>BGPT01000802.1:101210-121823 GCA_003297045.1 Symbiodinium sp. clade C Y103 | reverse complement strand
TGCAGAGCTGTTGGGGCGGGTTTTTCAGGACAAATTTCATCATTGCGACTGTCCCGACAAATAGTGTACCATATATGATATTATCCCATATTGACAAACCTCAGTTCCGTCGAAAGCACATCGAAGACCTTCTCGTGTAAGATNGCGACTGTCCCGACAAATAGTGTACCATATATGATATTATCCCATATTGACAAACCTCAGTTCCGTCGAAAGCACATCGAAGACCTTCTCGTGTAAGATCGAAAAAAGCGTGCTGTGAGCCGTTTTGCTTTTGGGTTCTCTGGCCCACCTTGTTTTGGGGTTGAGTGCAACAGCAGTTTACTGAGGACTCTGGTTAGGGCGTCTCAAGACCATATAACTAGCTTCAGTGCATAATAACTCTATGGCAGAACTTCAAGACCCAATCAGAAAGGTTCTGCCAAGGCCCAAGTAATCACGAAAGCCAGCGGCAGCCATAGAAGACTGGGGGCAGCAACTGATTTTTCGTGCGAAACGGTCCATCCGCCCAAAGTCCCAGAGCCTCCAGGAAGGTCTTGGGATTGGGGCTTGGTTCCCAACAGGTACTACATGGTACTGTAGATGGACAAAATACTCGAACCCTGCAAAAGACTGTGCTGAACCCCCCGCCCCAAAATCTCAACGTTTCAGTGCGCGTGGGAGCAAAGGTGACGATGGGGGGGTGATTATTTCGTCCATTGGAGCTCACGCACCTCTGTTCGCATTAACGTTGAACTTTGGGGGTGCAGGGGTTTGAATATTCCGTCCATCTACGGTAGTACGGCCAAAGCTCAAAATTTTGATTCATTTCGCATTTGATAGCATTATGACTGGGTGATGCTGGGTGTAAAACCTTGAACCCACTCTACCCAACTCCTTCCCCCTAACCCACGCCATCCAACTCAATCCACCCAACTCACAAAGTGCCCAAGTCGCTCCACCGACCTCACTCATCCTCACTCCACATCGTTCCACTTCCCCCTTCTATGCATCTCGCGTAATTCACTCCCATGGTTCACTGAGTTCACCGTGTCTTCTCTGACCTTCCCCTCCCTAGCTTTCGCCAGCCCTTGGCACTCAAGCCAGTTGGGATCAGTTGGGAATGTGGTACATGGCTCCAACATGCTCCAACTATTTCCCACGACGAATGTTTCAATCCGGCAGGCCATCTTTTGCATGGCGGTGGTCATGGTTATGCTGCGTCTGGAAATTTTCAGGCGTGGACAAACGATCGAGATTTGGAGAGCATGTGTGAACCATATCGAGGCCGAAAAACTATGCAAAGTTTGATCATCAAGAAACGTGAAGCATTTGAAACTGAGATTGTTTTGCTGTACCTGCTGACACCAGATCTGTTTTTGGAAATTGAGTCTTTGATGTTTTTGGACCGCATGCTTGAGGGTGCGAAATAGTCTTGCCACATTCACATTGATTGCCCTCCTTGACTTGCACCAAGAAAGATTTGAAGAGACAGCTTAGGTGTCATTGATTGGCATTGATGGGATCTATTACACAGATACCGTAAATTGAATGAACACCCTGGACTAAGATTTGTCGCTCAAACATACTCAAACCATGAGGCGCACTGTCGAGAGTAGACCAGGAGACTTGATTCAGTCAGCAGCCAAGCTTCTCACACTGGACGGTCCTGGCCAAAACTTCACGCATTCTGCATTTAGAAAAGTCTCTTGAGCAGATTTGAAAGGGACCGTGCTTAAGTGCGTTCGAAGGCATTGGATCTACTTGGTTCTAATTGGAAATATGTGAAATGTAGTCGTGACTGGCTTGATATGACTTGATCAGAGAATGTTAGTCGTAATATTAGTCGTTTTGATGGTCGTCGTGGCAGCAGAGTTGCTGGGGTTGCCGCTTCGCTGATGGTAAAACAAAAATGTGAAACACCTGGTGGTACTTTGCCTCTGCGCGCGGTGGCGTTGGGAACTGCGGGGCGACCGGGAACGCCAGGACAGCAATTTGAAGAAAATCAGAGAAGATGGCCTACAACTCCTAATTGAGCAGATGTTCATGGATTTCTCTCTGCGGTTGTTTGTTCATGTCATGTCTTTTTCCAACCGCCTGTCTCCTGATCTAAATTTTGCTGGTTAGCGATGACCGTTCAAGTCTCAATGCATTCATCATGTTTGAATTGAAATTTATAATTGACGCAAGATTTCGTTGACGTTTGTATATCATGGCGGTCAACACACGCACTGTCAAGCTCTGTCCAAGTTTCAGATGTTTCTTTTCATTCAAGAAGTCTCGCGCAGCTAGTGCGACCCATCGATTCCAACAGTTTTACCGGTGGCTGCTGGTAAAGAAAAGTTCTACAAGAAGCTGCAAGTACATTTAGGCAATGGGCAAAACAGAACACGCAACTCTTGCCATGGACGATGCATGTGATAAAGGTACTTGAAAGGAGTTGAAACTTGGAGACCATCAGTGCCAATGTTCTGGTCAATTTGCAAAGCAGCATTTAACTCAAAATCATTGATCCAGAGGATGAACAAACATGTACGTACTATCATAATGCCCTCTTTTGAAGGGGCAATGCCATCAGAATTGACCCTTATTTCAAGAAAGTTCTGCCAGGATTCGGGATGTACTGCAGGTTGAGAGCTTAAGGCTCACTAGAATTGCGCTCCCAACTTTGAAGCATACAAGGAATAGCCTCTTGTCCTCAGGGAAGTGAACCTGTCTGACCAACCTGCTTTTTTGGAAACAAATGCTAAATCTCCGAGCGTAAGGCAAAGAGCCCAATAAGCTCAGGGTTGTTCGTCCCAACCCGAGCATACTTCCAAGGTGTTTAAGTAGATCAGACTGCCAAATTGGGCAATCTCCGTATCATCTAGCATTTGGCTTTGAATATTCACGAAAGCTAGCGGTAGCTAGCTGGAGTTTATTCTTGCTTCAGCAAGGGGAGGGGCAGGCCTGAGTCCGACACAGTGACTTTTCACTAGAACCCCCCCCCCTCCCTGCCCCCCCTCGCCCGTCTTGTAGGATTGCGCCAGTAGACACAGGTTTCCAGGTGATGCCAAGATTTTGGGAGTCCAGGTCTGCCGACAAGTACAAGAAACTCTTGCGCGAATGTGCGCCGGAGGCTTGTTCTTTTCAGAATGTATCCAGAGTGCTTGAGAATGTCAGTGAGAATGTCAGGCTATGTCGCCACTTCTGCAGGCACTTGGCACCCTATCATGTGTAGCTTTGGTGGTCGTTTTGCGCTTTCGCGGCGATACCATCAGCGAGACGCTTGATGGCCACTCCAAGGAGGCTTGGCGGTAAACATCCAATGCGAGTCAAATCAAATGTGTGTAGTCTTGCAGAATCTTGCAGACCTCAGCAGATTCAACCCTCTTCACCCCCAATGTTTGGCAGTTTGGTGTTCGGACTTCAGATGCACTGAAAGTGGAATAGACAAAATTGTGTTTGCCGGTCTTTGAGGAGATTTCGTTGTTTGAACACAATGATTTCGAACGATTTCTGTGCATTGTTCTTATTCGGCTGGGCGGGTGTGAATAAACCATCTGAATAGATGTAAAAAACTCCCCGCTGATTGTTACCCATGTTTGCTTGCATGCTGAAATTTGCAGGGGGGGTCCTGGCTTGTAACAGTGGCAGTCCAATGAAGAGGCTGTTAATTACTAGCTTCTGATGCGGGTTCTGGTTTCTGCACCTGCATCAACTTCAGTCTTTGCATGGCTAGCCCTATAGCGGCCAAACCAAAATCTGCTTTGCAGATGCTGTCATAGTGTTTGACTTAGCCTTTGGTCAGCTTGCGCGATGTGGTTTTGGTAGAGGTTGGGGAATTTTTGTCTTCGACTCTTACGAATGATGCTTTGTCTTGCCAAAACTATTGAAGTTCCTCCGGGGGAGCACATGGACTACGCAGTTTTTATTTCATCTAACATCATCTAACAAGATGGTTTCAATTCAATGGTTTGCACGCATGAGGAACTTATGTCCCAACATACCACCTCATATACCTCATATGGCTATGTTCTGACCGAGGCCTGTCCAGTCAAGAATATTTTGTTAACGACGGGAGTTACAGTTAACAAATCAGTTAACAAATTGTTTACATGTGAAGCAGTCGGTCCTTTGGTTGCTGGGTCGTCGGGATTTTTGCTGCGAGCGATTTTCTTCGAGACAAACTTCGATGCTGCTCAAGGTCAGGAAATCCGGACGGCTGGAAGCCCTTTTTTCATCTTTTTTCGTCAGAGCAGCGTTGACAGCTTCAAACCAAGGCAGCAGGTATGTCTCTTTCCTTCATGTACGGTCTTCTTTGGTTTCTGGCAGTCCGGGCAGGGCCAAAGTAGAGCACCGAAGTAGTTTATTTCTAGGATTTCAGGAGTTCAAACGCTGCATACAGCCATCTAGTGCTGGATCCACCTTGGCAGCCATGTCTAAGGTGTCAGCGGCTTACTGGGAATGAAGCCCTCGTTATCCGGCTGTTGTCAGGCGGATTGGTGTGCTATGCGTTCCTGGCTAGGCATGGGTGTGTGTTCGCCGTGGAAGTTCTCGAAGGGACGGTCCTCCTGCCCTTTGTTGTTTGGCTGTTTGGTCGGCTCATGTTCGCTTCTTTCTTCGGCTTTGCATCTGCTGGGGCAGGGTGACCTCCTGGTGGTTTCCATTTTCGCTTGCATGCTGAAAGCTCTGCATTGTGTGGGGACGAACAAGCCACTGACGTGGGTTCTGGAGGCAGAAACCAGGCACCTGCGTCAACTTCAGTCTTTGTGCGGCTAGCGCTGTAGCGGCTAAACCAAAATCTGTTTGGCAACGCTATCATAGTGTTTAGAGTTTGGTCAGCTGGGGGATGGGCGGGGGCCTAGGCCTTCCCCAGAACCCCCCAACTAGCTCCCCTTGAATGCTTACTCGCCATGGGAAGCATGTCCGTCGCAAGTGCGTAAAAACTCGACATGTTGAAGGTGCCTAAAGCCAAGGTCATTCCATTTGTAGTCCAGAAGCACGCAGAAGATCTCAACGCAAAGGATTAAATGTTGGAATTTTCTCTGCCTTCCCGCTTGGTTCAAACAAAATTAAAAGCCCTGTGGCCCTGTGGCCATAGTTGTGCTAACCCTGTTTGCTTGCGTAGGTTTGCAAGCGAGGCGCGTATCTATACCCAGGGAACACAAGCACTAGTTCGTAGGTTTTTATGTGTTGATACAGCCAAAAAATCGGGTGGCCGTGCGGCTTGCGTTGAACTGATGTGGTTGTTCTTTGTGGGTGATGTGACGTTTGCAAAACACTGCGCCCATGCAGTGATGCGACTTCTGCGGGCCTGATGTGACTTGGGTCACTCATACCATCAGATCTGATTGGGGTTGCTGCCATCAGATCAACCCTGCAAGCACATCAAACGCAAGACATCATTGACATCACCCCAGCAACAGTGCGCTGATGGCGTGTACAGGCTTGGGAAAGCATCAAAGCTCAGTGGCCAGTTCTTCTAACGGCTGACACGCTGCTTGCGATTCAGGCTGGGACGGGTTTCTGGAAATTTCAATGGTTTGAAACCGAAGATGCACAAAAGCCAGCAAGGAGGACAGTCACCGATTCATGGCAGCGCTTCTTGTTGAAATTGCGTTCACAACCGGTGACAACGCTTTGAGCACATGGAAAAATCAAGATCAAACAGGCACTCGAATGAAAAGGTAAACTGGCTAAAAACATCTAAAAACATCTAAAAACTATTGGTAGAGGATGGTAGAGGGTTGAAACCCGCACGATGTTCAACCACACACACACACACACGCACACGCACACGCACACGCACACCCACACTGACACCCACATCCACCCACACACACACACACACACACTTGTACAGAAACATCGCTATGAATTTTGTATCTAGAGTGCATTCGACGTGCAAACCACACTCCCATTAACTTGTCCTGACAGGAAGGGCGCAAGGCAGAAATGAGGAGTAAAATATCCAAGAACATCGAAGCTTCAGTCATTGTCTTGCTGTGAAAATAATCCAAAAATGAGGAAATCAGATTGCGGAAACCATGCAGAACAGAAAATAATGAAATTCGACGTGCCGGTTCTGAGCTTAGCCGGTTGCTATGAGCGAAGGCAGGTACGTGGATTCTATTTCACTGTGCAACAGATGCGTCTTCGTTGGATGGAGACATCTGAGGCACACTCCATCCCCCTGCTGAACATAAAATTGAGGAATGTCACAAAAATAAGGTAAAACAAGCAGCGAGTAGAAGTTTTACCTCTATTCAGAGGATACACACACACACACATATGCATGTTGCCACCCAGAGCCACACGGATTTCTGCGTTCTCAAACCTGTTTTCATTCTTGGGTTGCCGAGCCGACAGCTACCCACTACTACTTTTCTGTACTGTCATTTCTACCGATCTGAAAGAGGTCTGGGAATGCTACAGGCCCAAGATCCTGTTGTGTGTGGAATTTGCGCTCGCGTTCAAACGCAAGGCGTTCCTGTGACGTGCGCGCGTGCCGGTGCATTTGCACAGATCCCGAACGTGCAAACAAGTCGCTTTGCCTGCCTGGCTGCTACAAGCACAAACAAATCGAACAACCAAAGCAAGCAGAGCAAGCCAAACAGCAAGAGCAACCAGAACAACTACTAAGAACAACAGAACAACCAGAGCAACCACACTAGCAGCGACGACTGCTTTGGGAAAATGGCAATGTCACCGCTGTCGCCACCACCACAGCCAGCGTTTTGAACGCAAAAGAAAAAAAATAGATTCAGATGATTCAGCGAGTTAATCGTGGTTGACATGCGATGGGTATTGTTCCCACTCGGACAATCTTCGTTGATCCGCCCCTTCTTCCAACAATCGCTTGGTTTATTGTTTTCGTATGTTTTCGTGCGGGTTTGTAATTGTTGAAGATTTGAGATTTGACCTTCTGATCCAGGTCATGCTGAGACTAGTAGTCGTCCTTTCGGCGATTCTACGTTCAGGCCAGAGCTGCGGCTGAATCGACTCCAGCACCCCACCCACCCCTAGTCACCTAGTCATTCCCACTCTGGGTTTGTAGCAGCCCAAGGAATGCGGATATGAAAAGATACGATAAGACTGAAGTGCTGATGCAATTTGTTCTCCGGAACTTGTTTTCTTCTTCGTCTCGCAATCAGTTTCTGGCGTGTCACTGCTCCACGAGGGTTACATAGGGTTACAGGCTTGGGCTGGTAAAGGGTCTAGTGACCTCTACGAAGATGCTTGGTCTGCCAGCCCCGGAACATTGTTTCCGCAAAGACAAGGTGTTTGTGAAGTTTCACAGAAAAATCCCCAAGTTACTTGCACAGGTGATTGGCGATTGGAATAATTAGTGTGGAGTAGGATAGCGATAGGACGAGGAGAGAAGAGTACATAGAGGATTGGGCCTAAGAGAACAGTTTTCTCGAGAGAAGAGTTTGCTCGAGAAAAGAATAGAAAAGAGATATGTTAGCTTAAGACAAGAGTTAGCTCAAGATAATGGTTCGCCAGAGAGAATGGTTCGCGCAAGAGAAGAGTGAACTCAACTGAAGAGCCTTTTCAAGAGAAGAGATACGCTAGCTTAAGACCAGTTTTCTCAGGAACAAGAATTTGCCCAAGAGAAGTCAGGATCGAGAGAATCGTCCCATCCTGGCATCTTCGCATCCTCTCAACCTCACATTCCCTCTCACATCGTTTTTGCATCCCAATGATTGTTCATGTATGCGCTGCCTAGCTAAGCCGTTTTGCAAGTCTGAGAATTGAGAGGTAGAAAATTGAGGAAGCATTGTATTTTCGTTGATCGTGCGTTGGTGGTTGGTCAAAAGCAGGGTCTTTTTTTGCAGCAGGTGCGGTGGGTGTGGCGGGCATCGGCTCATGCTCAAACTGTGCACGCAGTGGAATTCAGTCATCAGGTGTGTTTGGTACGCGGAACTGCTGCGTCAATGTGGAAGTTTGCATTTTCATCCTTCTGTGTTTTTCATGTGCATTGGAACTGCTGGGTCACGAATAGGTTAATTGAATGTCTTGTGCTGCCCTGCGTTGGCGTTCTGCAACCTCTGGTTGCTTTCCGCGGCGAGACTGTTGCATCAAGGTGAGAACTTACGGTTGCCTCATCATTCTCTTTTCAAATGTCCATTTGAACAGTGCTTCAAAATGCTTCAAACACTTTGGGGGAGTCTTGGACTCGCAGAGCAGGTTTTGGAGCAGCGCATTGTGCTGCCAGTCTGTGGCGTTCTATTGCGTTTTACAGCGCTTTGCAAATCGCAGTGGGCGGCTATGCGAGTGGTACTTGTGAATCTTGCAATATCTTGCAACGCAAGTCACAGTGGGACTGTTGCGCTAGCATTGCAGTAGGAAGGTGCCACCTACGCTGTTTGCACCTCTGCTGCTGCGTGGCAGAGGAAGGGCTTGGTGAGGGCTGCGGCCAAAGGTTTGTATGTGTATTGTTTTGGCGCTAATCATTTTGCTTGTAAATTGACTTTTTCTTCAAGGCTGCTTCAGAAATATTTGCGTCGCTTCCGCCGCCCATTTTGCACTGGCTCTGCTTGTAGGCCTAGCAGCGCTTAGCGTAGGTTTCACAAGCTTACGACGCGAACAGTTTTTGTTGTCTTTGACGAATCAAATTTTATCAATGCCTGCCATGTTGATCACAACATATCACAACTCCTCTAAAGAAGGTGGGAAAAACATGTTGCACATCTGGCATCGTCTGGCTGTGAAGGTGGCAGTGGAAATTCTCCAGTACTTGAAGAATGCGCTGCGTTGGAGCCTGAGAGTATCCTGAGAGCATCTCGGGACACGCTGGCAGCCGCTGGCACGTCCATTTTGCAGCCAACTTATGCTTGGAGATGGGGAGCGGTACGTCCCTTAATGTGGAAGAAACATGAAGAAACCTTCCAGGAAATCTTCTTGTTTGAATTTGTTTGACAGGAAGAGCACACAGAGGAAAGACTCTTGTGAGACTCTTGTCAAAGGCAAGCCTTCAGAAGAAAAAGACGGCAGAGGAAGATAGAGGAAGTTGAAAAACGCCTGTATAGCCAGAACAAGTTTGGGGGTGAAATCGTCGTACTTTGGTCAGGTGTTTGACAATCTTTTGCAGAATCCCTCCTTTGCACAGTTTTATACAATCCACATGATTTTGGTGCTGTGGTTGGTGTAGTCGCTGTGATGCAGGCCACAGGTTTGAAGCTGCGCAGGAAGATTTGGATAGATAGGTCAATTTTTTAAAATTCATCGAATGACACTCAATGATATATCATTCAATGATATTCAATGCATACTTTGGGTACTGTACCAGCCAGTAGCTCAAAATCCTTCTGAAGAGTATGTTGCACGCGTTGAATGGAAACAACGGTGGCTATTGCTACATGTAATACATATATGTACATCCGCTTTACTTGTGAGACCGGTTTTACCATTTTTAGCCATGATTGATTTGTTTTCCGGAGGGCTTGCAGGAAATTATGTGGAGAGAAGACATCCTTCACCTGTACCTTGGAATCAAAATTCCAGAGGAGTTGCGAGATGAGATTTCATGATTGTTCAATGCTGGAAAAATGATGACAGATGCTCTCATGAAGGCTTCGGTGGAGACCAAAAAATCCAATACCCATGTTTGCATTGCATCTGGATAGATGGATAGATAGATAGATAGATAGATGGATAGATAAATAGATGGATAGATGGATAGATAAATAGATGGATAGATGGATAGATAGATAGATGGATAGATGGATAGGTAGGCAGATAGATGGATAGATAGAGAGATGGAGAGATGGACAGACAGATAGATAGATCGATAGATCGATAAATCGATAGGTAGATAGGTAGATAGATGGATAGATGGCTAGATAGAGAGATGGAGAGATTGAGAGATAAAGAGAGAGTTATGTAGTGTATACACATACAGACACGAAGCAGAGCAAGAAGTACATGACGTTTCGCAAAGAGCAAAAATCGGCTTGGGCGCTGGCACATGGGAATGTGAAACCAACCAGCCCCGATATCAAATTGTTTACTGCTTGCACATTCACGTCAGCAACTGCACAAGCATAGGTTGGCGAAACCAAACTTGGTTCAGATAGACAAGATGCCCTGTTTTTTGCGGAACCCAAGTCATGCATAGAGTTGTGATTTGCCTCATCAAATCTGACCTTGACCTTGGAGAGCATTCCTCTCAGGCTGTGGTGTGGTGGTGCTATAGCGCGCTGTCTCGTCCTGCAGCGCAGCCAGGTCCGTCGGCATTGCACCAGTGTTCTACAAGTTGGTCCAAAAATGTTATGAGAAACGTTCTCCAAGTAGGGTTCCTCAAGGGTTTGTACTTCTTTGGAGGCATATTGGCTGGAGGGACCTGTCGGCGGTCTATTTCCTGCTCTTCTTGAGGCGCCGCAGAGACTCAACTGTTTTGAGGTGCAGTGCATCAATTTACCCGATTCCCAGTGACATGCCTTCAATATGTGTCCCCCTGGAAGGCACTGCTGGCACCATTGCTTTTCCTTCTCGGCTATCGGGCAATACGTCGATCAGCAGTTGCTATATGTTTGGTCTTAGGCTGAGCAGTCGTATCATGTAGTGATATGTTAAATTTGCAAGAAAAGAGCAGACGTTCGTTCGGGCATCTGTTTTATTTTGATTCGAGGTGTCCATTTTGGTGGCCATTTTTGCGAAGCGGAACAATCTCAATCTGGCCCAGCACTTGGATGACCTTCCTGTCTCTTCAAGACAGCAATGATTCAGAGTCTCTGAGAGTGCCAGGCAGAAGAGGAAGATGCGAACATCTTCTTTACTGCTGCACACTGCTTTGAGTTTCTCTCCGCGGTGCCTGTTAGATCCTGCCTCTTTGTAAAAATGATGCCACGTTGCTTGTCCCTGGATTTGTTGCTGTCCATGGCCGCGTCATTTGCAGTTGCTATATGCTGGCCGCACAATGCTACTTGACAATGCTCCTTGGCCAAAACTGTTGGTGTTTGTACTAAGGAGTTTCCGCGTTTGTGATTTAGCTTTAGTGATGCGCAATGGTACTGACTGCATTGAATCGAAGATGCGCCTTTGCCTTTGTTGCCCCCATCCACTAGATATTATTGAACTGCCTCATTAATTCGACGAGTGGTTGAGGGAGTTCGGTCACGGTACATCATGCTGCTTCTGACAGACTTTCCTGGCAGTCTCATTTTGAGAAGGAAAAATAACATAAATTCACATGAATTGGGTCCGTGGGCAGATCAGGTTCAAAACACGTTGCTGTGTGAGGATGGTCAGTCGTCCCTGACATTCACGTGTTTGCCTCAGCTACACCAGCTACAGCAAAGAAGCGCGTGCAGCTGATGGCCTGATTTTATTCCCACATTGTACCGGCAGGCATTTGATGATGATCATTCAGCAGAGCTTAGCAACGTATTTCTGGTTGCAGGCCTCGCATGCGCACCATGTGAGCACAGCACAGCTGATGGGCCGACTTCACCATTTCAAGACAGAACTATTAAACAGCTGGAAATTTGAAATTATGCCATACTTTATACCAACATGTACAATCATATACAGACAACAATAGACCAGATTGTAAGGGGGGACTGAGAGTGCGCTTCCTGTCTTTTCCTGTCATGTTTGTCATTTCTAGCAAAAAGGTTTTCTAGGGTTTGGTACTTTCATGCAGAAGCGATGGACACCCGGCACAGGTTTGCTTATTCTGATCGCTCAGGACCGTAGAATTTGGATGGCTTGGTACCCCCTTCCAAGTACTTCGAAGTACCTTTGCCTTCCCCAAGCCATGCTCCTTCCCCCCTGCAGTCCCAACAAGCCTAAATGGGTAGGTGAATGCAGGTAACTTTGCATAAACTTTGTTCATCTTTGTTCCTGCTCTGATCCATTGCCCTCCTCCCCAACCCGCAACAGACCCAAATGGTGCGTGCCATTGACCGTTCTTCCCCTGATGGCAATTGCCCTGTGTTGAGCATCTTCAAGACACAGGGTATTCCAAGTATATAAATGTTTGTTCTCTTAGCCTTTGGTTCTGGATCCTAAGTTTATGGACACAAGTAATGCCTGATGGTCCCAAGAGATCCCAATTCAATGGTCCTAAGTGCTCTGGGACTGTTAAAGCACCCATGTCGAACTTGGCGCAACCATATTGAGAGACAAGCTTAACCGCACCCACGGGCGCAAAAAGTTCGGGCCACCCGCCTGATTCTACGGGAAGACATGGGCAGCAAGAATTCCATAAGAATCCCACATTTAGCTACAGGCCTTCGACCCAGACACGAATTTGGATGGGTGTGGGTTGTCATCTCAGTTGGTGCTGGCTGTGGCTTTGGGAGCATACAGGATTTGAGAACGAAGCTCTGAGGCTGGGGATTTTTGCCATTCAGATGAGTTGTCTTGGACAGCTGTGCGCGTGCGCCAAGATTTGCTTTTTGTTTGGGATCTTCCTCACACTCCCATTTTGCAATGCTTTGCAGCCTTGGATCACGAAATGATATGACATATTCAAATGATTTGCGAGTTCCGTGCATGTCCAAAGCAGACGATGGAAGCTTTGCCCTGTCTGCTCACAACAATGACATGCTTTGCTACATTGCCTGAACAGACACACAGTGACATACCATGACATATCAGACACACTATCACATGCCATGACATGCCATTTTGAGCGGGACCTTGCCTCCGGTCGGGCAGTTGACGGCCTTTTTGGGTGATGTTGTTTGCGCGACTTGAATTGTTGAGTGAGCTCGGTCAGACTGATCAGATTTGTCCTGGAAGTTGTTCTTCGAACTTTCCTCAGCAACAGAGGTATTGTGCCTCCATCAGCAGGACTACACGTAATTACATTGTACTTTCCATGTGTATAATATATTATATATAATATTATATAATATACCTTTATTTTCTTTTATACATATTGTACGTGCGTTGTTGCATGTACACATGCGTATATACATGTGTTTATTATATACAGAACTATACAGACATATGTATATATATATATATACATATATATATACATACGCAGTACATGCGTTTACCAGAATACGCCATTTAGACTCAGTCCATTTTGAGCAGTTGCAGATTACGCAGAATGCCTCCATCCCGAGCAAGATCTATATAGTATGATCATGTATGATTTGTTCTAGTCAGATGAAGATAGCCTCCTGGGAACTCTCCGGAAGTCCCGGTATTGCCAATTGATACCTTCAGGTACATCGCTGCAGCAAGCCTGCATGTCATGTGCAGCCCTTACTAGGTATTTCAAATCAGTAGCCCTTTCATGCACATTTAGAGCACATTCAGTGCACTCTTGTCTAATCAATTTTGAATTCAGTGCTGTGTGTCCGATTACTCCTCTGAAGTCTCTCAAGGCTTGCGACCCATGAAGTACCTGTCCATGTGAATATTTGAGTCCATCTCTATCCGACTCTATCCTTGATATTCCAAAGATTCCTTGATCAAATCTTGATCATCTTTGCGTCGGTGCAAAGTCAACAGTCGACTTAGTATCGTCGCCCAGCCTAGAGACCATCCAGCTGGGCACGTGCAGATGTGCAGAAGCCTCATTGTACAGCTTGCAGTCCGCTACGTACCGCTACGTAGCTGTATCATGCTGTATCAACATGATGCAACATGTATCAGCTTGGTAGGCAGTATTTATCAGTACTTGGTATTTGGCACATTTTGGCACTATATACATATTCAACAGGCCTTCGGATAAATTGGCGCGAAAAGTGTCTTCGGTGTGCATTGCTCCTTACAAAAACTACGGAATTTTGCTCGAATCATGAATGCAAGTGTATATGCATCAGGATCAGACTTCTTGTGGCGTGGCCATGCCTATTTCGGCTCTGCATCATGAAACTTTCGCAGAGAAGCAATGTAATACATGGTCATGTGGCGTCTTATTTTCAAAAGCGGTGTGGTGCAAGTGCAAGTCTTAGCGACTAGGCAACAGGAAGCCACGGGTGGTAACACGGAGGATGCTCTTATTGATCTTATGTGTGCCCATTTAGAAAAGAGCCAGAAAAACTGGCGCCACATCATCCTATGAACTTGTCACATTTTGTCACATTGTGGACCACATTGTGGACATCAAGCGAGGGTTGAGCCAATCTTGAAGCATCTTCGGAATCTCCGAGCGTCTTTTCCTTTTTTTGTGGAGGAGCGGGATTGAGCGGGATGTGAGTGCTGTTCTGCTGTACCAGAGTATGGCCGAGTTCATTAGCTTGCGTATGTTCGCTCCGGATGGTATTGGTGGCACTGTAGCACAGATAGCACAGGAAGATGTGATAAGAAACAGCCACAGTTGCAGAATCTCCAGCTGCTGAAAATCTCTGAATTGATGTTGCAGACGTTCGCAGCGGCACAAGCCATGTTTTGCAGCCTTCAGGTGCAGAGACATTGCAGAGGTCTGAAGAGTCATGGAGTTGTCACCTTGCCCAATCGAATTTGAAACGGAAGTGCTGACTCCTCAGAAAGGTTGGCTGTGCGTGGCTGTGCGGCATCACATGTCTCTGAGAGGTGCCACTACATGCTAATACTATCCAATATAATCTAATATACTGTACATTATAATATAACATTATCTACATTCCAATACTATGAAATCAAAATTGAAAGGTCTCAAAACCGTTGGCCAGAAATTACGAATCAATACAAATCAGATGGAAGAAGATGCAAGAAGGATGTTTTTGAATATCTTGCAACCGATGACAATCGTATATTGTTATACAACAATTTTGCACCAGTGTTGCTTCAGTTTCCTGGTGTACTCGCCCATTCTGATTCGCTGTCAAACAGATGCCTGAAGCGACGCGCAAATCTTGTTTGCGTTGGTTTGTTTCCTGAGCATTAGCATGTTTTCCCGCTCATTCGCGAATGCTTCGTGGCATTGCAGCATGCAGAACGTAGTTGTGCCTTGCCAGACAGACTGCAAACTTGTGAGATTTGTGCAGGTTGCACCAGCACTAGACAGAACTAGCGGCTTCTTTGTAGAGCGCGCTTTTGGTTTCTCAAATCAAGCCATCACAGGATATGTGCCATCATAGGACATGTTAGGCAATTCTTATATTGTTTGTGACATAGTGTCATTTGTAGGTGGTTTTGAGGACAATTTAGGGCAGATCTTCAATACGAACAATGCATACGCACAAAGGGCGAAGGCGGCAGAAATTCTGGCATCATCTCACATCCAGTCTGAGCGTTTTCAGGTGTTCCTAGATCTTTGTCAGCTGTACTTGGTTCATCTTGGTTCATTCGTTTCACTATGTTGCCCCGAACGCTGCCAAGGTTAGTTTCAGGGTCCTTGGAGATTTCATCTGAAAAGCTTGCTCGCGGCCTGTCCTGGCTGGCAACTTCGCTTAAGGCCATGGACTGAGCGCAGTCGCTGCGACAGCGACATGACCACATAGATGTATTACAGATTATTACAGTATATATTACAGTATGCAATCTTCATGTAACATCATATCACATGTACTACAGACATATACAGACTGCTGTTTTGAATGTAGTTTCGCTTTGAATATGTTTGCAGGAATTGTGGCTGTGTATTTGGACATTTGGTAGCTATTATTTTGTTGGACAAGAATTGAGAACCAGACCAGGAGCAGAACAAGATCTTGGGCAGCCTGTGTGGACAGGTGGATGCTCTCCAGGATGAGATTGTGCTGTCGTATGCTGTCTATGTAATTATATTTTTTTTTATATGTTTTAATAATATATGTATATGTGACTCTTGTGTATTTGTCATTGTTTGTCTATCGTATTCTATCGTGTGGTAATTTGCTGTGGTCAAGACACCTCCGCTATACAGATGTGCTAGCACGCATACACTAGCTGTGTTCTCCTGCGTGCTTCCTTGTTGAGGAGACTGCCTCGTTGCAGGGGCCTTGGAGGGTTCGAAGTCAATGACGGCCAATGAGTGCCAACGAGAAATGCAATTCTACTGTAGTTCTTGACCGTGTGGAATCCAGCCTCAATGCAATCTAGGTACAAATGGTTGTTGGATATTGCTGAAAAGCCCAATACAGTTCATAATATGCAAGGCCAGGATTAATTGAATGTATATACTGTACACGATATGAGAAATATACTATCCCATGCCAGCAAAAGCCAGGTAATTATTCAATGCATTGGACAGATTTGCACATTTTTGACCGAGATTTCAAAATCTTTGACACCAGGCCTCGCACTGAAAACCAAGAGAGGAGAATGTCCATGAAGGCCGCCAGACAGCACACAAAGGTTGATAGACAGTATGATAGACAGTATGATATTGTATGATAGATTTTGTCAGATCATTGATTACAGACATTGCCTTGAGAAAAGCTGGCTAAGACCAGGAGGAACCCACGTGTTGTGTCACACTATTGTGCCGGGTATGAAGATGAAGAAGAATTATTTGGATGACGGGTATTTATAGAATATACCTTCGTGTTTACACCAAGTTAAGAAGAAGGACTTCCTTCAGTGCAGTCAAACATCGGAGGGCGCTGATCAGCACTGAACGCAAAGGATGAGATGCTTTCCATGCAGCTGAATGCACTCAAGCACGAGGCAGACTTGTCAGATTGCTGACATCGATGCCTGTTTGATTTGTATATTCTGCTTGATTTTTAAATATGACTGTGACGGTTTGAGCGACACATTGTGTGACTTGCACACAAGTCTCCACACATGTCTCCAGACACGTCTCCAGTGTTCTTTCTCACAAGTTTCGATGTGTGCTGTCAGCAAGCATCAGAGTCTCTTTTACACTGTAGCTTTTTATTTTTTTGCTTACTGCCCTAATAGTGGATTTCTGCTGTGAACACATGTGAACGCACTTTTTAAATATCTATTTAATTATATCTATTTATATCATATCAGATCTATTTATACCCTATCTACTTAAAAATGTTCAAATATGTTCAATCTAGCCTGTAAATATTATACAATATTATACAAATTATACGTGCAAGTGCACATTTTCCTAGATTTGCACTTTGGTTTTTTGTTTGACGCGCCCTGAAAAAAACAACAAGAACTTCATAGTTGTTGCCAGCGAAAGCACTGCAAACCCCCATTTCCCAGGACACAATCTCGGAATACCGGCTTAGTGATGACATGCAGGAGTCAATCCATTTGTCCTAGGATTGTTGAGCTGCGCTTGGTTCATGATAACTTTATGTTAGCGCCAAACAGGTTCAAAAAGCCCCTTTGGATTCTTGTTGTTCAAGAATAGATTCCGAATACAGCAAAATCCTGCAATATTGGTTTTATACCCCTGTAGCAGCTTGGCCCTGCCTACGGAGAAGCTTCTTTGGGTGGCTGACCCCATGCCGTTCTTGAAGGAGAAATAGGTCCACAAAGGCTTAGAGTCTTAGACTCCGTGATGACATCTTTGATGGTTCCTGATTATTCAATTTCAGGTGGGTGCACTTCCGCAACCGGCGGATTTGGAGCGACAGCGAGAGCGTATCATGGCAGAGGCTCTGATCGGCTCTCAAGCGATGCGGTTTGAACGATTTGCAGAGCTTCCAAGGACAGCAGTGACACAAGCGCACTGCGCGCCCACGTGTTTAAGACGCCGTTGACATCTCAAGCGATGGCCCTGCAGGTGCAAAGTGTGTCGAACTCTTTGTCCGATCGGCAGAGGGATTCGAACGAGCGACTTCAGAAGGATCTGGCAGAGGCAACAGTTTGGCGCTCAGAAATCCAGGCCCAGTTGAGCAAATTTCAGCATTTCAAGGAACAAACAATCATTTCTATGCATTTGCACGGGACTTCCAGCCCTTTGCCACTTGTGGATATTTTTGGCCTTTGCTGTCATGTGAACTTGCATTGACTCCCGGATATGATAGGCATTTTCCAAAATGCTTCCTGAGGAGCGTAAAATGGCACAAAGACGGCACCACGTAAGATTCCCTGATAGATTCCTTAAATTTTCTTGATACTTTAAGAAGCTTATATAATTCTCTTAAGATATCTTCACAATTCTTCACCAGTGCTATTGGATCTTCCCTTTGTTTGATTTGCAGAAGCATTCAGCGCAATCAAGTATCAAAGGTCCAAGGTGTCTTTACGAGGCAGTAAGAATTTGGCCAAGACTTGCCACTCCGAGGAAAGCCTTTGCAGCCAACTGGGACGAATTGGTGATAGTGTGTCAGCTAGGCTCGGGAGCCGCAGTAAACCGTGAGACCCCTTGTTTGGCTGCAATGGCAAGCCTTTGCCATCATTGTGGATGTGTTGCCATCTCTTTTCTTCATTTTTTTCTGCCAACTGTCACTTCGAGACTTCGAGGCTAGTGGTGTTGGAAAGCCACATGGCTTCGCAGCCAGCTCTTGCTGTAGCTGTGGCCTCACTCCTTTGCTATTCACACTTGTATGCCATGTCTGTGTCGATGAACTGTGCAATTGAGTGCCCAAAACCAAACCCATGTGTGGGTGACGTACGGGAATCCGTATCAACCGGTAGAAGCGGATGACAGAAGGTTCTGGGTGCTCAATTTGTTTCTCTAGTACAGATGCCATACAGATACCATCTCCAGAGGTGGGACTTGACCACCTAGGCATTGCGTGCTTCCTGTAACTCTCATGTAAGTCTCATGTAACTCTGCTAAGGCATCCAACCAACCCAGAGTTGAACTGCCAGGTTCTGGAGTGGAGGGCTCAGACTGCGCGGTTGAACTTATCGGCGCTAATCCCGGACAGTTCTTTTTCATTTTTTCCAGACAGCAAACTCAGCGTAGAGGAGTACGATTCTTTGATGATCTAAATGCATCTAAATGAATCTAAATGATCTCTAATTGTTGTTTTTGAATGTTTTTGATAGTTGTTTGAGATGTTTGCAGCAGAAACAGCGGTTGGCCTCAAAACGCAGGCTCAAGTGCTGCCAGCGCTCGATCCACTGTCATCCAATGTAGCAGCCGATGACACAGAGGACAACTTTGGCATTTGTGACATTTTGTGATATTTTGTGATTGCAAAAGTCAGCGGATGCTGAGGAAAGATATAAGAATTTTCATGCCATTGGAAGGCAGTGTGGCTGAAGTTACACAGTTTTGTGGTTCTTGCGCTTGATGGAGTCTATACACCGTCAACATGTGTAGCAGTTCTAGCCATCAGTGGTGTTAATGTGAAAGGGGCTCTCACTTTGTGCCAAAGTGTGTCAGGATCAAACTGATGGGACTTTTGGGCACAGCGCCAAGACATGAAGACAATCCAGGAGTACCCAATAGCTCTAACGGCATCTATAGTGGAATTGTACACGTGCAAAATCCCGTTCTCCAAGACGGCACCCCTCGGACGGGCAAGACCTGCGGAGGGGTGTTTTGGTGGCAAGAGGACAACGAACCAACCATGACCCGAAACCTAAAGAAATAAAAGACTACTGTATCTATCTGTATCTACTAAATTCTACTAATATATACTTGTACTATCTTGTACTATATGCGCAAGTCGGCTCACAGGGCCAGACCAAAGGAATGGCTTGGTTTCATAGTGATGGGTTCCAGAGGCATGAGGTTCGCTAGTTTACCAGGTGACGGAATGATATGGTTGACAGGGATGCCAGACTGAAAGAATGGCATAGAGACAGAAAGCGGTTCAAATATGCAGGTACATGCACAGGCGTCACCATACAAATCCCGCCAGATTGCAAAGCTTCATTGGGTAGGTTTGCAATGGAGGGCTGTACCCCGCCCCTTTGCTGATGTATACAGTAAGTGTATAGATACATATAGATACATATCATGTACATGTATATATGTATATATATATATATGTAGGTAGATATATTTTTTTCTCTCTGGAGCATGGAAGTCTTTGTTAGACTGTGCTCTACATGAAACAATAAATTCTCATGCATCTCTCGGTGCCTTCCAAGCAGACAGCAAGGGCCAAGGTATATACATATTATGATATTGTTGTTTCAGGTCAGGCCCCTTCCCAGGTCTACTTCCCTTGGTAGTCCCTTTGGGGGTCTGAAGAACCACTGTCGTCGCAGCAGCTCCGCACTTTTTGAGTNGGCCCCTTCCCAGGTCTACTTCCCTTGGTAGTCCCTTTGGGGGTCTGAAGAACCACTGTCGTCGCAGCAGCTCCGCACTTTTTGAGTCTCAAACGGCTACGGGCATGTAACCCATGGTTCTATGTGACATGTGGTGGAGGTGCTAGGGCATGCAAACCCAAACACTCCCCCTGATCTCGGACACATCGGCCGGAGATCANTTTGAAAGGTCCTTTCTGACCTTTCTTTCCGCTTCCCTTGGCCTGACCCGGACTTCCTTTCTGGTCACGAGTCGGCATGGCAGCGGAGCTGATGGTAGCAGAGCCCGAAGCTCGTGGGCTTCCTTTTCCAACATTGGCAGCGGAGCTGGCCTGTGCAGGACTTCCTTTCCCAGGTCCGATCTGGTCACGATCAGCATCCTCTGGGTGCTGCACTGGCTCCTGAACTACCGTACCAAGAAATTCTTCCACCAGTCGAGGTGGCTCCTCCTCTGGTTGAGCAGGTGGCTGTGGTGGTCGCAGCAGAGGAGTAGCGCTCCCGGCGGCTTCATTTCTTGGATCTCTCACCGGCACCCGGGCCGGAATCCTGCCTGCCAGAGCAGCTGGAGGTGCCTTAGGTCCAGGGGGAATATTCCTTCGCAGGGTGTTATTCCCAGCTGGGTCACCATGTTCAAATGGGACACCTGGA
>BGPT01000802.1:51306-93729 GCA_003297045.1 Symbiodinium sp. clade C Y103 | reverse complement strand
GCTCTTCTTCTCCTGATCATCTCCATCTGCGGGCTTTCCTCGGCCTCGCTTGGGCTCATAACCTGTTTCAGGTCAGGCCCCTTCCCAGGTCTACTTCCCTTGGTAGTCCCTTTGGGGGTCTGAAGAACCACTGTCGTCGCAGCAGCTCCGCACTTTTTGAGTCTCAAACGGCTATGGGCATGTAACCCATGGTTCTATGTGACATGTGGTGGAGGTGCTAGGGCATGCAAACCCAAACAGATATATAATATATAAGTTATATATATATATATATATAAACAAAAGGATGAAGAGGGGGCGCGCAAAAGGACAGGAAGTTTACATCTATTCAGACTTTGCACACACACACACACACGCACGTCTACTGCTCGATTAAACACGTGCCTAGATCACACACATTTTTTCAGATAAGCGGGTCAGTACAGTACAGAGATTGTCAGTCACCATCGCCTACATACATCAAAGTTGTCATGGTTTTGCAAGGTTTTTTCACCCTATTATGTATGCTTTTGTGTTTTTTGCGCCTTTGAACTTTGAACATGCCCAAGTTTTCAAAGCAGCACTTGTTTTGCAACTGGACGGACGTGGCAGTGAGTCATTCCACGGCGCCTCAAGCTTTGGTCAGTCCTACTGGTCCATGAAGTAAAGGAGCATGAGATCAATTGACTGCAGCTGATGGTGGGGTATATCAGCTGGCTGTCAGGACAAGTGTGTCTACCAAAAAAAAATGTCCCAATGCGTGCCTTCTGGGCGCGGCAGCAAAAAAAAGGTACTGTATGTAAGGCGAGAGCATGAGAACATGAACACAGAATATATATATATATATACACATTTCATAGGTAATAAACTCTGTCATGAGAGCAAGATGATTGCCGTGTGGCATCAGTTCCTGCTTGGGTCTCGCTGCAATGTCCGTGCCAAAAATTGTAAGGCCAGACTTGGCCGCCGCTCAAACCACCAATTTTGGCAACCTGCGTGCCTGGAGCATAGGACACCGGACACCAGCCATTGATTTATTTCCACGGCCGAAGATTTTCAATAATATGTGGAGCTGTTGCTATTTGTGTGAGGTTTTGATAGTTTCAACCTTTGCTTCTGTCAACATGCGAGGCTGATTTGACTGCACTCGATTCGCGGATAAGTACACGTTTGGAAGCATTGGAAAGGCACGTGGATGAAAGTGTGTTACTTTCTTGCTCGTGCTTTTCCTCATCATCGCAAGCAAAATAACAATGATTGCGCAAGTTTTCAAGTGAAAGTGTTTTGGTAGTTTGACAATGTTTGACACTTGAATTTCAAGTTCAGCATGTTTGAGTGACGTGGCAGTGTAGTCAAGGCAGCTTTCTGAGCTGGTGCCCCAACTGCAAGCAGCAGCTTCATCGGCCTGGGATCGGTTGATCTTTCAGGGGCGATATTTGGCAATGAACAGTTTGGCAATGTTCATTCAGCACAAACTGTCAAAGAACAGTGAAAGTATGCGAAATTGCAAAATGTAGTTGTCCTTTGACCGGTTAGTGGGCCTGCATGGACTTGTGCTAAGGTGCAAAAGTCTTCAGCTTGGCACGCTGATGGAGCTGGCAAGTCTCAAGATGGAGTTGGGACATCCGAGTCATTTGCAGTCGCAAGAAATGCCGATGGCAGTCGACGTCTGAATGACTCGCCTCAACCTGCTGGTGAAGGCGAAGTTTCTGAGAAAGCTTCGGTTGCAGAAGCCGTGACAGCAGCAGTCGAAGCAGCAAAGGAAATTGCAACTGCTGAAGCAGCTAAAGCTGCAACTGCTGCTATTTCAGCTGTCACAGTCATAGCAGAGGAGGCTAAAGCTGCAGCTTTCGCAAATTCAGAGATGATGGAAGCCAAAGAAAAGGAGAGGGAAAGCATTGCAGAAGGAATTGCTTCTCTTGGCTCTCAGGTTGCCACTCTCCAGCAATCAGTAGCAGCTTTGGCTGAAAGTCCAAACCAGGGAGCCAACACAGCAGAGGTTGCAGTTCTGGGAGACGGGAAGGGTGAGAAGGCTGGCTCAATGCGAATTGAAACGCCAGAGGGTCCAATTGAGACAGATAAAGCGCAAACCTTGCAGCCTGACTTAGCAGGCATTGTCAGAGCTGAAAACGTCACTGCGTCAGTATCAGATCGAATGACTGCAGTGGAAGCCTCATTGGCAAAGCTGGCAGCCGAGTACTGCACATATCCAGCAGTTCAGGAATTGCAAGGAGCAGTCAGAGCAGTCCCCCAGCTGGAGGCGTCGATTTCTTCCTTGCAACAGGCACTGGCCGGAATGGCAGAGCACAGCAGAACAAACGAAACTCTGACGACACAAAAAGCAGTGAGTGCAGACCACCCAGATGAAACTATCACCCTTCCCGCATCGAAATCGGCCCAGCACGGAAGTCGGCACACAGAGACAGAGGCGACACAGGCTGCAGATACAGCCAGGACAGGGCAAGCAGCAGAAATCCCCGAGCAAAGTGGAGCTGTTGCAAATGCGAAGGACCTTCCTCGGCTCGAGGCACGAATGTCACTTGTCATAGCTGTTTATGATTGGGGGCACTTGCAGATCTTCCAGTTTAGAACATGCTATAATAATTCTATAATATGGACATTTCAAAAGTGATTGTTCAGACCACCACCCCCTATTACCCCGTGCGTCATGTGTAATTACAGGTCTCGCTGCTCATTTTTCGTTTCTTTGAGCCTTTCAACTGCTTTCCTGTTCATTCCTGTTCTCCAAGTACAGGACAGCAGTCTCGCAAAGCTAGAAGAGCGCTTGAAGCACATGGAGGACATTCAGCACATATTAATAATGGCCCGTGGAAGTCAAACCGGTCTTGATCATATTGACATACGTTGGTCCATGTTGACTCACACAAGAACCACCTGTTTCAAACCATATGTTGTTCAAGGCACAGTTCATTCACGATCCATTCATGTAGTACATAGCACTGTAAGTACAAATGTTGGTTTAGATTCTTGACATTTGAGGATCTCCAGGAAGCTGCAGAGAGGAGGATTCTCCGCCTAGAGGGCCCAAATGAGGCTTGTGTAGCGCCAGCTGTTGCAACATCATATTCGGAAATATTTGGAAAAGATCGTACAAGTTTGTTCATTACTAGGCAGGTACCAACGAAATATGTACCATTACCTGTCAGTGTCAGCATGTACTCATAGCATTTTGTAGCATCGCAGCATATTATGCAAGTCATGGCCACCCAAGTTGCAGTCGGCTTGGCTCCCTTGATTAGATTTCCTTGCCATTGCACACTGACATGCTCCTCAGGCCTCAGGGATACATAGGGATACAATGTTTTGAATTGTTTTGATCTGTTTTGATAATGTTGTCATCGGAGCTTCGGACCCACTGATCTTAGTGATGAGTGACTAGTGGTGAGAGTGCGCTTCCAGGTGCTCCGGTTCGTACACATATTACACGGATTTACACGGAAATTACACAGAATGCACCATTCATTCGCAGCATGTCCTTCTTGTGTCGGGAAGAGCTAGGAGTGAGCGAGGGTGGGACTGGCAGCTGGCATGAGCTCGAAGCACCCATAAGCACCCCAAACGACAATCAACGGCTGAGGGCCTGGGTTGCCCATTGACCAGACATGACCAGACCTACCGCACCCTCAGCTTTCCGTGGTTGATCCTGGCGTCTCTAAAAAAAGGAATACCTTGATTGCCAGATGGCATTTGATGGTGATTGCACGCTTGGAAGATGTTGGGGACTCTTGACATTGCTGCACACCGTTCTATCGATGAATAGCACCTGGTCGCTTCCTATGGCATATGTCCATTCGTTGATTTGCGCAGGCTCAGAGGAGAGTCTCTGCAGATTCTTGGCTTGCCAACAACTGTCTTGCCAGATCTTGCTAGCTTTCATCGTCTTCAATTGTAGTGCCTGGATCTCTAAGCTTGTCGCACCAAGCCCGAGGAAAAGCTGTCAGATCGCGAAGGGTGGAGGTTATCGAAGAGTGGGCAATTTTCCCAGCATCGAGGTTGTGGATTGTCAAAGCATGTTCCAGCACTCTTGTATCCCTGCGTGCACTCATGTCATGTGCACTGCATCAGACTGTATCAGTTTGTATTTCATTTGTTTGTATTTGTCCTTCATCGCCGAACGCAAAGCCAAGGCCTCCCTCAGGCGGCACCGTTGGTGGATCATGGAAAGATGTTCAGGCAGTGCCGGATAGTGCCGGCTTGGATTTGCTTTGGGCATGTACAATGCATGTACAATGCATGTACAATGCATGTACAATCTAGATCAATCTAGTGAATCTAGTACCAAGCTCACAGGCGGATCAGGGATCCTCGATGATCCTCGCAATTCCTGCGTGTCAGTTGTAAGTATGTACATCTCTTGTGACCTTGATTGGGAAAAGGTTATTGGCGCTAACAAAAAAGATCAAAAAAGTGAGGAACATGTTTTGACTTGTTTTGGTAGGTCTTGTTCCATTCGCGTTCCAGTTCTACACCATCGTCAGAGTAGGGGATGGCTCAATGCCTTAGCATCCTTTTGCCAATCGTGAGGCGGAGCTGGAACATTTCCGAAAGCTGTTTGAATTCATAGAGGCAGTCTGTTCGGAGGGTTACCATCCATTCTCTGTCCCATGCCATTCTTCAGTCATATCTAGTCTTCCCATGTGCCATTGCAAAATATTGGAAACATGCAAACCTTCCTTTTGTGCTAACCTGTGTTGACAGTTGTGTCGATATTGCTTCGTTAGTAGCATTGATTCCTGCTATCCCTGCGGGCCACCGAGTCACCTTGCATTTCCTGCTCCCGCCACATCCAATGCATCCAGGGCGTGCTCCCACGAGATGCTGCAGAAGCCATGCGTTTCTTCAATCGCCGCCAATTAGGCACCGTGAAGAAAGCCTTACGGCACTTCACCGCGCTTCAGAACTTTGGATTTTAAAGTATGGATAAGATTGGATAAGTATGCTAAAGTTTATGTATGTTTATGTAAGTAAAGTAATGTAAAGTAATGTAAAGTAATGTAAAGTAATGTAAAGTAATGTAAAGTAATGTAAAGTAATGTAAAGTAATGTAAAGTAATGTAAAATTGTAAAGTATTGTAAAGTATTGTAAAGTATCTTAAAGATTGTTAAAGTATCTTAAAGATTGTTAAAGTAGTTTGCAGATTGGCAGAGGGGGTCCTGAGCTTGAGCTTGTACTTCCTCCAAGTGCTAGAGATATTGGAAGGATATATGCTTTACATATTGATATGATGTGATATGATAAGATATGATAATATGATATTTATGATATGATATGATATATCATCATAGTACATTATAGATGCAGTACAGCTAGATTTAGATATTTTACGATGTTGAGTTGATTGATGTTGTTCTTTGTGCCTACATCCAATCCCCAGTCTTCTTTTCCTCTTCCACCCCCTCCGTCTATTGGCCTTAGGCTCCTCCATGTAGGATCAATATTGCATAGCCTGAATAGATCTGAATAGATCTGAATGGCCTGAATAGCCATATTGTTTCGTTTATTTTCATCATTGGTTAATATTCGATGCCTATTTTGCGTTTGGTGCTTCTGGCAACCTGGAGCCAGCGCAGGCAAAGAAGTGTTGTCAGAGATGGTCTCAGAGGTTTTCGGTGCCGATGTCGAATTCCAAAATGCGAAGCTTTCACCCAAGATCACTGCAACGAAGAAAAAGTGGCATCGGTGTTACATGTTGTCGTGATGTTTTGGTGATTTTGCTTTCTTGCTGAGTGGCCTGTCTTTGCAGATTTTCTGCCGATCAAGGTTGCAGCTTGAGAGCGATTTCAGGGTGTACACGCGCGAACTGAGACGGGAGTGCCTTGGCAGAACTAGGACGGCGCATAATCCTGGCAAGTCAAAGTATTAGTCTGGGCTATCAAAAACGACGTTATCGACGTCACCTGAAATAACGGCCTAGGCCCTGGAAACAAGAATCATGAAGAGTTGGACATTGCTGTAGATGATTTGATGCACAGCTTGGGCAGCTAGGGCTTGAAAAATAGGTTATAAGTATAGGGAGTTTGCGGCACCTTTCAAGCAGTGTCTTTGGTTGGCGCCAAAAACAACCCAGAATTAGGAACTAGGGGGATATTTCGCAGGTCGTCAGTTATTTCAAGTAATTTTAGACCTGAAATATTGACGTCGTCTGAAATAAACAAAATTAGGTGACATCGATATTCTGGGGTGCCACAAGCTCCCTAAGACCTATTATTCAAGCCCTAGCTGCCCAAGCTGTGCATGAAATCATCTACAACAATGTCCAACCCTTCTAGGGGGAAGGGTAGTATCCTCAACTGATCTAAGCTTGTATGTCCTTGTGCCAAATGCATGACAGAAACATACCCATACCCTGCAAGAGTTCACGCAGCATACACAACTTGCTGTCGCATGCCAATGTCCCTTCTCTTGGTGACTCAGCAAGGTTTCAAATTGAAGCAGCTGCTAGTTGTTTGCAAACGATTGCAAACGCGTTGCTTGTGAACTGTTAGCTGGAGGTTTGACAAGCTCACCTTGGCTCTGAAGGTGGGACCTGAACAAGTAAGGTAGCCAAAATCAGCTGCTAAAGCCATATATTCGTCTACAAACAGATGCAAAGTGTGGAAATTTAATGAAATATAAGATAATATAAGTAAATAAGATAGAATACACATAAAAGAGATGCATTGAGGGCTTGGTTGTGATGTGTTTGTGGCTCCTGACATGAGGGTGTTTCCTGCCTGTCATGATCTCTAGGGAACTGTTTTTCACTAGTGGCCGCATTCTTTTTACTTTTCAGGCTTTGCAGCGAGAAACGGAGGGCTCCGAAGGCAAGCTCTTGGATTTAGCAAAGAGGACCAGTGGATCTGAGAAATGCAGATGTTGCATGATGTTGAAAAATGTTGGTAAAAATTGAATGAAGCGAATGTATGAAGGGACAAAATGTTGGACACAAAATTCATAAGCACCGGATATGACGGGGTACAGCTTGGTACACAAGGTATGCCACATTGTAGAAAAGCAATCTTTGGGATCCAGATCAGACACTTTGCAAGACCTGGGAGGACACTCAGTCTGGAAATGGAGGCTACTGCAGACACCAAGAGATTGCACAGAGATCCATCAAGCGTCACAAGAACTTCTGGAAAGGGCTACCTTAGTTGCTGGTGAAGAATCCTGTTGCAGGTGCGGACAGGCAAGACGCCTCCCGAGGATTGCTTTGAGTTTCTTGTGCGTAAAGCGGTGCATATTCTTGTTCGGAGGAAAGTAGGAGTACGAGCCAAGCGTAGAAGAGCCACGGAACATGATCGAACATTTGCGAAGTTTGCACTTATCACGAAAGCTAGCTTCTACTATTTGAAGCCCCTTTTGCGTTAGCAAGGTATGGGAAGGGGCTGGGATCTCCGCTCCCCCCGCCTGGGCGTCTGGAAGCAGATAAGAAGGGGCTCAATCCCCCCTGGGCCTGGAGTGACCAGCGTACAGCACCATAATCTTATTATTTTCAATATTTTTCAATAATGTTCATCCTGCTCCTCCCTACGCTTCCTCCTCTTCCTCATCATCAACAGCAACATAGGTTTCATTTTGACGCAGCATCCTCAGGGGCACAGGACATTTCTTTCAGCAAGAGATACTGTAGATATGCATGCAACGATTTGTGTTTCAAACCTCCACCCAAATAGATGCGAGGGGTGGAGCTTTGTCTCGACAGGTGCTGGTGAAGAAGTCAAGTCTTGTTTCTTCACCTTCTCGGTTGTAACCATCCTGATAGATTTTGTTCCTCGCCCCTTGGCCATTTGAACTCCCATCTGTTTGTGATCTCCTTGAAATCAACCGCTTGCAATGGCACACAGTATCTACTGATCCAAAGGAGTTTAGAAGTGAAAGTCAGCCAGTGGCCTAAGCATGCCAGAAAACTCACCATGCTCGGGTAAAAGAGGCCCAGAAATGCCGAGAAGCCGAGAGCCGAGAAGCCACCGCGCAGCCAAGAAGCCAGCGTCGCAGCGCCACCCGCCCCCGGAGCGTCACAGCGCCAGCCAAAACCCATACTTTGGCCCCCTTTGCCCCTCCACTTAAAATATCTTAACATTCAGCTTAGCTTAATTCATCATAACTATGAGTAACGCAGCCTACTTGTAGCGCACTACAACTAAAATCAAAGGTTCTGTTTTGCACGGCAAGATTGGACACAGAAAAAGTGTCCTGTGCCGCAAAGTGCTGAGTATTTTTTGAGCCGTGGGCAACAAGGTAAGCTTGTGACGGCGCCGCATTTTGGGTCCTCTTTACTGATTTCGAATTAACTGGCAGCGTGCCGCTTGGTTGCTGAAGGCACTCTAGTCATACGTGTGATAAGTGACTTTGCCCCTGGGCACTGTGGCTGCGGCGCCTGCACTGCACCAAGTTGTGCCAATCTCGGGTTGCAAAAGGCATCAAAGTGCATTGCAATGTATTGTAGTACCATAATCATATTCTAACAAGTGCAGCGCCACTGTGGCTTGGTCCAGTGTGTTCTGTGATGCAGGGCTGCGAGATGGAGCCGCGCTGTGACTGTTTTAAGATGTAGGAGGTCTAAAACATGCTCAAACAACCTCAAACATATTGCAGGAGCAGCTGTGGAAGCTGCCTTTTGTGCTTCGGGTTTGCTGATCGCATTGGGCTGGCTGGCTGTTCTGGTTTTCTGTTTGCGCAGTGCCATGGTGTTGTCTGAGCTGGGGTTTGCAAGTCCCATTGAGATGCTTGCTCCAGGGCGTACATGCTTGCTTCCCAGGTACTGCTACTGGTAGTGCCAAATCATTTTTCAGAGATGCTAGCGGCCTTGTAGCGAATCAGACGCTTGAAGCGTTTCCTGCTTGTGGCATTTCAATGCCAAAGAGGTTGAGATGTTACTTGCCATCGCCAGATCTGAGTAGCAAGGCTCTGGGCGCACCAATTTGCACTTCTTTACCAGCATGACTCACAATTCCCATAGGGTCCTTTTAAAGGTTTGCCTTTATCCAAAAATGTCGGCCCCGGCTTGTCCATATACTGCCTGCGTACATTACTAAGGACCACTGCAACTGTAGCTATCACATCTATAGTATTCTATAGTCTGTAGCTGCAACTTGTATAGCAATGCCATGATATTGCAGAATCCGGGGATCTAATTTGAACATATTTGAACCCAAGCTCAACTTTTCAGGGAGGGAACCCGAGCCCAGACTGTGATGGAGCTATCAGAGCCATCTAGTCTCTGCAGCCATGGCGCCGTTCAATCAATTCGATCGTCCAAGTGGAAGCCCATTGCCTATGTAAAGCTCGCACACTCTGCAAGGATAGGAAAAGACAAAGGAGGTGTTGCTAGCTTTACCTGTCCAGCCGCATTGTCAGTAACAGCGACATATCTTGCAAGAACATCCCGAAGACGAATTTCATGGTGGAGTGCTCGTTCACTGCGTGCTAAAAGCAAGGCTGATGAGACTGAAGAGTCGAGCGAAGAGTTTGAAGAAGGTCAACAGAATTCTCAGGATTCTCAGCGATATTCAGCTGATGAAGTTCAACGGAATTTCTTCCTCATGGGTGTTTTGTTTGCTATGAACCACGGTGTCGTGACAACGCCTTTGGCTGTCTCGACGACGCTTTTGAAGCTCGAGACTGCAACCTTTGGAAACGGGCTGCTCTACGTAGTGACATTGCTCTCATCCTTACTTCTAGGAGCTCCAGTGGTTGGACAGCTGGGCCCGAAAGGAGGCTTGACCTTTGGAATGTTTTTCTACTGTTTGTACATTGCTTGCTTTGCCGGTTCTTTGTATTTCACCAGCCAGGAATGGCTTTTTACAGCAGGTTCAGCATGTGGCGGTCTTGCCGCGGGCGTGTTGTGGACAGCTCAAGGTACGTATTTCGCCAGCAGTGCCTCTGCACTTTCTGCAACTGGTAGAAGCCGCGACGAGGCAACAGCTGACTTGTCCGGACAGTTTGCATTCTCTTATTTGCTTCTCGAAGTGTTGAGCAAGCTTGGTTTTTCAGTTCTGCAGGCATTTGGGATTGAGGTGTGGTTCATTGCTGCCCTCTACTTTCTATTTGCCATGCTGTCATTGGTCTTGATGCAAATCTGGATCTATGACCTGCCTTCTGGTGATACGAATGCTGCAAAGCCTTTGGACAAAGTATTAGCTGCAGTTTCCTTGTGGTCAAACCCGGCTGTGTGGTTGCTTGCGCCCACAAATCTGTCCTTCGGCTTTTGCGCAGCATACATGAATGGTTTTGTGAATGCTCGGTTTGCAGCAGCGGAACTTGGTCAGGAATCTGTTGCCTTTCTCGGAGCAATTACAGCATTAACAGCGGCCTTCCTTGCCAAGGCTTATGGCCCTTTGAGTAGTAAAGTTGGAAAGGGATCAATTATCTCATTGGGAGCAGCTTGTGCTATCGCGATTCCTGTGCTGACATATGGTGGCTGCTCGGGCTGGGGTTGGTCCTTGCTATCTCTGTATTTCTTACAGGGGTCAGTCCGTGCTGTCTATGAATCCACCAACAGAGCAATATTTTCGGATTTCTTTCCTGGGCAATCAGAAGGAGCCTTTGCAAACTGTATGCTGCAATCATCGCTTGGTTTTGCAACATGTTTCTTCCTCCAGAATTCATTGAGTGCTGAACAGCTGTCTGGCATCATTGTTGGCTTGGCACTTTCGACCAGCTTGGGCTACACTGTTGCCAGTAGCTTGAAACAGGTAGATTCAGGAGGAAAATGATGGCAGTTTTTTACTACCTTTCTTTCTATGCTTTCTGGCCGATGTCAAAAGAAAATATGCAGGCAAAAAGGCAGCTTCAACATGCTTCAGTGAGAGAGCTACTTGAGCTTGTGCTTTGCTTGCCGTATCCTTTGCGGGCAGAGCTTCAAACAGTTTGAATTGCTTCAAATAGTTTGAATTGTTTGACAGTGAGCTGATGCTTGAAGTTACACGACAAAGCCAATCCCAGTATTTCCTCCTTGACGGTGCAGTCTGTCGCATTCAATTTACAGCAATTGATTGAATCATAAGACTAGCCAGGACACACCCCAAGTTTTCAGAGGAGAAGCAGGCCTGCAGCAAATACCGAGCATGTTTCGGAAGTTCACAATGTCAGACCGTAGATACCAAAGATTTACAGTAGCTGGCTTGAACCACCACAATGCTGCACCAAAGACTCTCTCTCAGTTCCCGGCCCTGTCAAAGCCAGGTGCAGAACGGAAGGTGCTGTTGCCGGCTGGTGTCTATGCTTGCCGTGCTGTTTGTTCGAGTTTTAGAGTCCCACTCACTGGTCTTGATGATAAGGCTTGGCTAAGGTTTTTAAGGGTTTGTTTATAACGATGTTGAACGTTCTTTGGGACCATTTGGGGTTGCATTAGGGCTTCCTTAAGGGTTGCCTTAAAGGAACCAAGGTTTGCCCATTATTGATTTAGGGTCAGCATAGTGTTTATTTAATTCATGTTTATTTGAGGTTTATCTAGATTTTCTTCAGGGTTCATTTGAGGGTTGGGGTCAATTTGGTGTTCCTTTGCAGGGTTTTGCGGTTTGTAGGTTCAAAACACCGCCAGTTGGGGAGAATATGTTTAAGACATGGCTCAAAACAGTGATTTTGGCACTGCCTTAGGAAAGCGCAAAAATGTGACTAGACGCATGCAATATCAACATTTTGCATATTTGTAGTTTGCGAAAACCACGCTGAAGCTAGCAGATTGCAGTGCCACATGGAATCCCGCTGAGTTCGGGCAAGCGTCAGCCCCATAACAAGTATTTACAGACATACATATTATGTACTGTATATATATATATATATGTATTGTTTGCAAATACATACTATTTTGTACATCCGTTCGAAGAAACTGGTTGCTATGCTCGACAGTCATTAACCTCGACATGCCAACACAAGACAAAAGCTTGTCGAAAGGGTTCAAGAAGGGGTGCTGGTATCAGCGCGTGTCTTTGTGCATCTGGTTGTGTGATTGTGGAAAAGGAACAAACTGATTGAAACAAAGTGAAACTATTCTAGGGATTTGCTTGGCTGTTGCCAGGATCGACCTGAAGCTGCACAAGGTGAGTTGTTTCTCATGGTCTAGTTTTGATCTGTCATATCTGTCACAAACCTACGTCGGCTACGCATGGCTACACCACTTCTTGTCATACAAGTGCGCCCAGTGCGGAAGGCGCACTGAGCTCGTTCTGGAGTATGTAAACAGATGGGCAGCAAGCAAGAGACCTGAGAGTCAGTCTACCACGGCTCCAGTATGTGCCTTTGATACAGGCGGTGAAGAAACGCAAAAGGCGATACAGGAGTTTGCTTTGATCCGGTTGCTTTTGAAATTATTTCTTTGAACCCGCATGTGAGAAGCAAAGCTGAATGGACACAGCGATGAGAGTGTGACTGATAACAAGAAGCCATGTCAAATGTCGAGGAAGAAAAAATCACAGATGGTTTTCGAGATCTTGGATTCTTTTCACAGTGAATAAAACAAAAAGGACGGTTTCTTCCTAAACAAATCTAGGATTTCCTAGAAAGCACAAGCCGCATCAGAGGCAAAAGAGACGCACAAACACACTTGCAAAGCGGACAAGAAGACCATACTTGTAGATAAACAAAAGACAAGCGCGTTACAACTTGAACTGAAGCAATGAAGGCACAGCAAAATCTGTACAGCATGATCAATAGAGGCGCTGCAGATGAGGTCCTGACAGGTCCACAATGCGAACGAGCAAACAAACAGTTCGGACAACACTAAGGAACAATAAATAAACAAACAACCCACAACCAACAACCCACAACCCAAAACCAACAACCCACAACCAAGAACCCGCAACCCACAACCTCCAACCTGCAACCCGCAACCCGCCACCCACCACCCACCACCAACCACCACCACCAGCAGCAACAATCACAACAACAACAACAACAACAACAACAACAACAACAACAACAACCACAACCATGACGACGACGACGACGACGACGACGACGACGACGACAACAACAACACCAACAACACCAACAACACCAACAACACCAACAACACCAACAACCCCAACAACCCCAACAACCCCAACAACCCCAACAACCCCAACAACGCCAACACCAACAACAGCACAGCGGCACAACGACACAACCACACAACGACAAAGTCAGTCACAACCACAAACACAACCACAACAAAATAGAGTCACGGGACACACTTGTAGCTTGGGATGTAGTAGGACCTGGCGCTGGATATGTAGAACGCACGGACAAGGGAGACTGACGCTTCAAGCTGCAACATGTGAACTTCACATGAGTTTCACATAGTTTCACTCTACAGAAGCAGTTGCGAGCACGAGCACAGAGCAAATGATAGCATGCCACTGAAATACCACAAATGGATGTCCCTGCGGGCACAGAGCGTAGCGGCGCAGCCTGGCTGCTTTAGGTTGCTTCTACAGCGTGCCTTCAATACCAGTAGTACCGCGCATAGCGGTGGCGGAAGTTTCACAGATAGGAAACCTATAGGAGAGGTGAGTTGGTGTGATGCATGGATGGCAGAGCGAACCCACTGATGGCAGATGCATGTATCTATCTATCTAATCTTGTCTAATCTTATCTAATCTTATCTTATCTAATCTTATCTAATCTTATCTAGTCTTACCTAATCTAATCTAATCTAACCTAATCTAATCTAATCATATCTAATCTAATCTAATCTAATCTAATCTAATCTAATCTAATCTAATCTAATCTAATCTAATCTAATCTAATCTAATCTATCTATCTATTTATCTATCTTTCTTTCTTTCTATTTTTATATCTATCTACCTACCTCCCTATCTATCTATCTATCTATCTATCTATCTATCTATCTATCTATCTATCTATCTATCTATCTATCTATCTATCTATCTATCATGATGGTACTTATCCCCCCTATGAAATTGAGAGAGACACCTCCTACCATACAATGTTTTATGCATGGCCAATGGGTGGGCTGGGGTTCTGGTTTTATAGAGAAGTATGGTTTTATAGAGAGACAAGTTGGTTTTATAGAGAGTATAGTATGGTTTTATAGAGGGCCAGGTGGTTTTATAGGCAAATGAAACCCCATTTTATTTTGATATATGAAGCCCTTACTCCAGGCAAGAAATCTCATGCCTCGGTGTTTTATAGAGGGTTAGTGGCTTACAAAAACCACGTTGGTTCATGCTATTTCCTGCTGGGGCGTGCAAGGAAAAAAAGACGATCTGCTATTTTTGGGCTTGGCAAATTTCTAGAGTGAGTGCAGATGAGTGCAAGATGATGCAGCATGTGGATATGCTTTGAACTTTCTTTGGAAGATGGTTTGAAAAAATAGTTTTAAAAAAGGTCATAAAAGGTCTATGATTATCTATGATTTGGGTTGGCATTTTTTTGGAGTGAGTGCAGCATGCGGAGGTACACTCATGTACATTCAGCGTTTCTTCGGAAGATGGTTGAATTGTTTTTTTGACATGCGCAGATTCTGCTAGTGCTTTTTGAGGGTTGTCACCNACTCATGTACATTCAGCGTTTCTTCGGAAGATGGTTGAATTGTTTTTTTGACATGCGCAGATTCTGCTAGTGCTTTTTGAGGGTTGTCACCCCTTGCAGGGTTGTCACCCCTTGCAGAATTATAGAGGAGATGGCTCTTGCGCACTTGCCTTGTGGAGGGTTGATCCTCTCAATTTATTGAGGAACCAATAGGTTCNGATAGGCACCTCATTTTATGGAACCTTAAGGGTTGGGCCTCCCATTTTATGTCTATAAAAGCAAGAGCAGGACTCCCTACCCTGGTTTTGTACATCCATTATCTATCTATCTATCTATCTATCTATCTATCTATCTATCTATCTCTCTCTCTCTCTCTCTGTCTCTATCTCTCTCTCTCTCTCTATCTGTCTATCTATCTGTCTATCTATCTGCCTGCCTGTCTGTCTATCTACCTATCTCGCTATATATCTCTCGCTGCTTTCTCCATGTCTATCTCTATCTCTACCTCTATTTCTATCTCGATATCTTTCTCTTTCTCTATCTATCCATGTATCTATTTATGTCTATGTATCTATCTGAAAGGAATCAATTCTGCGAGGCGTCCTTCAGCAGTGGAAGTTGAAAGGTCCAAAACGAAGCAGTTCTGCGAGGCTTCCTTCAAAATTCGACGTGGGCAACATACAAGAAGACGAAGCAACTTTGCAAGACTTCTTCCATTTTTGAAACGACGTCCGAAACGAAGCAATTCTGCGAGACCTTCTTCAGAAATAGAAGTTGAGCGCCGAGCTGACGGCCTCGTACCAGTGCTTGGCGCCACAGCTGCGTGCACTTTTCAACAGCTCAACTTCCAAAAGCGCTCCGACACTGAGGCGTTTTTAACATGCTTACTTCCACTTGTCCTTCGCGCCACAGCGGCGTGCACTTTTTGAAGACTTCGACTTCCAAAAGGGCTCCGACCATGATGTGTTTTTAGCATATCGGCTTCATGCGTTCTTCGCGTCACAGTTGCGTGCACTTTTTCCACATCTCAACTTCCAAAGGCGCTCCGAGAATGAGGTGTTTTGAACATGCCATGTTGACTTCCAAATATGCTTCGCGCCACAGTCGCGTGAATTTTTTGATCTCTCATCTGACCAGGTGGCTCCGCGCCCGCCGCTTTAGCGAGCCTACTTTCCGACCCTCCGCGCCCAAAAACATTCGAAAAACTCAGTGTTTCGCGATTTCTGTTACCTTTTGGCACACTTTGATCTTCCTTCTCCTGACTCTCTCTTCTGTGACTCTTTCTCTTCTGACTCTTTCTCTTCTGGCTCTTTCCCTTCTGTGACTCTCCTTGCTGATTCTTTCTCTGCTGACTCGCTCTCTTCTTTGCCTTTTCCCACCACTGTTGCTGCATGTGTCCACAAGTCGGAAGTTTGACTTCTAAACTTCCTTTGGTTACAACATATTTAATATGTTGCAACTTCTTCAGCAGAGGATCTTGAGTTAGCTCTGCATGCTTTGCCTTTCAGAAGGTTCAGAGGGTTCAGTCCCGCAGGACTTGCGAGAAGAAGTCAAACACTGGCTAGAGGCTTTCAAATCAAGGCCATTTTGAGACATACACTGGGGCACTCTGGACCATGAGTGAGAAGCTAGCAGGCATGAGAGGTTCAGATGCAAGCGAAATAGTTCGTATTGTGCCAACCGGTCATACTTTGGAGATGTATTGGAATCGCTGTGACATATCTTCAGTTTCTCTTGCATTTCTTCCTCATGTTTCCGCTGCTTCGCCGGTCAGTGTGATTCAAGCTCTTCAGACAAAGCCAGATAATGAGCAAGTGGTGGAGTTCATCAAGCAGGCATGCGTTGCTTGAACGGAAGAATGTCCAGCAATGTCCAGAAAAACCACACGTAGAAACAGCAGTGGAACATAGCGCAGCACAGCGAAAAGAGTTTGACTTGGCCGAGGTAGCTGCTGCACCATCGGGTGAAAGCGTTGCTCTCTTTGCAAAGAGACAGCTGCTAGGTGGCTTGGTTTCCACTGGTTTCCATTTCAGTCAAATGAAATTGCATGGTTGTGCATGTTTGTGATGTGTCCAACGTTTTCCTTTGTTTGCTGCAATGTGTCATTTTGTGATTTTGTGTTTCACCTTTTTCATCAAGTCATGTGACGATTTGTGCAAGGTAAGTGTGCCTCTTGCGAGACTCCAATTGATGTTGACCTAATGCGTGTGAAGCGTCCCCAGCCGATAGGGCGCCTCGGTTCAGAGTCTGTCACTTGCACCACTTCCCCTTTTCAGATACAATATTTTGATATATTTTGTTGCATTTTGACTGTACACCTCTGACCCTCCACCTTTATTGTTGGCAGCAAGGTTGCAAGAACCATGGCCACCTGGTGAAAGTCTTGGAGCCAAGGTCATTCTCTTAAAAGCAGGGTGCGCAACATCTGCAGGGCCTTCGGCATCATAATATCTGAACGCAAATTTGGATCTGTGATGTTTGGAAAAGATTGAGGTCGGATCGCTGGACATATCTTGACATTACAGTATTTGTAGCTCATGACTTCGAGTAGAATCCACCCGCATAATGTCGCGCTTTGTGGCCAGGTATGGCCAGGTCTCACGTGATTGATTATACAATATGTAATGGAAGGATGAACCGGACTCATGGCAGGTAGGCCCCACTAGAACATACGCATGGGATGGGCAGTTACCCGTCCAGCCTGGGATTCAGTGAGTCACTGCGGCTCTCGCTCTCGCAACTTGAACCGAGCAATACTTGAGGATGCACAATGTAGGCTCAATTTCGCCACACTCTTGGGGCAGCTCTGATGTTGCATATTCAGAAAGCATCGCCCTCAATCGAAACTTTCCGAAGCCTTCTAACATCTTCTAACTGTACTATGAATAGTGTACTTAGTGGTGCTTGTGGCAAAGTTTGCACAGCACCTCCGATGAAAATGCAGATGATATTGGACTACCATCCCACAACCCCATTTGCAAAACGTTCTAGACACTTCAAAGATTTTTCACAAGTCCAACTGATTTTGTTGCTACGAGAAAACGTTAGAGGAAACACTTCTCTGGACAGTTTTTGAATCAATAACCGCAACTGATTATCGGACAAATCTGCTCGACACTAGCAATTCTGTAGTCAACACTTCAGGTCGCTATCAGACCTTTGAATACGCCGGTGAGCCCAAGTTGCTCCTCCCTCTCGAGGCGGGGGTGCTCAACCTAAAATTCCGCGTGAATCTGTCTTGGTATTGCAATAGATAATATAGCGCAACGCTTTGCACAGTGTTGACAGATAAGGACTGTTCAACTGCAGCAAGTTCGGCTTTGAGATGTTTGCAGAAAGCGCGAAGTGTTTGAGGCTTCCAAAGATCCAAGAACCTCGCATCCGGGAGCTTGCAAAGAAAGGAATGAAGCGAATCCCTCACTTTTCATGTCAATGCTGACCTGGTCTTGTTGGTGAGCTTTGGCTGGATACTACGCTTTAATTACTTCAATGTATATGTGTGTATATATATATATATAGCTAATCATTTTCATATCTACGCAGACTCAGGTCGAGTCCTTCTGCACCTGAAATGCGCAAGGAACAAGCTGCCTGGGTTGCTAGAATTCAGACAAACATTGGAAATGCCCTCAACATGAATTCTTCATATATTGTATAATACTGTATCATCTTCCCAGGATTCTCAGGTCTTAAACCTGGCTTCCCATAAAACAATCAGTATTTTTTGTTTGCTGGGAAACGTTAGGAAGCTAAGTGCATGCTCCCGAATCCGCATATTTGAACGCATTACGAAGGTGAAATTTGAACGTTTGTGGCATCTCTTGAGGAGCGTTTTGAGTTCACGACTTCATAGGGAATTGCTTCGTTTAAGAGGAAAGTGTCCACAAGGATTAGATTCTGGGCACAGCGTGCCAACTGCGTTGTGCATGAAGCACCAACAGCTTCAATAGTCAAAAGTCATGTATTTTGCCCAAGTGATTCCAACAGATGGGTCAACTTGTGTTGAACAAACCTCAAGAAGACAAAAGAAGATATGTATTAAGCATGCACAAGTAGACAGGCATGACGTAGTGTGACACGGACATAAGTTTGGCTGAGTCGCGCCGGGTCATGCCTTCAGACTCTTGCCTCAGGCGTTTTTTTTTGAATTTGCCATGCTCTGCCATACTTTGCTCTGGTGCAGGAGACTTCCGAGGCCTGACAGAGACAGCGCCAGACGTGAGCATCAGAAAACATGGTGCTTTTGGAAGCTGAGCTTTGCTAAGCCAGCTTCCCTTGGTCCACTGATAATGGCCATGGCTTTGGTGATCCAGCTGCAAAGACTCTGCGAAGCACGCCAACAAAGCACCACCAAGTGGTTGACTTCTTGGCGATTCTCCCTATGAAAGCACGTTTTTAGTGTGCAGTGAAATTGCGTGGTTCCGGAAGAGATCTCATCAAACTAAACAAACTCTGCAGCATTTCCAATGTGAGATAGTTTCAGCATGTTTCAGCCTAAGCGTCAATTTCAATTGTGCAGTCATGGTTTCACTCTTTGTGCAGCCAAAGTTGCTGCAAGACACAAGCTGCATCAAGCTACTCAAGTTCTAGTTGAATGTTTCTACTTCTGAGGCTTGAGTCAAATTCGATTCATTCAAGTTGCATAGTGGTGCAGTCTGAAATCGCACATAGACACTCGAGACCGCTCGAGATTGCTCGAGATGTTCTTTGCTCCATATTTGGAAGAGGCTGCAGCGGCCCAATTTATTTGCAATGCAGATGTGTAGACTCAGTATATTGGATGTGTGTATTAGATCAGATATGATCAAATATTACTTGTGTAACTTGTGTGTATTATGTAGTATTTTGCAATAACGTGAGCCTAAAGTAGATGGAATTCTTCTGAATGTGGCAGCCAATGTGGCACAGCAAGTACATTGTACATGTTCAAACGGCTTTTGAGAAGAGTAAAGATTGCAAATCGAAAACAGCAACACAAATGGTTTATTGCCAAACAGTAGGATATGATTGATAGAACACACCAGGTACGAGGCAGAAAAATACAAATCGAGTGCGTACAATATATGGAAAGCAATTCCAGGACATTCCCAATCTCAACCCCTAATGCATTTCAATCCCTTCCACAAAGACGTCAGCTACCCAAGCGGTCAATGAGATTCGATCTATGTGTCATTTCCGCCCCACCAAAGCATGACCTCATGCGTTCTTGTTTGACATCCAGCCATTTGTTACTCTACGGTACTATATCTTACACTATGTAACTATATGTTACTCTATATATTACTCTCTGCTGTGACTAGACACCTGTCTGGAAAGAATCTTTTTTTGATAGGCATGCGAATTGGTTCCTAGTTTTTTTTGCTATTCATCTTGCATACCCTTGTTTGCGCGTGAAGATATTTTTGCTTTTGAAAGCTATCCAAAATTACCTTTTCCACCAGGAGATCGGACTTTGTGATTCCTTTTGGCGTCGTTTTGTCCTTCTTGAAACTCGTTCACGGGCCAACACGAACAAAACTGGACAGTTTCAACTGGATCTTCTGCTTCTGCTTTTTGCGGCTGCTCATGTCATTTTATTAAGACTGCATGTTTTGTTTCAAAAATAAGCAGTCAATAGGAGCGAACCATTTCCTTGAAAATGTCTTCTCTAGCGACTTCAGGACCCCTATTGGGATTTCATGGGATTTCCATACAGTCATGATGGCTTCATCAAGGTCCAGGACAGAACTGTTGGCTGGCCAATTTCTACATATATATGATTATATATATGTGTATATATATATATATGCATCCACCTATTTTCCAACCAGGCATGTCAGGGACTGACCTTTTTTTTGAATAATGGGTGGGTCTAAATATTCGAAATACATACTTGAAATTTTGGATATTGCAACCGGTCAGCATTCACTTTCTGCGCTGTCCTATTTCATTTCCTATACTTGGCAAAGGATAGGAAAGGTGCATGTTTATACGGTAAATACACCCTCGCTTTCATATGTATAGCATCCTTCCTTCATCAGGTCAACATGTCATTACTTTGGCTCAAGACGCGCATGAAAAAGCGCGCAGCCCTTTGTCAGCTTCTTTTGTCTTGGTGTTGTTTTACCCCCAAATTAATTGGTTATCAGCCGTAGTTGGCTCTTTGTTTTGTGTGTGTGTATGGTTCTTAAGGGGACTGCATTTTCACATAGGGTTTGGGGTCCCTTTCAAACCCCGCGTCAATGGTTGATCGCCCACGGTCGCCCTCTCGAAGCCCAGCAGCAGCAACAAGATCTGGGGCTACTCGAAGAGGCATCCGTTCTGGCCAATCGGCCCGTAGGAGAAGATCTGCATGTATCGCTCATCAAGCTGCTGCCGCTGGACAAGATCCATCAAGGATCCCAGTGGTTCACTCTGGTGGACAGCAGAGACCTCTGGGTACATTGGCGTGGTGGGAGCCTAGTTCTGAGGAGGAACAACAGGAACTTGGCGACATCATTTATACGGAGTCAAGGCGTTCTCTCAGTGATCTTGGAACGGTGAGGTTGGTGCCTCAATTTGCTTTGTATTCTGCATCTCGAACGGTGACAGTGGAGCAGGAGACAACTTCATCATCTCGATCAGTAACTGTGGAGCCAGCGTCATCCCCTCCGGCGGATTCACGTGTCTTGAAAGCTTCATCGAAAGGATTCGAAAGGTGCACCGAAGCCTAAGCCAAGACCTCAGCCTGAGATTTCTGCATCAGGTTCTAATCATCCGTGGCACTCGCAGTTTGCTATGTTTGCTCCTCCTGGGACTGAGCCTCCAACTGAAGTGGTGGACTTGACGGATATCGAGCCTGCTGAGTTGCATCCCAGTGTGGAGGCGTTTCTTTGGTCCCCCGATCAACAGAGTTTGGTGCGGGTGGAAGGGGATTTGCCGAAGCGGCAGGGAAGTGCGATCGTGTACGGCTGGCACTGAGTGGCACAGTTCCTCATCGCCATCAAGAAACTCTTCTTTAGATCAGCCATTTGTGCCAGCAATCAGAGAGGCCAGTTAGCATCGTCATTTGCAGTCACATTGAAAATCATCAAAGAACTTGGATCGCTTGATTTATGCAGTGGAGCAAAGCAGGCTTCCGGTATCTTTGGTTCTTGTGACGGACAATCGGACTGGTGAGGGGGGAAAAACTCAAGCTCTCAAATCTGTGGTGAAAAGAAATTTTTGCCTTTTTGGCGACAATCATCAGATCATTGAGAAGTTCAATCGAGAAAGCAGGGCTATCTTTCAGGTTCTAAAGAACCGGTCTCCGCGATCAAGGCTGTTGCCGGAGAACTGAATTGGGTGCTCCATTTCGAGTGAGCCTCTGTTGTCAAGGGCCAAAGGTTTCGTTCGTCACGTCTCTCGACAGAGTGTCTAAGATACCCTTTGCTGGCAGTAATCAACATCCGACCTGATCGGCAGCTTCCCAGCGCCGCAGGATTTGTGCATCCGTTTTTGACATCTGCATTTGTGTATCACTGCATTGTTCAGTTTAGTTTCTCTGTTTCTTCGTCCAGTGGAGTTTCACAGCGGACTTGCTGCGGTAGTGGAGTTTTAAGTGAACAGCCCAAGTCATCCGACCGTGTGTCACCGCATTGTGTCACCGCGTCGTGCAAGCTGTTTCACTGCAACGAGTTTCACTGCGGTAGTTTGTTAGCAAGAAGTTTCACTGCGTTGACTTTGAATTCATGTGTTTGCGGATTTGTCACGTCATTTTACTTTTGAACCACTGGCTGCCTCGTGCCGTGGACTGGCACTTTGCCAGTTGTATTAAGTCACATCCGTGCCTCTCAGAGTTTGGCTGCGCAAGCGCCTCCTGAGTAGTACCGAATCAATCTTTCGAGGTCGTTCCAAAACAGTTTGGGTTGGGGTCATGTCTGATCCACCATCCTCGTCTTTGAACGTCTCAACAGACTCCATTGAAGTTCAAGGTGGTGTGGGAACTGTCCAATCCACTGGTAGCCGAAGCTCATCCGGAACGCCACGGTCAGGGAGAAGGGTTTCCAAGGGTCGTCATAATCCAGCGGCAGCCCAATCCCGTAGAGTTTCAAGTGTCATCAAGAACATGCCCAAGCCAGTTCATGATCATCCCATGTCCCATGTTTTGGCCCACAACCCTGCATCGGGATCTCAGCCTCAAGGGTCCAATGGTCCTAGTGTTGAAATGCATCACCATCAGGAGTTTCATGTTCACGATGATCGTGTGCAATCAGTTGCCATTGGTGTTGACCATGTTGAATACGGTAGAATGATTAGCGACGCCCAGCAACTCATTGATGAGTCCAAGAGTAGAGCTGATCATTTTGAGGGTTTGTCAAAGGAGATTTACTCTCAAGCCTGCCAGCAAGTTCAACAACTTATGACGATGGTTCAATTGCTACGCCAATCCTGCATCGAAAAAGACCAATCAATTCAACACTTGTCCAATGAAGTTCAGTTATTTCAAGCCCAGTTGCAAGAACAACTTGTCAGCAATCAGAATGTGTTGTCCCAGCTTGATTCAACGAAGTCTCAAACCCAGAGACTTTTAGGCCATAAGGATTACGAGATCACCCGGTGGATGTCTGAAGTGTCAAGTCTGTTGTCGAGCAAAACCCGCCTTGAGGAGGGACTGGCTGCTTTGAGCGCCGCTCCCTCAGATGGGCAGATGCATGATGCGGTCGAGGCACAGAGGACTTCCGATCCAGTTGAGTCCACAAGCCTTTCGTTGGGTGATGTTCAGAGTGTGATGTCATCTAAATTGGCACCTCTACTTGAAGCCTTCCAAACACTTTCTGGTCGCATGAACTCTTTTGAAAACCGAGTGAGCCATAATAGCGCGGAAATACCCAGTGATCAACCAAGTCGACCTCAGCCAACATCCAACAATGTGAGTTTTCCAACTGTGCCATCTTCAGGTTTACGACTTCCAGTGCGACCGCCTGGACCGCCTCCGGATGGTGGAGACGATCAAGATGAAGGTGAGGACGATGAAGATGATGAGTTGATTGCTGATGTCACCCAAAAAGGGAAAGGGATTTAGTGGATTTCAGGGCACTTCAAAATGCGAAGATTGAACCTGTCCCCAACAATGCTTCAGACTACCGTCAATGGAAGAACGCCTTGATTCTTTTGCTTGTACGCCTTGACACATCCGGTGAAGAGGCATTAACTCAATGGATTGCCCCTGCATTTCATGTAGATGCTGTTAAGGCTGCAGATTGTTTGGATACGTCCGGACTCTTTCCACGTCTTGATAGATGGCTTGCGTGAGAGTTGATCAAGTCCATCAGAGGTTTGCCCGAGTTGTCTTTCAAGGTCCAAGCCTATGTTGAGGGATGTACTAGAAAGGTTGAAGCACCGAGAGGAAGAGCAATTCTCAACATGGTCTCCCGTCAATTTGACCTGGACAGGAACCGAGGTGCCTTGCTGACTGCCCAGAGTGTCTTTCAGATTTCACTCCAAGGATACTCAATCAAGGAACTGCAAGATTGTTCAAGTTTGACCATGCGTACTCTCAACTCCATTCCCTCCGAGGATTGGCCTAGCAAAAGGATGTTGGGAGAATGGTTGTTTCATCAGCTGCGCAATGTTCGAAAGTTGGAAAGAACGATTGATCAAATCAAGAGATCAGATCCCCTGTCATGTGAAAGAGATTTCTCATTTTTGTGGGAAAGACTCCAACAGCTACATCTCGAAGAAAGAGAGGATTTGAATGCTCGTGCCATTGAGCAGTCGCTCAAAAGTCCAAAGAAATCTGGACAGCCTTTCAACAAGACGCCAGCTGTGCCAGCCAAAGCATCGCCTGCCGGACCTTCACTTTCTGCCGCAGTTTCGAATCCATCACCTCCTCCAAAGAAAGCGAATGCCAAAGCTCCGCCTAGCGGAAAGGCCAAGCCTTCTGCAAAGAATCTCACGCCTGAACAAAAGGCCAAGACACCTTGCATTTTCTTTCAGATGCCGTCAGGGTGTATCCATGGTGAAAAGCGCGCATACCCCCATGTGAAGTCTCCGCCACCTGCCAAAGCCAAAACTGAGTCAGATGCCAAAGCTAAGCCGAAGCCAAAACCTAAGGTAGCTGCAGCCGTTGCGATTGTGGCAGCTTTGAGTTCTATGGTGGCACCTTCACAGGCAATCAGTACTTTGGAATGGGCTGCGGATTCTGGTGCTGGACGACACTTGGTTTCTTTTGAAGCGTTGAGAAGCAGGGCTATCATGATAGCGCATTTGCCAACTTTGCCAATGACTCCCATGAAAATGTCGGGTTTTCGACTGGTGATAGGCACAAGAACTCTTCACAGTCCCTTGGATTTCGTGATCAGGGGGGCCTCTTTGGAGATGCCAATCATTTCATTCTCAACGAATGTCCCATTGTTCGGTCAATTGGCCTTGATTTCGAGAAGAACGGACTTGGGTTTGTTTGGTTTCCTGGCTCTTTGCCTTTCTATGTCCGTGATCCTTCAGCTTGCGAGATCAAATGTGCAGAAGACAACAAGTTTTATGCGTCAAGAGTTCATCAAAACATGCCTTTCTTAAGAACCACTTTCGATGTCATACCCGGAATGCCCGCAGAACCTGCTTCAGCAAGTGACGACATTGATGCTGAGTTTCCTCCAGATCGAGCTGTGGAGCCGTAGTTGTTCCCGATGTTTCGTCAGATGAGCATGCCGTTGAGCTTACTTTAGAACCTGGAGCCCCCAGTGATTTGCCTTCTGCAGAACATGAGATTTTAACACCTCCAGTGTTTGATCACATGTTGACACACTTTCCGAAATTGTCCACTTGCGATGTGTGCAACCGTGCCAGATTGTACAGCAAGAGAGTTAAGAGTAGGAGAGTAGTTGACGAAGATCTTGACCTTCCAGAACCTGATGCTTTTGGACAACAATTGGCTTGTGATCATTTGGTTGTTTTCAAATCTGCGAAGGGGAACGGAACATGCGGTGCTGATCGTTCAAGATCGTTTCTCAAAAGTTTTGCTTACCCACCAGTTTCCCGAGAAGCTTCCCAACTTGCCTCCAACCTGAAGCATTTTGTAGGCCTTAAATCAACCTCTTATACCATTGTTCGCTCAGATGCAGCCGGAGAAATCTTGAAAGCTGTAATTGACAACAATTGGTTGCCCGAGAGCTCAGTACCAGCCCGTTTTCCTCACAACTCCGTTTTAGAACGAGAGATCAGAGCATTTCAAGAAACCGCCACATCCGTGTTTCTGCAAGCAGGTTTTGCCGCCAGACCCCAACTTTGGCCCCAAGCCTGCTGCTATGTTGCCACTGCCATGTCTGCTTTCTTGAAAGATGGTGAAGGGAAAGCCAGATGGGAACTTGCCTTTGACAAAGAGTATTTGGGGCCTCGCTACTTGCTTGGACAATTGGGTTATGTTAGAACCAAAGATGCAGGAAAGTTCAAGTTCAGCCCAAATGCAGCACCAGCCATCTTTGTTGGGTGGCGTTTGGACTTTGGAATGAGGTACCGTGGTGTTTTGCAATTTGTTTTGTACTCCCACCTTCGTGAAGATGCCTCTTGTTATCCCGTATCACAATTTCATGATACCGAAGTTTACATGCCTGCGGAAGCAGTATTTCCATTGGCCAGCGCAGCCGAGGCTGCTCTGAAGGAACTTGATGATCCACGACTGTCGGAACTGCACGACATTGATTCTGTCCCTGTACCTTTTGTTGATGCCGAAATCAAACACAAAACGCGTAGGGTCTATGTGACTTATGCCAGAATGCTCAAGATTGGTGCAACAGTTGGACGCAAGGGTTGCGAGAATGACACGTCAGCTCACAATGCTGAATGCATTGCCAGCTTTGAAGAAGCCTTTGGTCGTAAAGATGCCGATGGATCATTAGTTGAACCTGAACCTCAAGTTCCTGTGTCCTCCGAAACCCTGCCATAGAGCCCATGCATGTAAATGACGACTTTGAATACGAACCCTCAATAGCTTCACATGATCCCTTGGACGATGATGTAGTTCCTGAATGTCCGCCTGATTCCCCCAGAGATGATGAAGCCCTGTCAGATGATGATGGTGATGAGATCAGGGGGGTAGCATCAGGAATTGCAGTGACTGCCAGCATAGCTTCAGACGCTGCCAAACTACTTCCTCAACAACATGTCCAAGAGATGTTTCAAGATTGTTTTGCTACTCCTGCCCCGGCGGAACCTAGCACTGCAGTCAAAGAACCGAAGCACAACAAAGGAAAACATAAACTTGCTGGTCATGATGTCCTCTTTGGGTTCGCTTGCGACAAGGAGTCAAACCTTGGGTCGGTCGGGGCTGAACATGGCGTCAAAGTCATCCGGTTGTGTAAGGAAGATATAGACTTAGAGTGCCCAGAAAGCATCGAGCAATTGATTGCCCAGGTCAAAGGTCTTCCAGGATGTTCCATCCATTGCTCAATCGAGTGCAAGCCATGGTCCCAACGGCAACGCTTGAATGAACACAAGTATCCACGACTTTCAGCCAGCATTCGCAAAGAACGTGAGAACAGTGAGAAACTTCTAAAGCAATTTATACGGGTAGCAAACATGTGTCTCGACAATGGTGGTGATTGCAGCTTTGAGTGGCCAAGGTTTTGTTCCGGATGGGCTCTTCCTTGTTTGCAAGAATGGATTCTGGATCGGCAGTTGCACTCTGCAGTTTTCAATGGCTGCACTGTAGGTGCTGAAGCCGATGGCCAGCTGGCCAAGAAACCCTGGAGCTTTGTCGCTTCCTCCAAACGTCTTGCAAATAGTCTCTCATCACTAGTTTGTCAACACAAAAGTCATGCTCCTCTGGAAGGTAAATGGACTCGAAGATCAGCCTTCTACCCCCGTCTACTGTGTAATATGATGATTAGTTCACTGTTCCCAGACCTCGTAAACCAACACGTTTTCTCGATGCCTGTTGAGGCCAAAACCACCCAGCGTCACCGTCCCAAGCTAGTCCCTGGTAACCCATGCATGCCGATCGATGTGATCATGTATGAAGTTGGATGCAAAGAGCTCACAACCCATGCTCTGGTACACCGCCTTCCGGATCGCCAGGAATGGAAGGGACGTCCAGAGGTCAACACAGCCATTGAAGCTGAGAAAAATGGACTGCCGGAAGGTGGTACATGGAAGGAATCCGAAAGCATGTCAAAAGCTGATGTCCTGAAACAGTATTCCGGGTCCACAATCCATTTTGGCTCTCAAATGGTGATTGTTTCCATCAAAGGTTTTGAAAAACAGCCTGATGATTTGGAAAATTAAGGCTAGGCTAGAGTAGTGTTTCGTGGTGGTGCAGTTCGTGATCAAGACGGGTTGGCTGCTACTTTCCAAGAGTTGCAAGCCAGTGCTCCCAGCTCCATTGCTGGGCTGAATGTGGTGATGGCCTATTCAATGATAGGTGACAACTTTTGCACAACATCCGATTGCATCCGTGCATATATCCAATGTTTTCTGAAGTCAAAACACCCTACTTTTGTGTTACTGCCGCCAGAGTTAGTACCATCACACCTGAAGCACATCATTCAACCATGCGCACGTTTGCACAAGGCCTTGTATGGGCATCCAGAATCAAGCGCACACTGGTCGCTGCACATGGCTGAAGTGTTGAAGGTTAAAATGGGTGGACGAGAATTCCCAAATATGCCATCAATTTGGTGGTTTGAGTCAGGCAGGGTGATCATGTCGGTGTATGTCGACGACTTCACTTTGGGAGGAAGCAAATCTTCGCATCCATCTTTCTGGAAAGAACTGCAACAGTATATCAATCTTGATCCTTTTACAGAGTTCGGTCGTGTGCTTGGACGTGACCACCAAGTTTTGAACGGCGAGCTTGTCCTTGGTTCAAGTGATTTCACACGACAATGCATTTCTTTGTATCTTGAATTGAGTGGAAAGAAGATCAAAGTTGCTCCAACGCCTCATCTCGAAGAAGGATTACTACTGCCCGACGATGATGCTGTAAAAGGTCAGCTACTCCCTGTAGCGGCACGCCTAGTCATGAAGCTGATGTGGTTGTACCGGACTGCTCGTCCTGACATCACTTTTGCAGTGAACGTACTTGCAAAACACATTACGATTTGGTCTGCCAACGACGACAGGAGAGCTGCCCGGTTGATCGGATATCTTTCATCAACTGTTGACTTGGCAAATTTCATGGTCATCAAGGACCGCCTGGAGGATCTTCACCTGGCTCTCTACTGTGATGCTGACTTCGCAGGAGACATCAAAACGATGAAATCTACATCAGGGTTTGTCAGTTTTGCCCTGCTGTCATGGGGCAGCCGCAAGCAGAGCGTCATTAGCCGCAGCACGACAGAATCAGAATTTGTTTCGCTGTCTGTTGCTTTGTTTGCTGAAGGACTGCCTTTGTTGGAAATTTGGCAAGTCATTCATCCTCCTATGATTATAAGAATCTTAGAAGACATCTCTGCAGTGATTGCGATTATAGCCAAAGGTTTTTCGCAGAAGCTTCGCCACCTTGCCAAAACGCATCGTGTGAATGTTGCTTCCACTTGCGAGGTTGTGAACGACAGCGACGACGTGCAGGTTCAGCACGTTCCATCTGAGGATCAACGTAGCGATGTCATGACAAAAGCTCTGGCTTCTCAAAAGTGGGCTCGTGCGTTGATGTTGCTCAACATAGTTCATAACTTAGCTTTCAGAGTTTCAGTGAAAGATCATGACGTCGATCTGTCACATTGGATGTGACTAAGTCCCATCTGTTTTACAATCTCTGGTTTGTATGTTGCCAGCTCAATTGGATCCAATCTCAACTACTTGCTCGACTACTGTAAAATAAATTCCAGTATGTTGCAAGTCGCATCAAAAGCGCACAGCTGTTCATTGGATTTTGTGTAACCACTTCCATTGGACTTTGTTGTCGACTGCCGAAGTACAGTTTGACTTGTTAATTTGCTAAGCATACAGTCTTCCATGGATTTTGCTCTGTCACTTCTATGGATTTCTCTCGTTGGACTTTCTTTGTCTTTTCCATCCACCGGACCGGAGTCTGGCTGCATTTTGCGCCTCTCCATTGCATCCGCTTGGACTTCAAGCATCGGTAATTCATTGCTCCGCATAGTAGTGCATGAAATCGCCAGGCATGATGGGATCTCCTGATGATTCTCTCATCTCTTGCCTGGAATCCGTCTGAGCTATGAGGCAGATGGATTGCATCCGTCCGTAGAACTGCGCACTCTCCGGTAGGTTGCCGTCCTATGTTGACCTTTTACAGTTCACGATGAGGGGGGACTTGAAAGTTTTGAGGTAAATACACCCTCACTTTCATATGTATAGCATCCTTCCTTCATCAGGTCAACATGTCATTACTTTGGCTCAAGACGCGCATGAAAAAGCGCGCAACCCTTTGTCAGCTTCTTTTGTCTTGGTGTTGTTTTACCACCAAATTAATTTTTCATACAATACATTTGATATGATTACATCATATAACTCAATATTTACACATACATATATATATATATATTGTACATCTCATTTTTATTCATTTTCATCATGTTATATATATATATATGTAATGATCTATTGTGTATAGTATGATTTGATATGCGTATACATCAGGGTTTTATTATATATATATATATATGTAGGTTATATGTATATATATATATATACGAATATCTGTATATATATTTATACGAAGGTATATGTATATACATGAAGATATCTAGGTATCAGTGATGACCACTATGTGTCGGTGTGTATTGTGTATGATTTGTCTATGTATGCATGTGTATATGTATATGTGTGTGTATACACATTTTACATAGAGTCAGATACGCATACAATGTTTGTACAGCAGTTCTAGCTTACCATTTTTTGCAATAGACGAAACTTCCCCAGATGGAGTCTGGAGGTATGATGCTTGTGATAGCTGTATCACTGCATCAAGCATGTGGTCCGTTCCAGTGCGTAGTGTTGGAGGGATCAGTTCTCCAAACCGCTTTAGGTCCGAAAAAGATGTAATTGCTGATGTGGCCAATGTGGCACGTTTCCAGGTGTATTGTTGAAGCTGACAGGATAATCAAGTTGGAGAACGAATTTGACACAAACTTGTCGCAGTGATGGGAGTATACTTACAGGGCGTCATGCTTAAGTTTTGGATACCGCCATTCCCATGCTAATCTATGGTACCGGTACAGAAAGCGGCGCATTTGAGACTTCACAGTGACAAACAGTTCGGAAGGAAAACTTGGATGCCCAAGGGCCCAAGGGCTTCAGATAGAGGTCACTGGAAAGGAGATCAGATGTGAAGTCAAGTTTGTTGTTGAGGTAAAGAGGAACAGGTCTGTTCAACGGGGCCTAACTTATGGCAACTTATGACGATACTGTAGTGCCAAAGCGAATAAGGGAGAGAGAGACAATACAGAGCAAACGAAAAACAGGCAAAGTTCGAACAAGTCTTCCTGTCCGCCCTCACAGGTGGAGTTATATGTGATGTGAAGCTGCGCGAATCTATATGGCCTTTGGGAACCGCTGGCCCGGATAGGGGTGCCGCCCAAACAGTCTTCCGAACTGTATTTATTTTGGACCTTGAAAAATATTTTAAAAACATATTATTCTAGACGAAAAACGCCGTTTATTTCATGGCATCGGCTGCTCACAGCACCTGCAGTGGATTTATGACTTAAGTCACACAAATGCCCAAAGAGGTGCATGACACTCACCCGTTTCCGACGCTACAGCCTCACATCCAGGTGGACCAAGGTAGAACAAATTGAAAAGACGGCAAGGCACCAGTGCAATGGCGACCGTTTCGGTTAGGGCCGGTTCAGGGCTTTGTGGTTTGTTCGTGCTTGGTCCCCTGGATGGTTCAACTTCTCTTAATCCTAATCCCGGGCCTTGTTGGGCTGCAGCCCCTGACTCTTCGCTCCAGCAACACCTGTTGACCTGGCCTCGGCTGTGACCTTTCCAGAAGTTCACTTCACTTCATCATAAAGCATCGAGTTTGTTGTAGATGTTGTAGGCCATTGCTTTGCCTCTTCACTGGATCTGACATGATCTGGCCCAATTTGCTCAAGCCGGGACCCGGCAAATGAATCCGGAGCCCTGGAACACAAGGCCTGCAACTGAGCTGGTAGACGTAGCGCAAGGTAGAAAAGTATAGAAAAGTATAGAAAAGCATCATGATGTTTCACTACCTGTTTTCACATGGCTGAACAGTCTCATGGTCTGCAGGTGACAGACTGTACCGAGTCACTGCATGTCGAAGTCACCAGCTTACTCTTGGGTGAAAAGCTTTGGAAAGATGCAAAGTTGGTGAATAGTTTTGCCGAGTTGTGAGTGAACAATTTCAACGACTACAACCTTCAGAGAGAGAGAGAGAGAGAGAGACAGAGAGAGAGAGAGAGAGAGAGAGAGTGAGCATATACATGCATTGACACAATACACTCAATGCATATCATATCTATGTGTAGATTATATAATATCACTATACATTGTATACATGATATACACATACAAATATGTATGATTGTCCAACCCTCTTCAACCCTTGCGGCTATCGGCTCCTTCCCTACGTCCTTGGGTCTGTGCTGGGGTGGAGGATGTGTAGGGTATGGGTAGTTCGTAGGTAGCATGTAGGTAGTGCATAGGTATCATGTACAGTGTAGACGGTGTGTATGGGATATATTATATGGGCTAGGGGGTTTTTAAAGTGTATGGTTTGAGACCAAGAATGACCCTGTGTGGTCGTAGTATGTTGATAGGTAGCATCTTGATGGTTGTTGGTACGTTCAGGGACAAGAACAGAGACAGGCTGTTTGTTGCCATTAGAATGCAGGGAGTAGATAGTCACACAGATACAGCTTTGATCAGGTATGTGGACACGGGCATGGTGAAACAAGAAGGCATTAGGGTGCTTTTATATACATGTATACAGGTGAAGGGGGAGGGAAGTGCCAGTACCGTGGCGACATAGGAGCTGGGAACATGAAATCCTGTCTTTGGATATGTATTTACATTTGCATGAAACGTGTGTGTGCATGTGCATACATACATAATGTATATACATATATATATATATATACATAGATTTGTGTATGTGTGTTTGCAAATACATTATACAAGCATATGCGCATATATATATATATATATACATAGATATTGTATGTTTTCGCGCAGAAAAGCACAGTGGGCAAATCTGAAGGAATGGAAGAGCTGCAGGGTGAGGCTTGGTCTACTTCGTGACAAGGATTTTGAGCTTCATTGATGATGCAATACCATGGCAGGAGCAAGTGCTTGTGAACTCCAACATCAAAGGCACGCTGCCTGCAGTTCCTGCAGTTTGTTGCACTCTGAATTTGGAGTTCTATTCGTGATGCCACTGCCACTGATGCAGTTTTTTGGCAATCACTTCAACCCTGTCAGATGCATCAGTGGCAGTCCGCAAGGGCTTTGTGCAGAAGGCCTGGGACAAGCTAACCAGCGACCACAGAAGTAAAGATGACTTGGAATTAATCAGAATTGTGCGTTTTATGGCCTATGTTGTGCCTCCCCGTTCACGCAGTTGGTTTCCTTGAGTGTGATTGCGGCACAGTGTCCAGAGGCCTCGACCAATCAAATACCAAACCCCTGAGTTTGCTGTGTGGAGACTACTATCCAAAAAGCTGGGCGCTTGAGAAGCATCGCGCAGCAGTGGTCTCCAAATCGCCAGCAATATCCAGTAGCTGGATCCTCTTTGCCGCCCCTTCTTCAGACTCTTTCCTGTTTTTATACAGAGATGCGCAGAAGAAATCAGATAGGGATGGAGGAACGGACAGATTTCTGGATTCGTGGATATGATAACATGGATATGATCGAATAGGGGTGGTTCAGTCTCTTCATTATGTAGTTTGGACCGTTTGGATGGGTGTAGAAGGTGAAGCAAAGATCATGCCACAACTTTCGTTGGAATGCAGCAGGTTTGGTATATGTGCATATAAGTGGGTGTATGTATATATATATATATGATTATATATACACATTGTGTTAATATCTATTATCAAAGCAAGTTTTGTCGAGAAACTCCGACTTACGGACTTTCACATTCCTAGTAGCCCAAAAATCATTGTGTCCAGTTGGCATGTGCCTGAAGTAGAGAAGTAGCTCAAAAGATCATTAAGTCCAGTTGGCACGTGCCAGAAGTAGAGAAGTAGCTCCAAAGATCCTTAAGTCCAGTTGGCATGCGCCTGAAGTGGAGAAGTGGCTCAAAAGATCCTTAAGTCCAGTGGGTATGTGCCTGAAGTCGAGAAGTAGCCCAAAAGATCCTTAAGTCCAGTTGGCATGTGCCTGAAGTAGAGGAGTAAGCCAAAAGATCCTTAAGTCCAGTTGGCATGCGCCTGAAGTAGAGAAGTAGCTCAAAAGATCCTGAAGTCCAGTTGGCATGTGGCTGAAGTAGAGGAGTAAGTCAAAAGATCCTTAAGTCCAGTTGGCAAAGATCCTCAAGTCCAGTGGGCATGTGCCTGAAGTGGAGAAGTGGCTCAAAAGATCCTTAAGGCCAGTGGGCATGTGCCTGAAGTCGAGAAGTAGCTCAAAAGATCCTTAAGTCCAGCTGGCATGTGCCTGAAGAAGAGCAGTAGCTTAAAAGATCATTAGGTCCAGTTGGCATGTGCCAGAAGTAGAGAAGTAGCTCAAAAGATCCTTAAGTCCAGTTGGCATGTGCCAGAAGTAGAGAAGTAGCTCCAAAGATCCTTAAGTCCAGTTGGCATGTGTTGCTGGAGAAAAAGGTGGCTCGCGCGTGCGACGGGGTTAGGCGTTGCATCTTTGCCGTGGAGTCTATCTCGAACGGCGCTAGCATTGGGAGTAAGACTTGCAAGGTGACTCTTGCGTTTCTTTGTTGGCACCGTGCTTTGGTGGTTTGCATGTGTTGGTGTAGTTTGTGCATTGGAACTGCTGCATCAGGGCTAGTTGCTGTGTAGCACTGTGTTGCGATTCTTTTGTGTTTTGCACGGCAGTGTTGGTAGATCGCATTGGAACTGCTACATCAAGGATGAGCTTTGAGTTTTAGGATGTGCAGGAAACAAAGTGTTTTTTCGGGTAAACGAAGGTTTCGTTGCGGAGAAAAGGTGGCTCGCGCGTGCGACGGGGTTAGGCGTTGCGTCTTTGCCGTGGAGTCTATCTCGAACGGCGCTNTCGGGTAAACGAAGGTTTCGTTGCGGAGAAAAGGTGGCTCGCGCGTGCGACGGGGTTAGGCGTTGCGTCTTTGCCGTGGAGTCTATCTCGAACGGCGCTGGCATTGCGAGTAAGGCTTGCAAGGTGACTCTTGTGTTTCTTTGTTGGCACCGTGCTTTGGTGGTTTGCATGTGTTGATGTAGTTTGTGCATTGGAACTGCTGCATCAGGGCTAGTTGTTGTGTAGCGCTATGTTGCGATTCTTTTGTGTTTTGCACGGCAGTGTTGGTAGATCGCATTGGAACTGCTACATCAAGGATGAGCTTTGAGTTTTAGGATGTGCAGGAAACANTCGGGTAAACGAAGGTTTCGTTGCGGAGAAAAGGTGGCTCGCGCGTGCGACGGGGTTAGGCGTTGCGTCTTTGCCGTGGAGTCTATCTCGAACGGCGCTAGCATTGGGAAAAGGCTTGCCAGGTGACCTTTGCATTTCTTTGTTGGCACCATGCTTTGGTGGTTTGCATGTGTTGATGTAGTTTGTGCATTGGAACTGCTGCATAAGGGCTAGTTGCTGTGTAGCACTGTGTTGCGATTCTTTTGTGTTTTGCACGGCAGTGTTGGTAGATCGCATTGGAACTGCTACATCAAGGATGAGCTTTGAGTTTTAGGATGTGCAGGAAACAAAGTGTTTTTTCGGGTAAACGAAGGTTTCATTGCGGAGAAAAGGTGGCTCGCGCGTGCGACGGGGTTAAGCCTTGCGTCTTTGCCGTAGAATCTATCATGAACGGCGCTGGCATTAGGAGCTCTGCGGGTAGTTCTTGTGCTTTGCAATTCAGCGTTGCTAGATCGCATTAGAATGGCATCAGGTTTCTCGCTGCTGCGGCTGCGCGCATAATTTTCGTGTCTTTTGCATAGAGTCGTAAATCCTATTGGAATGGCTGCATCAAGGTTGCGATGGCGATTTGGCCGCAGATTTTTCCATTCTGGCGCTGAAGATGTTCCTTTTATTGTTCTTGTTGCAAAACGCTGCAAAATTGACCTTTTTGGCTTTGGCGTTGGGATTCGGTTTTGGAGCTCCAGTTTCTGTGTAAAAGCTTCCCTGTGCAAAAGCTTCTCTGTGTAAAAGCTGCTGTGTGTAAGAGTGTGAAAGCTTCTGTGCGTGTAAAAGCTTCTGTGCGTAAAAGCTTTTGCGTGGAAAAGCTTGCTCCGTGTAAAAGCTTGCTGTGTGTAAAAGCTTCTCTGTGCAAAAGCTGCTGTGCGCAAGAGCTTCTCTGCGTAAAGCGGCATGTTTTAACGGCATGTTTGTTCGATACGTTTTGACACTTTTCTGGCTGTCAGGTCTTTGGGACAAGCATGTTTATCCAGACACGTTTGAGGTCAATCTCCTTGTCAGGTGTTGAGCCGGGTGCATGCAGCTGTGCGGCTCATGCTGATCAATGGCACGTTTACACGGCACGTTTGTGTCGAGCATGTTGAAGTGCATCTTGGCTGTGAGGTGTCTCGCAGGACGCGTGTCGCTGTGCTACTCACGCTGAGCGGCGGCATGTTTTAACGGCATGTTTGTTTGACGCGTTTTGACGCTTTTCTGGCTGTCAGGTCTTTGGCACGTTCCTTTGAGAAGACCTGCGATGGCGTGAAGAGGGCTGCAAAGAGTTGAGACACGGCGGCCAGATTTGAAAACGGATGGCGCAAGATTACAGAAAAAATAGAAAAAACCACAGAGCAGACTTGAGAAGATGTGGCTCTTCGCCCCAGGTCCTCTAGGCAAATCTTGTTTTCGACCCTCTAGCCTTAAGCTTCTTTCCTCTTGGAAATTTCCGCCCCCCGCTCGCGCGGGTTTTACTTGCACATGTATATATGATTACAAATGCAAATACACACACACAGACACAGACACACACACACACACAGATATATATTATATACCTATATCTATATCTGTGTGTGTGCGTGCATATACCGCAGCACTACACGAGATACGACTTTTGGCCGTTGCTGGCAATTGTCTGAAAAATCACACATATGCTCCATCAAGTATACAAAAATGAAGCGGAAAAGCGACAGACTGATCCTTGCTTAACCTCTTTTGATTCAATGTGTTCAGTCAAGGTTGGACAATTTGAAAAGTTAAGCGCAAGCTGGAAGTGCTTCAAAAGCTATGAATAGAATTGAAAAAATAAAACGCGAAGACATCGATGAGTTTCAGAACTCAGATTGCTGGAGGAAGAGGAGGATTGAAATCAAAGCCGACTGACTCACTGACTCCTTGAGTTTGGGTTTGGATTCTCACGAAATTTCAAGAGCCAGGTCTACGGCATCCTTGTGATGCAACTTGCTCTCACTGCATGGCACATAGACTGCCACACAGAGTTTCAGTTGAACGTTAGAACATATTGGAACCGTTAGTTGGGTTGATTTGTGTCACTGCTTTGCTTCGAGTTTTCCAGTTTTTGGTACTGTGGACAACAAGGTCTTGATCGCTGCTCAAATTGTCCTCCTAGCAAATGCGTCAGGCCTACTTAAATGATTTGAGATATGTGAGTAGCTGCATGCTTTCATATTTGCAAGGGATTGAATGGTACAGTACTTTGTGCATCCTGTTTCCTAGAAAGGGCATTGTCTTGAAAAGTTGATCAGATCCAAGAAGCGCTTGGTCAAAATCTGCTCAAGCTCTTAGGAGGTTCCAAAAGGTGTTGAAGGTCTCGCGGAGAACAAGAGATAAGGAACATCACCTAGTATGGAAGAGCATCTAAAGGTATCTAAAGTACAAGCTAGATCAAGCTAGAAGCAATGATTCAAGGTGCAATCTACCTGTCGCAAACTAACAAAGCGAGCCTCCTTCAATGTTGCCTGGACCCTTTTCATGCCTTTTCTATACTATTCCGAATATGCTCATTTTGATTGACTTTGATTGATTTCTTGTTATTATTTCTTGTTTACTTCCTTCTCCAAGTACTACAAGACTAGCTCCCCGCGTCTCGTTGATGCAGGTGTGCATGAAACAGTCCTACCACAATCCACACCGAATGAATTCAGTGTATGAAACGATTCGCCAGGTCTACCCCGCAGGCCATTTCTTCCTGCAAATAGTTTCAGCTACAGAAAATCAAACTTGAAAAAGGCAAAACTGCGCACTGAAGCTAGACAAAGCCAGCTTTGCCTTGTAGCCAAAATCCCACACAATGAGACTCAATTGACTCAATCACAAATTATTTCATGCTATTTCAGTTTTCCTGCCTTGCACATAGTCGGCCACTCGGGCACTCCATAAAGCTGCGATGAAGTTGTTCATCGACTGCAACTACGTGCAAGAACTAGTGCTAACTGACAGGAAGTGCTTCCATGTGTTTTCAGTCAGTTCAGCCTGAAAGAATCTGAAAACTATAACTCATCATCGTTGACCAATTTTCCAGTCCAAGAGGTCTGATGGAAAAAGGCAGCAAGAAGGTACCCAAGGCTAGGGGGATGATAGCAACTAATTTATCCCAAGAATCCCGAGCGGGGCCAAATCGCTACACATGGTGCTTGGATACAAGAATCGTCTTTGACAATCCTGGGTTTTCAAAAAGCATAGAAGATATAGAAGGAGGTCGAAGCTTGGAAACCTTTTACGGAAAGAATTTCTTTCAAGCCACAAAGTATGGCAAGGACACACAGCACAGAACTCCACCTCAAAACCGCTAGTGGCAGGCGTTATATGATGTGAGAAAGTTGGAAGAAGTTAGCATCCGCCAGGGTAGAGGTCAAAAGCTGAATAGTGAGATCTTCAATTGCACGACATGTAAGTTGTAGCATCCCCACTGATGCATGCTTGCAAGCACCTTCCGTCGATGCCAGATGCAAGTCATTTGACCACTGTTAGACAGTCCATGGCGACCATGCCATGGTCCATCCGCGGAAATGATGCGCTACCATGCCCCTAGCGTCAAGACAATGAAGCCAAGTCTTAGTGTGACATAGAGGCGTGTTTCGCTTTTTGGGCGCTTGGACTTGGACTTCGAAATTGTGTGTGCGTGCCTATGATCAGTGCACACAGTATTCGAAGTAGTTTTCTTTGTTTTGAAGCCATTTGGACGCACTGTCTGATTGCAGTGTGGCAAGCTGTTTTTAGCAATAGTACCACCCTTTCAGGAAAAAAAGTGCACAACGATCACCTAAACTTGCGGTGGCACCCAGCAGCAGAAATGAACCTTGAGCACCCTCTCCGGGCCTCTCCGCCCTGATAACTAGCCCTACATAAAAGCAAAACCAGTTGAGCAAACCAAGACTGCAACACAAGATCGCAACACAAGATGAAGCTGCTGTTTAAATGCAGCGATTGGATGCGACTGGCATCAGGATTCCCAAATTCCCCAAATCTTAAATCCTCATCAAATGTCCATGGGGCAGCTGCGTGCGCGCTGAGCTGCTTGCAGCAAGAGTGAGAAGCCATGGATAGCTCTGCAGGCGATGTCGCAGCTTGGATTACCAGACACGAATGGCTACTCTGGGTTTCTGCTACTGTCTTAGTTGAAGGGCAAAACTGCGACGTCAAAAATTGTGATGTGACAGTGATGAGGTGATGAGGTTCAGTCTGTGGCTTCATGTATTTCATGTTGCTCACCCCGCCATGTTGCTCAGGTCTTTGGAACTTTTTCTGTTCTATGCTGCATGCTGTGCTGCCGTGATGTAATGAGGAGATAGCTGTGGCACCACGTGGACCTTACGACAAACTTATTGCAAGCCGCTAGAATGGGTTGCACAATGTAAATCAATGTAACACATGCTGACAATTGTTTATAAATGTTGATTTTGATAGATGTTTTGCACCTGCGCCAGGAGATATCCAGCAAACTATATTGTATTGTTTACCTTCACAGCCTTCGAAGCGATCCTCATAGGTTTGGTGAGCACGGCGTTGGCCTCATTCCCTCATTCACCCATTGCCGGCACCGTAGGATTCACTGCCTGTTCTGTTCAAAAAAACATTTAAGAAGCTAAGCTTAAGCTAAGCACTAAGAAAAGGTCAGAACAGAAATGAACAGAACACTCAAAAAAACGAAAACACTACACTTCCCACAGCCCTTCCACCGGACCAAATATCCTGGTCCCTTTTTGCAGCCTTTTTGCTTCTGAACTTCCCACGTGCACAAGTCCTGCACAAGATGCTAATTTGGCTGAGATGTTTACACCTCAGAGTTTGCTGCTTGCCGCTGGGGTCACCACCTTGATTTTTCTCGTGCTGAGCTGAGCATGTCGATCTTTGCCCACGACATGGGGTACACGCAAATTGTTGTTCACATATGTTCACTGATGTGTTCACTGATACTCAACCCAATGCATCTAACTTGCCACTTGGCCTGTCACAAGATATCCATACCCTAAGGCATTGACCATCTATGCCATGCAGGCCCAAATCGGTATGTTCTGCGCCATGTCTTTCAAGTTGTTCCCAAGTATAAAGATGCCGGGATTCCTTTGTCCAGATGGCATGCCGCCCCAGTCAAACAGGATGTGGGTCGTTCCCTAGCTTCTCTCTGAAGTACTTGATAATGCAACACAATGCAATATTGTGCATTTTACAGTTTCTATGTCCGTGCCTATTTGGACATCTGCAAGAACTGCAGTGCATTGGGACGCATTGAAACAGCTGAATTGTTCTTGTTGGATGAGGCTAGCACTGACTTCACTGGCTCGGGGTGGCAAGCTTATCCACCGGAGAGTGTGCAGAAATGCTGAGACCCTTGTGATTACTGTTCATACAATACTGGTGTTGACAACAGATCACAGCTGCATTTCTGCGCTCAAGGCCCTATTTGTTTGCGGGTTTGCTGATCCTCTTTATTTTTGGACTTATCTTGGGCATCCTACCATTGCATCTCAGCTGAATTTTCATTATGCGACTACCATTGGGGGGCTTTGGATGGACGCATTTGCAGCGTTTGTAAGGATCGGCATCCCTATTGCGGTAAGTACTGCGGTCTATGATTGCTTGGGGGCCTGAGCCTCAGCTGAGCAAACAAGAATCACCGAGATGACTTGTTCAGGTGCTTAACATTTCTTGAAGACTGCCTTTATTGGCATGTTTTGTTCTGCAACTTTTCATGTTGCGAGGTTCTTGTCTTTTCTTTCGCTGTGATTTTCGACACCCAGCATCTGAGCTGCACTTTGAGGCACCAAAGATATACGGACATACTGTGACATATTCGATATTGCATGATATTGCCATATATTGCCATAATATTACAAGTACAAGAACTGAAATAGAGGTAAGGTTGGCATAGGTTGCTCCGGTATGGCAAGGATCCTGTACTCCATTACTTCAACTTCAAGACCTCATGCCTCGCGCCTCACGTGCACTTTTGGTATATAGCTTGTATACCTGTCAGTTATGGCCCGTCCTCCCTTTCCATTTCCTTTGCCAGACTGGTCACGTCCCCTTGTGAAGTTAGGTTGATGCTGGGCGAATGGGGAGGACACAAGGCTAGAAGCGCTGCGTAAGCAACGCAAGAACTCTCTAGCTCTTATATTTTTCCACTAGGTTTTTTTCTTGAGAAAGTGCACCTGGAGGTGTTCATTTGCATTGATGACTATGTGTTCGCTGCTTTGAATCTATACCTCGTCGCGACCTCAACATGATAGTAGGACGCCGAAACATGCCGCTTCGCGGATGGACTCAGAATGGCTGAAGCTTGTTTGGGAATGTTTGGGATCAGGATATCATCAACATCTTCCTACACGTCCTTTCCCTGTTTGGGGAGCGGCGGTGAGTAGACTACAGCGCGTGTAAGATGCTGAAAACCCAGAAATGCAGTAAAATGCCGTATACAATCGTATTGATATCTTCAAATGCGTGCAGCAATGGGTGGTCGATTGCAAATTCAAGGCTACTGACATGATCAACATAAAGGCAAGACGAAATGAAATGAATGAACTATGTGCTGAAGCTTCATGGTTTGGAGAGGAAAGGGCCAGCAATTAAAAAGGTGCTCCACAAGCATGTAGCATTTTCGGTGGAGATAAATGACAGAATTGAGTGGCGCCATAGATGTATGAATAGAGACAGAGATAGAGAGCAAGATATAGGGAAGCGAACCAATGCGAACTTTCGCGGAGCCTCTGCAGAATTGTTGAAATCTATCGAAATATATCGAAATGAAATGTTTTTTTTTTCATGTGTGCTTATGCATGCTTATGTATTTTATTGTATTTCTATTTTTTTAACAGTCTGACAGACGTGTATTATTCTTGATTGATTTCTTGTGAATTCAACTCAGAAGCAGCTGCTCAAGCCGTGGGGATCCGTGGAGTATGGCCGTGGATGAAGGTGCAGCATGGTGCAACAACGTGTCAAGAATTTGGACGTAAAGATGTTTCAGCTACTGTACACTGTACAGCGAGGATCAAGTGCTTTCTATTGGATTCCTGTACATAATGTACATAGAAATACATAGAAGACAAGGGGCAGATAGGGGCACAAGCATTTCTGGAGCTGATTAGGATCAGATACCAGGCGAAGATGAGATTGAGTCTGCGTTGACTCAACTCTTCAAGGCCTATGATTTGGATGAGTCCGAATCTCGACAGCTGCACACAAACCCGTTCATGACACCCTCAAGATCCTCAAGCTGTAATAAGTTTTATCGAAGGAAGTTTAGAAGTGAAACTTCCGACAATATGGACAGTTGAAAAGCAGAGGTGAGAAGAGCCAAGATGTGAAGAGCTCAGCTATGAAGAAAGTCAGAAGATGAAGAAAGTCAGAAGAGAGAAGATAAGAGATGNCAGTTGAAAAGCAGAGGTGAGAAGAGCCAAGATGTGAAGAGCTCAGCTATGAAGAAAGTCAGAAGATGAAGAAAGTCAGAAGAGAGAAGATAAGAGATGAGAAAGTCAGAAGAGAAGAGATGCAGGTGCGCGAAAAGGTAGGAAAGT
>BGPT01000802.1:39566-51279 GCA_003297045.1 Symbiodinium sp. clade C Y103 | reverse complement strand
CAGTTAGTCAGTTAGTCAGTTAGTCAGTTAGTCAGTTAGTCAGTTAGTCAGTTAGTCGGTTAGTCAGTTAGTCAGTCAGTTAGTCAGTCAGTTAGTCAGCTAGTCAGTTCGTCAGTTAGTTAGTTTGTTGGTCAGCTAGTTAGTTAGTTTGTTAATTAGTTTGTTAGTTAGTTAGTCAGTGAGTAAGTCAGTCAGTCAGTCTGTTAGTCAGTTAGTCAGTTAGTTAGGCNCAGCTAGTTAGTTAGTTTGTTAATTAGTTTGTTAGTTAGTTAGTCAGTGAGTAAGTCAGTCAGTCAGTCTGTTAGTCAGTTAGTCAGTTAGTTAGGCAGACAGATAGATAGACAGATAGATAGGCCGACGCTCGAACCACCTTTTGATCCATCAGTGGGTTCGCTCTGCCATCCATCATTCACAGCAACTCACCTTTCCTATAGTTTGCTATTCCTGAAACTTCCGCCACCGCCTTGTGCGGTACTACTGGTATAATCGTCATCTAAATGTATAAATAAGTTTTATATAATCGTCATCTAAATGTATAAATATGGAGAGAGAGAGAGAGAGAGAGAGCGAATATATATATATATACATATATGTAATATTTGTGAAGTTGCAAGATATTCTGAGTATTTCATGGTATTTAAAAAATCTTTAAAGATTTTCGCTTCTGATCTGCTCAGGTCTGGGTTTCTGAGTCGTGAGGAATTTTTGGCCGTTGAGATGCGCTTGCATTACGAAGATGGCCAGGCAAGGGTTTGCGCATGTTGTGTGGAAGCAGACAAATAGGCTTCGAACTAAAACAAGACACCCAGATCTATAATGATATATATATATATATATACATACTGTATATATATATATATACATCGCATGTATTGTTTTTATTCCATGTTTTTATATAGTATAGTCATGCATAGCCTAGAATGTAGATCTATATCATATATGGCACACTATCTAGATGCTAATATAATGAAATTTGATAATGTACTCCTAAGTGCTTAAGTCGTTGCGTTTTTGATTGAATGCATTCATACCCTTGGGGAGAAGGTTTCAGGGGGGTCGTTGCGAAACAGTGTGCAGGTGCAGGAGGGCATCTTTGGAATGTTCAGGTACATCTTTGTGACCAAAAGCCAGTTGACATTTTGGGTTTCTAACTTGGATGTGCCTATCGGGAAAGGCTATAAAATGTAGACATTGTTGCGTCAACATAGGTGGATTTCAGTATTGTTGTTAAATCATGTTAAATCCATTTCGCAGCAGGACACTTGATCTATGACATTCTTGGCCCATATCTATGCTGATCCTTGGGATCCAGCCCAGTATCGTAGTTGCCATTTTCTTTCCATCTTTCGCCAAAGCAGACGTGTGAAGAGCTGGACAGAAACTTTTCCCCTGCACGAAGCCCGACAAAAAGGACTGGATTGAAATTTCATATATCTAGGTCCTTGTTTCATTGGACATAGTTTGCGGACCGCGTTTGGGAGTACATGTGATATTGTGAGACAAGACTGTATCGTAGGACATAAGATAGATGAAGTAGGCTGCTTGGATGCTTGTGTGCCTTTGTTTGTTTAGCAAGTTGCTGATAGCTTTTGATGCTTTTGTGTAATCGGCTGCGCCACAATGTGTTTGGGATAGTATATGATAATCCTGCGCACCTCCAGTCAGTTTTGGAAGAGGCGAATCTACCTGGCGCCTCAGCCCAACGCTTTCTCATCTTTTCTAGAACACCAAAAAACACCATCTTTCGGTGTGTGAGCCCTCCATTACCAAATTCTTGACCCTAACTGCACAGTCCCACCGCAGCAACTTCTTGCAGTCAGCGTCGCAAGAATATCAAAATATTGTCTCCAACAGCATCACAGATCATTGAGACCAATCGAGACCATCTTATGAGATGAGAAGAGCATCACATCACATGATCCTTCCGGAACTTGACGGGGCATCTCCATCTCCATCAATGAGACTCGCTCCTGGGGACAGGAGTTGTGATTGTTTTGTCCAGACTGGCAAGTTCAGGAATTACTTCCCAACCCTCCGATAAAAGAGATGTCTCTATATGTTCCACGATGTTTCTGTTTTGGCCACACTCCAGATATCTTTAGCACTTTAGCATTCTTTAGCTTCAGAATGCTTCAGATATGGAAAAATTTAAATGCTGGAGAGGAATCTAGAGTGCTGAAAGATCAGCCTCCTTGGCCTCCTTGGCCAGGTCTACAGAGGAGAATCTGGATGTGCCAAGATGACTTTGGCAGATCTCGACTCGAGCGGTTTTCTCGACTTTCAGGTAAGGCTTTCGTGTGTTGGGGAACTGCAACCGTTTGCGACCCTTGGAATCCTTCTGGCACTCCCAAAAATTCTGATACAAACTGATACTATCTGATATTTAAGATAAATATTAGAAGATGTTTCGGCCATCGTAGATTAGAATGATATGTGCTGAAGCAATTTCTATATATGCTGTTTGCAACCTCTGCTGCCATGAGGAGTTCCGAGTGCGGACTTTGACTTCTTACCAAGAGATGGGCATGTCCCGACAGGAGGCGTGACCTTGCAGTGAAGATCAGTGCTGTTTTCAAACATGGAGCGCACAAAGTTCAGCATGTGGGAGATGGATCAACAACTTCACAGAATAGGAAGGGGCTGAATCTTGTCAGTGTCAATTTGTCAACTGAGAACCAGTGAGGTGAGAGGAACATGGAAGAACTACCTGAAGTCCATATAAATGACATTAAAATACTGATATACTGTACTTGTATGATGATTCTGATCTGTAGATAAGATAGACAGGCAAATAGGTTGATAGATAGGCAGGCCGATTGACAGATAGACAGATGGATAGATAATGATAGACAGATAAATAGAGAGCTAGGAAGGTAGATGTACTGTATTATCCTGTGTGTTGTCGGGCAGCGGCATGGGTCTACCCCTCCATCTCCAAGGGATCTACAGTACGATGGGCCATGGACTTGCTGTCCATGAAATTGACAGACGATGTACATTACATATTCATTATATTTCAGTATCATTATTATTCATCGATCTTCATCATACAATTCCATATGCAGCTTCCTGCCAGACCGCACGTCGTCCGAGGTTTTCCATGTTTGGTTGCGGTTATTTGCAGATCAAATTAGATCACAACACGCGATCAAGATTGCAGGTCTTGGATCACATGACTGAGCAGACGCAAAAGGCAGTGCTGTTTGGAAGTCATTGTAGCAAAGAAGATTGAACATCAGTCATCCAGGTAGGGAGGTCAGTCACATTCAGTCACTATGCGCAACTTTCCTCCAGGATTCAGTGTTGTTTATTCATGTACTGACTTTCGATTGCGTCCAGTTCCAATTTAGGATCCCTTTCTTGGACCTTTCAGCGTTTGTCTTGACTCAGATCACAGATATCCATACTAGTTTGGTCTTTGTATGTCATTGTTCTGATGAGATTTTTTGCTCCAAACTTGAGGCCGTCGACGCACAAATCCTGCTGATAATGATTTGCAACATGTTTATATTGTTCTTGATTTGTTGGAGGAGGGCCATTTATTTGTTTTTTTTTAGTTTAGGGAATTGTTTTTTGATTTCTTCCTGCCTACCTTTTTTGATTCTTTACTTCTTTCTTGCTTTTTCTGCTTCTCTGCGTTTTTGATTCTTTGTTTTTTTTTTGTTTTTCTGCTTTTTCTGCTTCTTTGCTTTTTTTTGTTTTTCTGCTTTTTTTTTGCTTTTCTGTGGTTTCGCTTTTTGCTTTTGTGCTTTTCTGCTTTTTGCTTTTGCTGCGTACTGCGGAGTGTGCATGTAGTGCTTCTTGCACCCAACATGATTGTGCCCCCACCTACATTCCATTATTTAAGTCCAAACTTGCACACTGATAAATACACTATTCTACATTACATGTACATATATATATATATACATATAATATCATTTATATATATATATGTATATATATATACATACATTATGTATATATATATATATATTTACATATTATATGTATATATACATATTATATGTATATATACATCTTATATGTATATATACATATTATATGTATAAAAACATATTGTTATTATGTGTATGTATATATATATATACATATTACATGTGTATATATATATATACATATTACATGTGTATATATATATATTATATACAGATATGTACATCTTTATAATTCTTTATATATTTATAGCTAATTATATGCACACCTTGTGACATTAAATAAACCCTACTCCAACCCTGATCAAACTTTAAATAGCCCCTAGACCAACCCTGCAGAAGTCCTAAACCAACTCGTTCGTAACATACAATAAAACTACTTGCGCCCAACCTGACCTACGTTCTTATATGTGCACAAGGTGCATAGTGTGCATGATATATATATATATATTCCTGAGCACCAAGTTCAACCTACAGCATCACATGTGGGAATAGGTGATGTCATTTTGCTTTCGGGGGAGGCGCTGCGCCCTCCCCCCAATCCCCCCCTCCCGCTTTTTTACTTAAGTCCAAGCTTGCACACTTGTAAATACACTAGTCCACATACATGTACATTCAATGTACATTATGCTACAATTACACATATGTACTCATTTGCATACATATTTCTAGATATTCATTTGCAGACATTGTAGCCCTTGTAACAACAAACATAACAACAACAAACATAGCAATAACAAACATACCAACTACAACTGCAACAACAACAACAACAACAACAACAACAACATCAATAACACCAACAACTAACAGTCAACAACCAATGACCGACAACCAACAACCAAACACCAAACCACCAACTTCAACAAACAACTGTTGGAATGTCAGCCTCGAGCTCCAAAATACTGCAAGTACTTTGAGGATGGCAGCTTTGAAATGTTGCACATACCGTGGAAATGCAGCTTCCAGCTCCAAAATGCTGCAAATAGCAAGGAAAATGGACAGAACATGCTGCAAACTGTGGTAAATACCATGGAAAATGAGAGGTTCGAACTCAAAACTGTTGCAAATACCGTGGAAATGGCAGCTTCCAGCTCCAAAATGCTGCAAATAGCATCAAGTACTTTGGGGATAACAGCTTTAAAATGTTGCACATACCGTGGAAATGCAGCTTCCAGCTCCAAAATGCTGCAAATAGCGAACATGCATGGAAAATGAGAGGTTCGAACTCAAAACTGTTGCAAATACCGTGGAAATGGCAGCTTCCAGCTCCAAAATGCTGCAAATAGCATGGGAAATGGGCAGAACAGGAAATCAAAAAAAGACTAAACTAAAAAAAACAAACAATTTCCTACCATTTGTATTTGTATTTGCATTTGTATTTGTATTTGTATTTGTTGTTGTTGTTGTTGTTGTTGTTGTTGTTGTTGTTGTTGTTGTTGTTGTTGTTGTTGTTCTTGTTGTTCTTGTTGTTCTTGTTGTTCTTGTTCTTGTTCTTGTTCTTGTTCTTGTTCTTGTTCTTGTTCTTGTTCTTGTTCTTCTTGTTCTTGTTGTTGTTGTTGTTGTTGTTGTTGTTGTTCTTATTCGTCTTCTTCTTCTTCTTCTTCTTCTTCTTCTTCTTTTTCTTCTTCTTCTTCTTATTATTCTTCTTCTTCTTCTTCTTCTTCTTTTTCTTATTCTTCTTCTTCTTCTTCTTCTTTTTCTTCTTCTTCTTCTTCTTCTTCTTCTTCTTCTTCTTGTTGCTGTTGTTGTTGTTGTTCTTCTTCTTCTTGTTGTTGTTATTGTTGTTGTTCTTGTTGTTGTTCTTGTTCTTGTTATTGTTCTTGTTATTGTTCTTGTTGTTGTTGGTGTTGTTGTTGTTGTTGTTGCTGTTGTTGTTGTTGTTGTTGTTGTTGTTGTTGTTGTTGTTTTTCTTGTTGTTGTTGTTTTTCTTGTTGTTGTTTTTCTTGTTGTTGTTCTTCTTGTTGTTGTTCTTCTTGTTGTTGTTCTTCTTGTTGTTGTTGTTCTTCTTGTTGTTGTTCTTCTTGTTGTTGTTCTTCTTGTTGTTGTTCTTCCAGTTGTTTTTCTTCTTGTTGTTGTTGTTGTCCCCGAGACCTAGTTCCCTCTACAAAATAATTCTGACACCTCAGCGCACTGGCAGCTAGCTCGTCGCTTGACCCTGTGGCGACAGACTCTGTCATTGAATGTACTCGTTGACGCGAGTTGGGCTCGGCATCTAGCCAGCCAAACAAGATGGCCGGTGGCCGGAACCTTTTCCTCAGAGCCCTTTTGGCCCCTCCCAACATCACAAATTTTGGAGCTTGGCGAAGTCATACGTGACCACGTTCGAACAGAGGGATTCGGTATGATTCAGTCTGGTTGCTCAGTAAGATCTTTGCAATACCTCCCCCTTCAATCCCCTTCAGCTTGACCTGCTCCTTTAATGGCACAAACCTGCGAAAGCATCACCTGAGACTTGAGGAACTTGTGCTTGAAATACTCAAGATGCGGACTAGTAGAGACTAGAAGGCTGAAAGCCAGCAAAAGTAGTTGCAGGCATATGCAGACGTGACAAGACCATCCAAGCCCGATATGTCGACAGGTGCAAACATGTATGCAATATTTTGTAATATCATGTGATATTATATGCTAATGTTAATATTTTGCAATATTGCGCGATCGATTAAAACAGTGTGTAAGCATATTTCCATCTACGTGCGATCAAGTTTGCGCTGTCTGCCCTCAATGTGCACTTAAACAAGGTTTCTGTACATATTTCATTGGTGTTTCTGATCCGCACTAGGTGCGGAATCGTGTGTCTTGATAGTCTCGAGATCTTCCATATACTTTGGGGTTTTTGATGTTGTGGTGTTCCTTGTGTTTTCTTTCTTTTGTCATGACTGGATTTTGCATTGTCAAATTTCTTCACTCTTCAGGACGTTGCCCAGCACAGCCAGGCGCTGCTGGAGAGAGCTAAGATGGGTCCACGCTACCATGCGGGTATCCGACAGGCTGGAGCTGATTGCTGAGCTTAGCTGTAGCTGAGATTTTTCAGACTCGTTTGATCTCGTTTGATCCAATCGCATACAATTGCTTTATACTACCTCACTTCACCTCACTTGCTCATAGGCTATGATTGGATATCAGTTGTACATATATCTTTCATACAGCTGTTGGAGAAGCTTTTCTGGTTTCTGTCCAGCTCTAATGAGTTTTCGTGAGTTTCTTCTCAGGCATTGCGAAACATCTTCGCACTATTTGATGTGTCTGGCGATGGTTTCCTTTCCCCAGAGGACCATTTTTGCTTTGGGACCATCTCACGTTTATCGTTTCCGATTTACAGGGAGATTTGCCCAACGATCTTTGGGAAAAGGTTTGGGTGGGCATGGCTTTACAATCTTTTCTGCATTTCTATGCGTGCACATGCACGAACATGTACCCATACATTTGCACAAACACATACTACATACAGACGTGCATGTACAAAGGTCCACAAGTGCACACCTGCATCAATGATACGCATCCACACCAACAACAACCTACTAATGATGAATGCACGCAAACATGTTTTCTGCAAGAGCTCATGTAGCTTTCCAAATTCCAAGCCTTCCAATCTCTGGAGTCATCAATGAGTGAAGCTATGTCCAGCATAGAGTGCGATGTAATGACTTGCATGCCATTATGTGGCGCTAGGCAGACTCGAACTTGGAGTGGAGAGTACATCGTGAATGAAGCCCAACTTCTCACAGCAAACAATCCTCACCCTTTGATTTACTGTATGGTTATCTGAGCCAAATGATGTGCTGAATGCCACCATTCCTTGGAAAAAAAGTATACTCTTTGAGCCATGCGACGGGCAACCGCTTAAACCAGTTTCGAACAATGTCACATGCTACACTGGCTGCACACACTTCATCTGCTGGGGCTAAGACTGTTCCATCCCAATATACTAGAGCGAGTATAGAGAGTCTTGCCACGCTTCAGGATCGTGCAAGATGAAAATGATGACAATACCAAAAGCATTTAAGGGCTCTTTTGAAACCTTCGGTTGTTGAAAGGCAAAGGCAACATTTGGCAAATCTGGCGACCAGTACAATCGCCCTGGGCGCCACAAACGAGGGATCTGAAGACTAGTCCTGTGCGCCCGCTTTCGCTCCTCTAGTTTTTTTCTTTGAAACGAACATAGCAGGATGGCACGCTTCAACCATGTGGAGTTTGTGTGAGTGTGTGTGTGTGTGTGCGCATCTGTAGTTGTATGAATGTCTATACAGTTACATGTTCATGTATGTACTACATGTCTAGTTATAGGTATCGCCTACACATTCATGTATATAGTATACAGTAAGCACATGATGTGTTTTTTGTTGAAAGTCTGCGCATGTGTAATATGTCTGCGGCGTATTGCGTACATCTATGCACTTTGGATCATTTTGGTATGTAATGGTACGCAAGCAATATATATATATATACATATATACTTACAGGATCTTACAGGATATTGCAGGATGCCGTTATATATGTGTTTGTGTCTGGGATGTCTACCTACGTGTCATGGATTTGCATTTGTTTAAAGGCATCTCGTTGCCTTTGTCTCTTTATGTATGTAGGCTGCACATGCGAAGTGTGCACAGATGTACCAACATACGTATGTAAGTCGTCAGCCTGAGAATAAGTAGATCAATGATGATCAATGATCTTACATGATCGTACTATTACCGGATTGTTTTTGCTGGAGAAATGAAAGAGGTGAGCAACCTGAGCTGTGCCTTTCTGAGCTCAGCGGGCTTTTGGCAGCCTCCAAGCGCGAGTTGTAGCATAAGGTTCTAACTTGATGGATTTGTTCAGCCTTTTTGAGGCACACTCTCATTGTATAGACTGTGTTTGTTGCTTCTTGTTGCTTCAACATGTTCAGATACTGAAAGCCTGTCAGCTCCGCAGAAATCTTGACACGCAGAAGCAAAAGCTCCTGTCATTTCTTGTGGAGTTTCTTTGGGGTTGAGGAGTGGATTTCAGCACAAAAAACCGTAGCAACAGAGGCAGGACCAAAATCTGTCAGAGCAACGCAGATTTTCTGATAAGATTGCATTAGCCATCCATAGCTATCCTTGCTCTCTGTGCTTGCAGTCAAATCGTGACTGTAGCTTCTGTGCGCAGCTTCTGCGCGCGCAAGGTCAGCGACGACCTTGACGAAGGCTGCAAACAAGAATGATCAAGAATACCCGTCATGCTCGCAATGCAGTTCTGTGATGGTCCGTGCAGTATGTCTTTAAGTCTGCAAATGGTGTTTAACAGCAACACTGGCGACCATGCAAGAGCAGAGTTCATCCTGGTGCAAGGACTCTGGCCAGTTTCCTTGAAATCCTTTCATGAAATTCCTGTTCCCAGTAGCAACATCTTGAAGGTAAATGGTATCAGATGCTATCAGCCCATCAGGCTGGATCGATGAGGCAGCCTTCCAAGCTGCAGACACCAATGGAGATGGGGTGCAAAACTCGGAAGAATTGCTGGCGGCGTTGACACGTCTTAAATGGTATCCACTGATAGACATATGTAGAGATGCGCTGCCAATGTTCTATGTTGCTTATGTTTTGCGATGTTTTGTGATGATTTTTGAAGGTTTAGGTAATACGGTAGGTGATGACCACGAACTCGATTCGAAGGATATGGTTTGTCACAGATTGTTTCTTAGTAAGTTGTAAAGAGGACGCATTGTTGCCACCCTGATCTGTGTAGTTTGTTGCATGTGTGTTCATTTGTTCTTGAACCAACAGAGCAAATACTTCCGGGAAGATTATGCCCTGAAGCCGACAAGCCCAGTCTCCGATTTCGTTTGTCAATCTAATTCAAGGATTGCGTTCGGGTGATCGCTAGCCTACTACTGCTTTTTATGTCTTTGATATCTTCGTGCAGTGTTGCACTTGGTTCAGCCTTCTTCTCTTGCGACCCCAATACATGCAGGGAGCGGTATCACTTCGTTCATTCTTGTGCTATGATTCTCCATGGCCCCATCATGCCCCATCTATTTGTTTAATGCGTTTTCTTCGAAATTTGCCTTTGCTGAGGTCCTGGATATAAACGAATTTCTGGAGGCTTTCCGGCGTCTAGGGCACCAAATGTCCTCATATTCACAAACACTGGTAGAGCGGTTGCATGACTATGTGCTTCTCATGACAATGTCGGCAATCTGCAGATGTGTTACTCGTACACGTTTGTGTCATTCCAGGCAAGCTTCGCAATGTTTGAAGGCACTTTGGACCATGTTGCGCCGTTTCAGATTGCAGTCACACCTCGTCTTGATGGATTTCAGCTTCATATTCACGTTGCTATTTGCAAATGGCCAGACAGGTGTGAAGAAACGCACTGATGCTATAGTGCAAACCCTTCAAAGAATTGAGAAGGTGCCTCATGTTCCTGCTCACGCTCCGATCTACAGAGGGAAAAAAAGGAAAATCATGAACTGTTTTTACAGATAGCCAAGTCTTTCAAGGCACTGCATGCTACAGTGCCAGTTTTCAACCACAACCAAAGGACTGATGTTGTTTTCTATTCTACTGCCTGCAGGCATAGTTGTTGTTCAACCAAATATGCGCAAGCTCAGTCACAGTGCAGCTTCCACAGGTTGAAAAACACAGAAAGCGCTGTTTTTTCAGATGGTTCAGCTTCTGCTTCCTGCAGAACGGTGTGATGCTTGAAACATGCTGGAACAGAGACGCTGAGTGGTGAGACCCTGGAACAGGTTCTGCACCAGCAGCGAATGGCTGGGCGCAAGGCTCATGACCAGTACTTCAACATGCTTCAGCCCATGTGTCCAGAGTGTGTGAAATCTTCTGTTGGCAGGAGACTGCTCCAGTGACCATTTATGTGCGCCCGATATGTTTGGTTTGCGCGGCATTGTTTGCATTGTTCGGCATTGTTTAGCATGTTTATCATGCCAGGTTCAAGCACCAGAAAGGCCTCCTTTTCATGCTCCTTCTCTTGCGTGGCAGGATCCTTTGGGATTGTGGCAGCAGTTTCAATTTCATTGACTTCTGTTGCATCTGGATCTGCTTGAATCTTGCTTCTTCCATGATGCAGGATGAACCAGCAGAGGATGCCTGCCAGAATACGGATGCATGGAAGGAGTGCGGTGAAGCATCTGGCTTAGTCATAGTCGCCACTCGCAACGTGGTGCCAACGGATGTTTTTCTTCAAAGTTGTCTGAGAAGATTGATTTGACACTGTTGTATGATAATGTATGACAGTATGCCCATTGGCAAAGCCGACCTGGATGATCACACAAAGCACCTGTGTTACACAGCGGGAAAGGTCAGCAAGCCAAACCTGTGGAACGTAGGGTTGCGGAGATCAACAACTCTGCTTGGGAAAACTATCAGCTTTGGTGCGCAAGACTGATAGGACTTCTCAACATCGTAGCAGAGAGCACTGCAATGTCCCCAAATTGTCCACCGCATATACAGTATAGTATACGTGTAAAGTGTAAATATATGATAATATGTACATATATATAATTGGCAGTCGATTTAAAGGTCCTTGTAAAGAGTTTTAATTGCGAAAGCCGTTCATGTTACGTTGGAAACCCTCGCGAAAGTTTTTTTTTCGAGTTCGTGAAAGTAACATTTTTATTCGCGAAAGTTTCGCGAAAGTTGGATATTATGAACTACCATATAAGTTCACTAAAAGATGCATAGTTCAATGTAATACCTTGCAGGATTGTTTCTTTTTGATGCTGTGAGTACCAGGTTCCAGGACCCGCATGTAAAAGGGCTAGCATTGTTAGCAGCCTTTTTCTTCATAAGTAG
>BGPT01000802.1:6801-39322 GCA_003297045.1 Symbiodinium sp. clade C Y103 | reverse complement strand
ATCTCCAGAAGAAGAGGCATTGTTGCCCAACATGGGTTCCGCGAAAGATAAACATGGAGATCGCGAAAGTTTCGCGAAAGTAACATTTTTATTCGTGAAAAATGGCCGTTCCCGGAAAAAGGAATTTTGATCAAACCCCAATTATACACATATATATATACACAATATTTTTTATACCGTATGTGTATGCGTATATCTATATACAGTGTATATAAGCAAATAATTATGTGATTGTATATGTAACTATTCTCCTTGCCGGTCACAATGACAACCTTTTACAGTACTTTATCACCCAGCAATTTCTGCAGACTTCTGCATCAATACTAGGTGAACAAACAAGTGCTGTTCAGTTGGCTACTAGTGTACTCAATCACTCACAGCCGCCTTGGATCTCCAAGTATCCTGGTCACAGCCAAGACACGTTGACATGCTTCATTTGGCCACCTGACCCTCCCGTCTTCTGGCAGTCACCGATAAGCTGACAAGCCAGAACTTTTGCAAACTTGTGGATTGTCCACTTTGCGAATAAGGGCCTCATGGATCCTCATGGTTGCTTTGTAGTTTTGGAAGATTTCAAAGTTTGCCCCGAAGCTGCGAAGCGATCCTGAGAGACCTGAGGTTGCGTTGCCGTTGAATTTGGCCACCGCTGAAGATGTGATGGCCTTGCTGCGGCTTCACCTGAGACTGTTTTGCACTCAGAATGAATACGGTGTTGTATGCTAAGGTGCTCCAAGTTCTGTACCAAAAGATACCAAAAGCATGAAGACATTCGAAGACATTCGAAGCTTGTGGGGATGGATGGAGGCCCTTTGATACCTGGATATCCGTCTTCTACATTGGTCCACCGCGAGAAGGAGGTGCAGGCAAGAGGCCTACGCACATAACAATAGATCTCAATGCTTTTGCACATATTCTATACGTCATGATTAATGATCATACCGAATCATACCATACTACAATGGATACATTGTCACGAAAGCCAGCTTCTGCTAGCTGAAGTCTTTGTTGCTTTAGCAGCAACGTATTGGTAGGGGCTGGAATCGCCAGTTGCGTGAAACTCTACAGTTAGTTACCCACTCCCTCCCCCAGCTGGCTTTCTTGGAAGCAGTTTTGGCGTGGCTCAAATCCCCCTGGGACATCGTCGCCATATCGTCGCAATCAGCCATATCTCCCAATTCCTCACTCACCACTCTTTTACAGGACCTTCCAACACCTTCCTCCTTTTGCCTCTACCATCCCAGCTAGCTTTTGTCCCTTACCCCTGGCCTCAAGTAACTATAACATGCTATAACAATTTCGGGACGTGTCTGGACTCTGGACACTGTGAATGTGTTTTGGTGTCATTTGATGTCTAGGTCCCATCCTTCAGTAGCCTTCCAAGGTCCAAGATCTGTAACACTCCTTCGGGGTGAACGTCCTGGTGAAGGAAACACAACAGTCCGAAGCTTTGTCATCATTTCAAGATATTTCAAGTGAGCCAATGAGATTCAGTGGATGGAATTTCAAGTTTATTTGCTTCTCGCAGGCAAACACCTCAATATGCCTCAATATGCTTCAGTTATAACTTAGTATAACATATCTTCACTCGAAATGGTGGCTTGGAGTTTTGACATGCTTTCAGAGGCATCTCACTGTCTCATGTTGCCAACTTCAAATCACCTTGACTTGTTCCGCAGGCAATGTTATCGTATTTGTCAAAGCCAAATGCGGAGCTAAAGCCAGGAACTTGGGCGCCTGACAATTGAAGGACAGGACAAGACTGGAACAAGAATCAACATGCAGACCCGACGAGGCTGGGTAATGATGGCAAAGAAGTGCAAAAGAAAAGGCAACTCAACAAAACCAAAAGACCGGGCTCAGTATGTTCAACCACTAAACGCAACCTAACCAGCATTGACTTGTTCAGAAATTGGCTGACCAGAGTCATTATAGCATGAATCTGACAAGCCGTAAGGCTTTGCACAGCAGTTTTTGTTCATTGTGTTGCATATGGCAGAAAAATTAAATCTTTTGGGCCTTTCACAATATACACATAGACACTCGCACCGACTCAGCTCCCACTAATTCCCTATGCAGGTCGGCTGCAGTTTCTGACTCAGGCTTTATCAGACTTTGGTTTTCTGAACGGCTATCTATTGCCACAGCACAAGACCGAAAGAGCAAACAAGCAAAACTACGCATAAAAGCAGCAGCACCAGTAGCAGCAATGACAAGAAGACCCATCATTTGTGCCTAGCCAAAGTTAACGATGAATCAAAAAAGAATTTACAAACTGAATCAAACAAAAAGGCAAGGCCTCAGGTGCTTCTGCTACGGGGTGACCCCTTGCAGCACTTGATGTGAAGCGCGTGGCCTTCAGAGCGGTTTCTGCATGTTTGCTGTTTTCACCATATTTTCTTAAATATGTTCACGTATTTCCACATATATCCTTCATCTCCATTGAAACAACCTGATATGATTCCAGAGTCAAACATCCCTTTTTTATCTTTGTTTCTCCGGGGAGGCTGGATGTTGTGGCCTTTCTAGCCGCTTTCCAGTATCCAGCCACTAAACCCATGTATGCTTGGATGGCTCCTTTGCTGCGCAAAGTCTTGGTGTGTTTTCATTTGTGAAGACAAAATATTGGTTGCGTGGTTGCAACAGCAACTTCAGTTTCTTCTCTCATGCAACGAAAGCTTGCCGGTTTGCCACTCAGGACTGCCAGCCAACAATAACGTAATAAGGGCTTGTAGAAAAATCTCATGTTGCCAAGTCTAATGACATGTATCATTATGTGTCTCAATTCGCTTGCATCTTTGCTGAATTCAGAAAAAGCATCTTCAGGGAAGTGCAAGTGCCATGGCATATAGAGAAGCAAATTACTTTGCGGACAGAACAAGTCTACTTGTAGGAAGTCCCACAACTACAACATACTACACCGTATCACAACATACTACTCGTACAACAGCAACAAGAACAAGTACAAGAACAAGAAGACCAACAACAACCAAAAGAGGAAGAAAAGAGTTGGAGAGTTAGCTTGGTACCTAGAAGTACCATGAAATAGCACTGCTTAATTTTTTTGAGGCTGTTTGTGAAGAACTTGCGAAAGCGACCTAGCAAGCTGGTTCGACAGCCGCGTGCATTCCTGGAGGACTGCCTGTGTTGCCTCTCGTTTGCAGATGTTTGCAGTTTTGATTTTGCAACCCTATCTTCGGTTATACAAGTGCATAGACTTCTTCTTCACCCACGTGATTTTTATTTGTCCTTGTGGGAAGGGGTCAAGAACTTGCGCGCTTTGATACAAAATAGCGTAACCTCACAATGATGCTATGTTTGAAGCTCGTGAATACAAACAAAGATAAACAAAGTGAATTGTACAGTACTACATTACGTTACATTACTACATGTTACTACGCACTACTGAGACTGTGAGATGCAGGAAAGAGAAGGCCTTTTTGCACAGAGAACCGGCGCTTCGTGGGGCCAGGGACCTCACTTTGCACGCCGTTGCACACGTGCTGATTGTTCGCATGATCATATGGAATCATATGTGATCATGCCTGATCTTTGTGCATTTGTTTATCGTTGGACATATGGCAATTTGGTCAACTCATGAAAGCAGTTTCTGTGTGTTGTTCAGATCCAAAGTTCGCTTTGGTGATGTTCTGCTTTCGTTTCCAGTTGACTCTGCCACATGATCATGCCAGCCAACCTGACTGCACTCATCACTTTTTTCAATACTTCAACGTGCCAACATATGGTACCAGTTTGTTCTTGTAACATCAAGGTTTGACAACATCACTTCCAGCTGCATCCCTTGTGTCAATGCATCTCATGTTTGCGGCTTGAGGGTTGCATGTGCTAAGGATTAGACTGGGAGACCCAGCTAGTAGGAGAAGGAGAGAAACTGCCTCCACGTCCAATGGCCAATCCATCGAGTTTGTTGAATCGGGGCCTGCTTTATTGAAAAGCAAATCTCAATCAGATACTGGTCCTTGTTCCCAAAAATAGGCCATCTCAAATTGGTCATGAGTCACGAAAGAATGTGCATCCTTGTATGAAAGCATCTCTGTGAACAAGAATTGAACGGATGTTGCTTGTGCTGTGGCACCCAACCATGCTGGCATGTTGGCAATCCATTGTTGAAACGGCTACAATGTAAAAGCAAAGTTTGAAAGGAAATATTCGAAATGGTTCGAAATAGGAAATGGAATTCTGGGATGCATTTTGTTAGTTCCGGGAATTGGCAGAACGAACCAAAATTACATCAAAATAGTCATATTTCATTTTTTCAGAGGCGAATTCTCAAGGAGCCAAGGATTACATTGCAAAGCACTGCAATTCCTGCAGGGCAAACGCTCAGACCTGGAGAAAGATTCAGACAGAAGAAGACATGGAGAGGGGTGCAAAGAAAAATGTGCCAAGAAACCGTGCGAAATTCTTCCTGGTAGGATTGCATTGACAACATTGACAATTACTATCAGAGAATGCGATTTCAGCTGTTTGGTAGAACCCACCCACAGCAAGCAGAAACTCAAAGTGGGGTTTTTGTACACAACACCCCCCTTGGATTGGTAGTCCAGATTTTTCCCGCAAGCTCCTGCGAAAGGTTTTTCCCAAAGAACAACAACCTAATTCATCTACATAACATCTCCTACTCACATCATCCTCACATTCATCTCATACAAAACAAATACATCATCCATCTACATCATCTACATCTATATCTACATCACATAACATCCCCTACTCACATCATTATCACATACATCTCATACAAATCATTTATACATCATCTATATCATCAACATTTACATCATCTACTCAGGAGTTAATACTCAGGAGTTGGTACTCAGGAGTAATTACTCAGGAGTTATTACTCAGGAGTTATTACTCAGGCTCAGGGGTAATAACTTAGGAGATCTTAGGAGTTAGTACTCAGGAGTTAGTACTCAAGAGTAATTACTCAGGAGTTATTACTCAGGAGTTATTACTCAGGAGTTAATACTCAGGAGTATTTTCTCAGGAGTTAGCACTCAGGAGTTAAAACTCCGACCAAAAACTCCTACTTCTCAAGTTCTTCTAGATTCTCTCTTTAGGCGGCAGGGCAGCCAAACGGCGGTTTGCACAACGCGACCCTTTCGCGCGACATGAGGTTCGATGTGCAAAAACTGAGGTAAAATTGCGGTTTTGAGATCTCAGATGCAACCCTTTCGCACAAAATGAGGGTTGAAGTGCCAATGGAAGTTAAATTGCGAGTTTGAAGTCTCAGCTGCAACATGATGCAACCCTTTCGCACCAAATGAGGGTGGAAGTGCAGAAATTGAGGTAAAATTGCGATTTGATTTCTCTCTGTAAAAGCTCTTCTGTGTCAACGCTGTTCTGTGTAAAAGCTCCTGTGTGTAAAGACGTCTGTGGGTAAAAGCTCTTCTGCGTAAAAGCTTCTGTGTGTAAAATTTCTGGTGTGTAGACTTATCTGTGTAAATGTGTATGTCTGTCTACGATCTTCTGTGTAAACGTTCCTGTGTCAAAACGTGTCCTGGCGCAAACGCTCTTTTGTGTAAAAGCTTCTGCGTGCAAAGGCTTCCCTGTGTAAAAGCTCCTGTGGGTAAACGTGTCTGTGTGTGAGCGTCCTTCGGTGTAAAAGTTCCTGTGTGTAAACGTGACTTGGTGTAAACGTTCTTGTGTGTAAAAGCTCCTGTGTGTAAATGTTTCTGTGTGTAAAGAGTTCTCTGTGTAAACGGGTCTTTATGTAAATGCCATTCTGGGTAAAAGTTCCGCTTCTATGTGTAAAAGCTTCTGCGTGTAAGGGCTTCCCTGTGTAAAAGCTCCTGTGTGTAAACGTTCTTCCGTGTAAAAGCTCCTGTGTGTAAACGTGTCTGTGTGTGATTGTGTGTGAGCGTCCTTCTGTGTAAAAGTTCCTGTTTGTAAACGTGTCTTGGTGTAAACGCTCTTCTGTGTAAAAGCTCCTGTGTGTAAATGTTTCTGTGTGTAAGGAGTTCTCTGTGTAAACGGGTCTGTGTGTAATTGCCCCTTCTGTGTAAAAGCTCCTGTGTGTAAAGACGTCTGTATCTGAAAGCTCTTATGTGTAAAAGCTTCTGTGTGTAAAATCTTCTGTGTGTGATGATTTCTCTGTGTAAACGGGTAAGTGTGTCAACGATCTTTTGTGTAGACGTTTCTGTGTCTAAACGTGTCTTGGTGTAAACGCTCTTCTGTGTAAAAGTTCCTGCGTGTAAACGCTCGCTCCTGTGTGTAAACGTGTCTGTGTGTCAACGCCCTTTTGTGTAAAAGTTCTTGTGTGTAAACGCGTCTTGGTGTAAACGCTCTTCTCTGTAAAAGCTCCTGTGTGTGAATGTCTCTGTGTGTCAAGGGTTTTCTGTGGAAACGTGTCTGTGTGTAAATGGCCTTCTGTGTAAAAGTTCCGCTGCTGTGTGAAAGCTTCTGCGTCGAAAGCATTGTCATACATCACGCAAGAGTTGTCGTTCGTCGTGAATTCACCAACATCAATCATTATCATTCATCGTCATTCATCAACATCATTCAGCTACCGCTTTCTTGCTATCTTATTCTTCCAAACTCTTTTCGTCTACTCTCTCCTGCTTTCCTTTCGGGCCACACTGTGGTCTAGTTTTTCAACCCAGGACCAATTGGTACCCCTATCTGCCATCTAGGTTGCCCCGGCGAAAATCTGCCGACTGACTGCCAGTCTGTATATAATATATATATATATATTATATATATATATACATATCTATCTATCATATGATACTAAATACACTGTACAAGTACAACATTGGTACTGCATACATACCACTCATACCATTCAAACATTCATTCCATCACCCAACTCCCTCAATCATAAAGCCCTCACTTGCTACATCAACGATATGGATTTCGTTGGAGTTTCCTTTGGCAGCCCTCCCGGTCTCTGACTTTTTCCACCAGAAGCTCGTCCCATGAGTCCATCATGAGTGTTCTAAAGTTTTGATGTGTTTGTGTCAGTCTGTGTTATGATTTTTGATATGGTTTGACAGTCATTTGGACCTTCGTAGGGTTGCTTTGCATCCTTTCAGAGTTTTCGACTTGGCCAGGTAATGCAAGTCGGAGAGACCCTCATTATTGAGGCGGCCAAAGCCAAAGCAGAGCAAAAGATGGGAAAACTATGCGTGTAAGGACGAACATAGATCTAAACATGATCTGAATCCAGATTGTGCTGATCTAGGAGACGACGGATTATGATGTCTAGGACGTTGTAAGTACTGTACCTTTTGGCTCATGTCAAGTAATAGGGTAGCGGCTTTATCTGTACCAAAGTTCTTCTATTATATATCAAAATTTCGCACCGTGTTTGGAAATATCCGGAAGTTGAAGCTGTTGTCCAAACTTTTGTCCAAACTTGAATCTGTCAGAGAATCATCTCGGGTTCTTTTCTGACTCTCACCGATGCTTGCTAGATGAGCAGTCATGATGACATGCAAGTATGACATCAAACACAGCATCAGCGTAGTATGCTCCAAAAGCATTCAAAGACAGACTCCACATGCACTTTGTCACTTTGCTTTGTCTCGATGCCAGGTGCCACAGACTGATGAGAACGGGGAATACAGGCGACAGCAAACTGGGGGGTTGTCTTGGTCGCCTTCGCAGGATGAGGATTGTGACGGTCATGGTGATGATGATGATGATGATGATGATGAGGAGGAGGAGGAGGAGGATGAGGATGAGGATGATGATGATGATGATGATGATGATGATGATGGTGGTGGTGGTGGTGGTCGTGGTGGTGATGGTGATGGTGATGGTGATGGTGATGACGGTGATGATGGTGATGATGGTGCTGGCGATGGCGATGGTGATGGTACAGATGATGGTGGTGGGGTGCTGGTGATGATGATAGTGATGATAATCATGAGTCTTGTCATGTCGCCGTATTGAGCTATGATGTGTGGAGTGCATCCACGCAGGTATGCAGCGAACGCCTTCATGGACAAGACAGACGTCCTCAGCAAGCCTGTGAATGAAATCATTGAGGTCAAAAAGGGCAAAAGCAAGAAGAAGTAGGAGCCTCGGAGCCACGTTTTTATATATACGTGTAACGACATTTCCGGTCCGAGCGAAGAGAACCGGCGAGCGCTTCCGTGCGTTGAAAGCGGTTGAGAGGTCAATATTGTGTGTCAGTGTTTTGTGGAAACATCACTGCTGAGGGGAGGCCCTGAACCTGATCCCCTGCTACAGTCACTTGGATGCTTCCAGGGCAAAGACAACTGCTTCTGAGTTGGATGGCAAAAATTAGACAATATGAAGATCCGTCGCAAGATCACTACAAGATTGCAGACAAATATTGCAAGATGTTAGGAACACCTTGCACCACATGATGCTATCCAGGATGTTGCTGTCATACCACGTCCCCGTTTGGTTTCTCAGGTTGACGTTTGTCGCCCTCAAGGAAGGAAAGCGCCCCACCTGATATTGTTCAGTTGAACGATATGGCCAGCGCATGAGTGTGTGTAACCATTGAGCAAGTGAGCGATTTTTGAATGTGGTTAAATTACTGCCTAGTCCAAACGTATTTGTGTGGATTTGTGTGTGTGGGGGAGTGTCTCACAGCTGGACATAGCTGGACAAGAGGCGCAGGCACATGACAATCTGACAGCGGAGAAAGATAAACCTACTGGCAGTTGCTAAGTTGTTGAACATGTTTGAGGATGATTTCAAACAATAGAAGAGCAAGTGTTGATGCCTTTGCCTTTTGCGCCATTGTGTTGGAGAATGTGAAGAATGAACAGGTCAGAAGAAGCATGATATGAGAGCTCAGCAGGATGATCCTTCAGCATCCTATGCATCCTTCAGCCTGATCACGCTGCCATCTATGCATGCTCATACTGCCATCTCCGTATGCTCATATATGCAGACTTGTGCTGCCAGCAGACAGACACGCACGTATGTAGAATCACGCCTACTACACACACAAACCAGCACGTGCCCACATACACTTTGTATCCAAGGTGTGTCCTGTTTGTGGACGTCAGCTGGGAGGATCAAGAAGAAAAACTGTGTATGACGTGCCTCCGACTTTTGTTTGCAGAATTTTGCAGAGCTGCTACGAGCTGCTTGGACATGTTCTTAGATGTATATTTGGATGTTCTTAGTATTTCTTGAAACGTTCATTCTACGATTGTTTCGACAGGCACAGGTTGGCAGCTCCAGTGGCAAAGAACACCATTGCTCGAATTGGGCCGGTTGAAATTGATGCGCCTCCAGAGTATTTCCCGTGATGAGTCATGTCAAGTTGCTGCAGGTGGCCCTTCTAGGCAAAACATGGGAAACCTTTGTAAACAGTTTTTCGCGCAATTTGATGGAAGGCACTTTGAAGCGATGGAAACAGCTGAATCCAGAAACCTAACTTGCTTGAAATTTGCTAGAAGTTGTTTATGTAGGTACAAAAGTCTGCCGGAAAGCCAGAGAAGGGAACACTTCAATGGCAGGGAACTCGTCCTTGATATCACGTAGCGACCAGAAAACTAGTCAAGTCCAATTCTGATTCTAAGGTGGAATGGCGAAAAGTGGAGTGCAAAGAAGGGCCCCAAAAAGAAGGGCAAGTCTTGCTGGCAAGTCTTACCAACCTATTTTCTGCTCCAGGTTGGATGAGTGGTTTGTGGTTTATCACATGCCATGCATTGTGCCATGCATTTCCATGCACACGGATGCTACATGAGAGGTCGCAACCCCCAACAAACACACAAAAGGTGTGCTAAGTGTGCTATACAGGCAAAGGCAGGCTAGGCGATGTTTGGTTGCAGGCTTCTTGTACAATTGGAATTCTAAACAAGCAAGCACATTGACTACATGTATTCCGCGAGTAAAGACTGGACATTTAGAAACCAAAATGTGTTCAAAGCTATTCTGAACCCAAACCAGCAGTGAAAGATAGGGAGCCTTCTAAAAAGGTGGTGTTGGTGAGTATTGCGCGCTGATGTACCTAAATAGTTGGATTCAGAAAAACCTGCCGTGCATTCTTTCTACGCCTTCAGGCACGGTAAGATTTTCTTCTCTTTCCCTCCCAATTTGATTTTTGAAGTGAAGCCGCCTCAATCGTCAAGTCAACCAAATTGATGCAGGACAAGGGAGATGCATTTGTTTCCGCGCGCAAGCAAGAAGCAATATTCATGTGCTGTTTGTTGTCAAGAGATGATAGGTAGTTCCATGCCGGTACTTAGGTACTGAGTATGTGAAAACCAGTGGTTTGGATGCCGGTCAGATTTTGGCAAAAGGCAATGCAAAAACGGGATACGCCCCTCATCCCATAATTTTGCTTCTTCTTGGGCCTTCCAGATACAACACATCAAAGTGGGCTGTTACAAGACGAAAAGACGATGAAACGCGATCCTGCTGTGTTGCAAACAGCTGTTTGCTTATCACCCACTGTGTTGAAGAAAGTCCTGTCAGACATATAACTCTCACTTCGCTTCAGGAAGTGACAAGAAAGACCGAAGAGGTTGAAAATTCAATTGGATTGAATCATGCGTCTTGGAATGATGACAGATTGACTGGTCAAAGTTATTTGAATACGAATGCTCAGGGAGGACTAATCACATTGGAGGACTGATGCAGTGAATCCTGAAACCTCCCTCTGCAACAAAGGAAGGTGACATATGATGACATAAAGAGACCATTTCAAGCTGCATTTTGTGAATGAAAGGTTCGTTGCCAAGGCAATTTGCGGTAGCTCCGTTTCACTCAACGAAGTCGTCGTTGCGTCTCACTCGGATACCAATCAGGTTTTGTGCTAGAACGAGTCCCAATCAGTGGCCATGTTTGGAGGTCGGCCTGCCTTCTGAAGCAAGTATAAGATAGATTAAGATTGTAGAAGTACTGTAGAAGTACTGTAGTTCAGGAGAGTAGAATAAGACGATGAGGAAAAGGCGTGCAATTCTCGCTTGAGACGTTGGCCAATGCGCTGCTAAGACGGCAGGTAAGGAAAACGGATTACTGCCATCGGTGTCCGGGGTGCTCGTGCCCGTGGGTGAGCCGTGGGATTTTACCTTACTTGACCTTGGCCAGGGTTGCTATATTCTTGCTGTGGTATTATGATGTATTATGCTGGAAAGACCTTGTAATGCAAACCCTGCAAAAATCTGTTGTAACTCCTCGATATTGCCGTATCCTCCACACCAGTGACCAGCTTAGAGACAGCTCTCAATAGAGTAAAGGATGATGCTGGATTTTTTGCCGGAATTGATGTTGGTAAACAAAGGCACAGCGAAGCCGAATGTTCGACCAGCGACTCAGGAAAGTTCGACCAGCGACTCAGGAAAGTAGGTGAGGGTTTTGATTCTGCTTCAAAATGCCACAAAGATCGAATAGCTAGCAAGAACATTGTTGAATTTGGGCGCAGTGCCAACTCGTCGGAATCGTGCTGCGGCTAGCACAAAGCTGGAAAGCAATTGTTGGTCCTTAATGGTCTTTGCCGGTATTGGTAAGTTTGACATTCACTTCTGGCCGCAAATTTACAAACCATTGGCAATTCAACCTGGTGTGGCTGCCAGTGAGCCATCCAATGAAAGGAGCTGCGTCTGCAGTAAGATGAGGTTTGCCTAGTGTGGATTTCTGTCGTTTTTTTTTGCCCATTTGCAATCAAGACCTCCCCGCGGCCACTGCTGATAGCTGGTGTGGTTAAGGTCTCGGGCTTTGACAAAACGTCGTTGATGAAATATTTATTTGTCTTGTACCCTGATGATCGCTCATTCACAGGCACAAAGCCTCTACACATTTACTTTCCATTCCTTTTGAAGTTCCTTGTTTTGCTAGCTGCGCAGTCAAGTGTTCCTGGCATCAGGTAAATCTTTCTAGATCTATCAGATCGAGCATCTGAGGATCTTTGCAACATGTTGAGTTAAATTGAAGCAAATTTAAACACGAAAGTTCAGTTTGTACCAATTTGTCAATTCCTTGATTCGAAAACTCAGGTCGTAGCTCAGGTCCGTGCGCTGGGCGCGCTCCGCGCTCTGCGCGCTGGGCACCTCGCGTTCTTTGGAAGATGTTGATCCCAATGCCGCAGCCTCCTCAAGGAGCTGTGAATGGCTGCGATGGCGAGGGTTTCTTTGTATATTGATGTATTTTGTATAATCTTTCGTCAATTTTTTATGATGTTTCATTTATGTCAACCTTTTGTCTGACGTCCTGGAGCATCCAACTGCAACCATCAAACACAGTGAAGTGCTGGCTGTCGTGATCGAACATTCTTCTTGAGGTCGATGCCTTTTGGCACTTACAGCTCTTATGCGAAATCCAGGTGGCGGTTACAGATTGGAATGCTGCCTCGTCAGGGCTCATACCCCTGATATTGATTTCATGAGCGCATGTGCTGTTCTTCTGTCTTGTAAATCATTTGCCAGATGGTTGCAGCATATGCTTTGTGTCCTTGCCTAAAAGGAGAAAGCTTCCTGATTTGAAATGATTTGAATGTATTTTCCAGATTTTCCTCGCAGGTTCTTCGTGTTTGTTCCAGACCCACCTTGAAAAGGCGATGTCTCGATTCTTGGATTCTCGATTCTCCTTTCTCAGTTCTCGATTTTCGTTTCTCGGTTTTCGATTCTCGCTTCTCGGCTCTGGATTCTCGATTCTCGTTTCTCCATTCTCGATTCTCGCTGGTCGGTTCTCGATTCTCGCGTCTCCATTGTTCTTTCTTGATTCTCGGTTCTCGTGCGTCAATCCTCGTCTCTTGTCTATCGATCCTCAATTTTCGATTCTGGATCCTGGAAGCTTTCAGCGTTTGGCACCTTGTTGCAGCTGCTGTCTTTTTCCATTCTCGATTCTTGAATTCTAGATTTCAATTTGTCGATTCTGGACTTTTTCCCGCTAAGCCGTAAAGGCCTTGTAAGTCAGTCCTCCAGGGTTTGGTGTTCATATTGGTTCTCCATTGAACAATTCGACTATCCAGATAGTGGTTTGCACAAAGCAGACTATTGGGCCACTCTTCACATCTTCGTATCTCTGGATCAGTTTTGGCCCAGAATGGTCAACTGTTCAATGAGCAACGTCAGGCAGTATACAATATTGACATTGCTGGTGCTACAGAGCTTAGTGGTCCTATTGCGCTGGGTGATGGACTTAGGCTTACTATGAGCGCGAAATCCATGTTTTTGATTGCAGCGCCTTCCTAGTTTGTGATTGTGTGTGGGCTCTTGTTCCTTTTGCGCATCCTCCAAATTCCTTCAGCATTTGTTGGCAGAGGTCCTTTTGCTCGATATCTTTGGAGGGTTCATTATGGCGTGAGTCTCAGATAATCAGAGACTTGACAGTCTGAGCCGCTCGTGCCTCATCGAAAGGCTGTTGCCACAGCCTTCGGTGTGTACGCTTACAAGGACCGCCCAAGGGCTGCTACCCAATGTCTGTATTTTTCGCAATGTTCAATCCGCTGTATATATCATTAATGCATATCATACACACATACAAATCATACAAAGATATGTCATGTTATGTTCTGTTCTGTTCTGTTTTGTCAAGTTTTGCTACGTTATGCAATGTAACGCAATGTAATGCAATGTGATGTAATATGATGTAATATATTGTAATATGATATAATATAATTGATATAATATCATATCATATCATATCATATTATATCATATCATATAATATGATTTAATATGATATGATTTGATATAATGGAATGTAATGTAGTGCAATGCAATGCAATGCAATGCAATGTAATGTAATGTAATGTAATGTATATAATGTCATGTCATGTCATGTCATGTCATGTCATGTCATGTAATGTAGTGTAGGTATGTATATAGATAGGTAGGTATGTATGTAGGTATGTATGTATGTAGGTGTGTAGGTACATCACATTATATTGCCTTGCATATCCTTGCATTGCATTGCACTGTATTGTTTTGCATTATATTGCATTACATGCATGCACGCATGCATTCATGCATGCATGCATATACAGGATGTATATTCATGTTTTTGGATGTTTTTGGATGTTTTTGGTGAGACAAGTCAAGTCTTCGTTCATGCTGTGTGCAACTCCAGAGTTTCTCAATAGTACTCGCTATAGCCTTTCAGATCGCCCTCTCTACATCCCTGCTGGTCCTTGAAGCTTTCAATTGGTTTGTTGACATGCTGGAGGAAAGATCCCTTGATGCATGCTATGGGAATACTACTGTAGCATGTCTCTTATCAAAATCAGCAGCTTGGCCGTGACCGCTTCATTCCACTTGTTGATTGCGCAATCCCCGTCAAGGATTGCATGATGGTGATGAAATCAAGTTCTATACATACCAAGAAGCACGCAGCACCACAACAAGTAAAACCAGTGCCACTAAAGTTGCGTGGCCAGGAAGACCTGCACGTGACCTTTCTATGTGCTTCAGAAAAATTGGACGCAACGGAATGGTGCATTTTGAGACTGGAAGAGTCATCAATACATGTGGCTTTGCAAGACATGCTGCAAGGTTATTGGGGGCTGATGAGTGGTATCAACGGCATCTTTGATTTTGTCAAGTTCATCGACGTTTGGGCAGGAAACCTAGAAGATTCCAGAAGCCTTCTTCGGCAAAATCTGGCAAAATAATACTAAGATATACCAAGTACTTCTGGGCAGTATATCAGTCGAATCCAGTCGGACCAGGTCATCCAGATGGGAACCCATGATCTTTCCAACCTTAAAATGGGTTGAGCTCAAGCATACCGACGCACTGACAATTACAGCAAGGTCCACCAGCCCGCCTCATTGTTCAGCCTCGGATGGAGGTGCGCATTCCTTTTTTGCTCAGTGTATGCCGTCGCATTCGTATGGAGGATTATGGAAGCATGACAAAAGCATAAATTGATCCAAAATTTGGAGGAGAATGAGAATAGAATTGGGTTATTAGTGGCCTCGGGCCTTCTGAAATGCATCCTTACATGCAAGAGATCCTTACTTTATCTTGCTGTCCTGATTTGATCTTGTCTATTCTTGTCTTATTTACTCTTATTGGATGCATTTGTAATTTCAATCAGCTGTGGGATTTTCGGACTGCCTCCAGTCTGAAGCTCCAGTGGCTGCTGCTCTTAGCAGTGCCGGCTGTTAGCCTTCCTGCTGCCGTGGTAGCTTGGTCTGGGGGCTCAAAGCGGAAAACCATGCGAAGTACCAAGGGTTTAAAAGCATACGCCATATGTCTCCAAATCCGTGAAGTTGTCAGCTTATTCAAGTTCCTTACAAACGAAGTTCCTTGAAGTTCCTTGTTTCTGGACCCTGTGTGTTTTTGTTTGCGCTGTGCCATTCTGAATTGAGAATGAGGTACGTATATCAGGATATGTCCGGATCCGGTGGCATGCTTGGCCAATTTCTTCGCTGTAAACTTGTTTGCTTTGCCCGCTTTCATGCTGTCGCTGGCCGTAAGTCTAGACGATGCAGCGTTGCAACCTACAGCATCCGATAGCTTTAGTTGGTCCGCACATTGTTGTACTTCCGAATCTCCCCTTGAAGTCCTCTTGCGCAAAAATCAACCGTCTTCCTATGTGTTTCTTGATTTGTTTTGTCTACTCGGAGTCTATTCGCGTAGTTTGCTCCAGGTGAAACGCAGAGAAGGTCTGACTGGGCAGACTCTCGCGAATCTCGTTCAGAGAGGACGCCACTTCGCCAGCCGTATTGACCTTAGAAAATGCTGCCGTTGCTCTCAGAGAGAACAGGGATTTTCAAAGGATACAAGCCTGCCATTTATTGCGCGCTTTGCATTCCAACATATTTTTCATGTAATATAAACAAACATGTATATATATATATATATGTATATAGTACGAGTAGTACCGCACAAGGCGGTGGCGGAAGTTTCAATAATAGGAAACCTATAGGAGAGGTTCGTTGCTGTGACTGATGGATGGCAGAGCGAACCCACTGACGGACCGACAAGTGGTTGGAGGCAGCGCAGTGTAGTTGCAATGTAGTGTAGTTGTAGTTTAGTAGTTGTAGATGTAGTTGTGGTTCTAGTGGTAGTTGTCGTGTAGTTGAAGTTGTAGTTGAAGTTGTAGTTGTAGTTGTTGTCGAAGGAAGTTTAGAAGCTAAACCTTCCGACAATATGGACAGATGGAAAGGCCAAGCCAGGAAGAAAGTCAGAAGATGGAGACAGTCAGAAGAGAAAAGAGGAGATGCGGAGAAAGTCAGAGGAGAGACGATGCAGGCGTGCGAAAAGGTAGGAAATTCGCGAAACGCTGTGCTTTTCCAATGTTTTGTGGTTCCAGAGGGTCGAAAAGTAGGCTCGCTAAAGCGGCGGGCGCGGAGACATCTGGGCAGATGAGCGATGAAAAATTGCACGCGACTGTGGCGCGAAGCACATTTGGAAGTAAAAAGTGTTAAAAACTCACGGTCTCGGAGCACTTTTAGAAGTTGAGATGTGGAAAAAGTGCGCGCCGTTGTGGCGCGAAGCACATTTGGAAGTTGAAAGTGTCAAAACGCACCATTCTCGGAGCACTTTTGGAAGGTGCGATGTGGGAAAAGCGCACGCCGTTGTGGCGCGAAGCACATTTTGAAGTAAAAAGTGTCAAAACACACCATGTTCGGACAACTTTTGGAAGTTGAGATGTCGAAAAAGTGCACGGCGCTGNTGGCGCGAAGCACATTTTGAAGTAAAAAGTGTCAAAACACACCATGTTCGGACAACTTTTGGAAGTTGAGATGTCGAAAAAGTGCACGGCGCTGTGGCGGGAAGCACATTTGGAAGTAAAAAGCGCCAAAGCACCACATGTTCGGACCACTTTTGGAAGTTGAGATGTCGAAAAAGTGCACGGCGTTGTGGCGCGAAGCTAATTTGGAAGTGAAAATGTTAAAAACACGACACTTTCCGACCACTTTTGGACGTCCAGACGTCGTTTTGCGTGGCAGGCGCAAGGGATTATGCAACTTGTCAAAAGCGAGCTAAACGTGTGGGTTTTGTGGCCTTTTCAAAAACAATGGCAGGCGTGGGCCATTTGAAGAGGATTTGCACAGATGTGTTTCTCGTGGCAGGCGCAGTACAAGAGACATATGGATCTGACATGTTCAGAGGTCAGGGCGCTGATTTCCTGAGAAGGGTTGCATTTTGGAACATGAGATCTTCAGGTTTGTCAAAGTCATTTTGCGTGACAGGTGCAGCACTTCGTATGACCTGGCGCCACTTTTTCGTGGCAGGCGCAATACTTTAGAGACGTGGCATGGAAAAATCGCGAAACGCATTGGTATGAGGCCGTCAGCTGCACACTCAACGTTCCATTTTTGAAGGAAGTCTCGCAGAATTGCTTCGTTTTTGATGTGGTCAACTTGGAAAATGGGGGAAGTCTCGCAGATTTGCTTCGTTTCGGAATGTCACACTACAACTACAACTGCAACTACAACTACAACAACTACAACAACTACTACAACTACAACAACTACAACAACTACAACAACTACACTACAACAGCCACTACAACTACAACTACAACAACTACTACTACTACAACAACTTTAACAACAACTACTACAACTACAACTACAAAAACTACAACTACAACTTCAACTACATGACAACTACAAATACAACTTCAACTACTACAACTACCACAACTACAACTACAACTTCAACTATATACTACAACTTTAACTACAACTTCAACTACATGACAACTACAACTACAACAACGACAGCAACTACAACTACTACAGCAATTACAACAACTACAACTACTACAACTACAACAACCACAACTACAACCACACTAACCACTACAACTACAACTACAACTACAACTACATTACAACTACAACTACAGCTACAACTAAGTCTACAACTACTGTACAACTACAACTGCACTACATTACAACTACACTGCGCTGCCTCCAACCACTTGTCGGTCCGTCAGTGGGTTCGCTCTGCCATCCATCAGTCACAGCGACGAACCTCTCCTATAGGTTTCCTATTATTGAAACTTCCGCCACCGCCTTGTGCGGTACTACTGGTGTAGTTGTCGTAGTTGTAGTTGTACTTGTTGTAGTTGAAGATGTGGTTGTCATGTAGTTGAAGTTGTAGCTGTAGTTGTTGTAGTTGTAGTTGTAGCGCTTCGCGCCACACGGCGTGCACTTTTTCGACACCACAACTTCCAAAAGCGGTCCGACCATGAGGTGCTTTGTACATTTTCACTTCCAAATGTGCTTTGCGCCACAGCGCCGTGCACTTTTTCGGCATCTCAACTTCCAAAAGTTGTCCGAACATGGTGTGATTTGACACTTTTTACTTCAAAATGTGCTTCGCGCCACAACGGCGTGCGCTTTTCCCACATCGCACCTTCCAAAAGTGCTCCGAGAATGGCGCGTTTTGACACTTTCAACTTCCAAATGTGCTTCGCGCCACAACGGCGTGCACTTTTTCCACATCTCAACTTCCAAAAGTGCTCCGAGACCGTCAGTTTTTAACACTTTTTACTTCCAAATGTGCTTCGCACCACAATCGCGTGCTTTCTTTCATCGCTCATCTGCCCAGATGTCTCCGCGCCCGCCGCTTTAGCGAGCCTACTTTTCGACCCTCCGGAGCCACAAAACATTGGAAAAACACAGCGTTTCGCGAATTTCCTACCTTTTTGCGCACCTGCATCTTCTCTCTTCTGGCTTTCTCCTCTCTCATCTTCTCTCTTCTGACTTTCTTCCTGGCTGGGCTTTTCCATCTGTCCATATTGTCGGAAGGTTTAGCTTCTAAACTTCCTTCGATAGTTTAATATTGGGGTTTCACAGGCACAGCGCGCAGCAGCTGAACCGGGCCCAAGAAAGAGCCTGCAGGTGGGCTGAGGTGTGTACTATGCCAAGTAGTTCTCAGGCATGTCTTCCACACTGCCCCTTGGAACCTTTCGGTTCAAACTTTGATTCCCAGGTGCGTAGCTGAAAAAACCGCTGCGCCCCCTTCGCACATGCACAGAGCTTGCACCATTCCATGAAACCTCAGCTCAAGGCTCTGCCATGTCCGGCTCTCAGGCATCTCCCGGCTGTAGTTCCCAGGGCTTGCCAGCCCGCGCTATCGGTGCCAAAGGCGTTGAGCCTTGGCACCCCATCATCTGGAGTCATCGTCAGACGGACCAGATCCTTCTCCCTCATCTCCCTCATCTGGAGGGCTGCACCAGGCTTAAGCTACAAGGAAGACGAGCCCGACGTCCAAGCCGAGCACCACGTCTCAGAGGAGCCCTGCAAGATCTACAGGTGGGGCTATACTTCATCGGCTTCACAGATACAGATGGAGACCTCTTCAACGAGGACGACGGTGATGCGGCCACTAATAGTGGATGATACCACCGGGATGACCCTGGACGAAGACGCGTTGGTCAGGGCAATTCAACAGTTCTGGAGGCTTTGCCAGCAGTGGGCAACAGCCAGCCGCATGTGGTTCCAGACCCACCAGCAGTGGTGGAATAGAATATCTGGCGATCAAAGATGAGCCTCTCTTGCTGCCCACAGAGGTCAGTTGCGGTGCTGAGCTCCTCCTTGTCGTAGGACCCATTTCGACCTTCGTGGCCCCCGTTGATGAACTTGGCCGCTCCCTCATACTTTCTGGCGTCATCGTTGTCAGCCTGTGAGCTTGTTGAGGGGCATGGCCCTGATCAGGGCCAGCGAGAAATCCACACCTGGCATCCCCAGGTCAAGCTGGCGGTGCGCACGCGCCATCGATTCCCAGTACTTGATGTGCAAGGCCATTGCGTCCCTCTGAGCCTGCATCATGGGGCATCATCCCTTCATGCAGCTGTGGTACGTAGGGCTGTCCTTGTTGTTGTGCTTCGGGACCACCCATCGGCGCATAGCCAGGCATCATCCCACATGCTCTGTTGTCGGCCTTTACCAGCCATAGGCGGCATCATGCCCCAGTTGTCGCGCCCACGCCACCTTTTCCATGTGGTACTCCTCCTCCAGATTGTTGAGGTGGCGGTGGTGGTGGCGCTCGCTGGTCCCATCTTGAGGGCGGCATTCCATGATCCCCTTTGTTCCCTCAGGGTCCTCGCTGGCCTCAAGGCCGCTCATTCATCATCTCCGCCTCGACGACCTACAGGGATGCGTGTGACCATCTGCGCCACCTCCTCTCTTGTTGACACTGGCAATTGGCGCACCAGATCGTCCTCCAAGCTTCTTGGTGATGTCAATCCTCTTCGGTGGCCCTTGTGGTGGCTTCACTCTGTCGTCGAAGATGCCTTGTGGCCCTTGTCCTGGAAGTTGCGCATCACCTGGAACTTGGCCATGTTGTTCATCCTCTGGTTGATCTTGAACTCCATCTTGTTGAAGTTGCTGTGGACCTTGCTGATCTTGTACAGGTTGTGGTTCTTGTCCAGGTTGCTGTTGAGCTTGATCTCCAGGCCCATCTTGGTCATCCAAATCATCATCATTGATTTGTGGTTGGTCTTCTGGCCCATCACCTGATCCATCCTCCCCCGGTGTGCACCACCGCGCTCGTCCTGTACAGGGCTGATTGACCGGCAAGACCTTGACCACTGTCAACCTGAAGAACTTGCTCGCCTCATCCCTCTGGACATAGTATCGCAACGAAGTTGTTGCCATATCTGCCGCTGGGCCCCACAGCCTGCAGGACTTTTTACATCCGGTATTTCAGAGTGTCGTCCTGCTTTTGCCATAGTGTTTGACCATCACCTTCATCCCAACCGGCAAGGGCTCTGGGGTCGCAACTCTAGGGTCTGCAACTGTCGGCGAAGCCGTTGTTCTGCAACATGTCGTAGTGCAAAAGAGGCCGAAAATGAAAATGAGAAGGAGCTTCCGATGTCGCCCACACTATTCTCATCATCTGTTTCAGCTCTCGGACTTCTCGCTCGACGCGAGCATTGCCCTGAGGTTCATTTCCCGGACTCATAATGTGGAACTGTGGAACAATGTCACATGGTCGCGGATCCGCTTCTGAAACCCCTTGTCCACAAACTCCTTGGCTCTGTCTGTGCCTACTCGTCTTACAGGTAGAGCCATTGCTTTTATTCTCACGAACACCTTTGCTGGTCATTGTGACGGGACTTGAGGGGCACGGGCACGAAGTTCTTGACATCCAGAAAGTCCTTCCATCGCCGTTTGCGTACTTCTCGCTGCTTGATCTCCGCTTCCGTCAGTTCTGCCTTTGGTTCTTCTGGTTCTTCTGGAAGTGGATCAAGTTTATGTGTCGGTCGGAACCGTGCAGGTCGCCGCCAGCCCATACTTTGGCCCCGAACAGTCCCATGATGTACGTTGACAAGCAGTACGAGGTTGGACATTGGAGACGACGTCGATGTCGATCACAGCCCGCTGCACTCGAAGGCACACTTTTCGGATCGGCAAATCATCGGCTCCGTAGTGCGCCTTCCGCTCCAAGATCTCCTTCTGCTCCTTCATGGTGAGCGCCACAGTGCTAGTTCTTGTCGGGACAAGAACCAGGCGTTTGGTCGCCGTGCGCTCATCAAGATGCTGGGGCCATGCTGCTGCCGGCTTTTCCATCTTGAGGCCATCCACACTCTTCACTTAGGGCAAGTCTGTCAGCACGCATATGGGCTTCGGTGCTGGGTGCCCTCATGCACCTTGTTCCACCCCAACAACCGTCAAGTTGCACTCCTTCACCATCCCCAAGGTCTTGCCATTGGAGGAAGGTGAGGAATCCATATCCCTGATTTCTTGATGCACCTGTTCATCGTCTTCCGGGTGTTGAAGGGGATCTTCAGGTTGCTCAAGCATCACCGTCGCCCTCTCATTTGCCTGCTTTGCCTGCTTGATCAGCTTGAGTGTTCGCAGCCACAGCACTGAGCCATTATTCACCGTGTTCTGCTCGGAGTGGTTGAGGCCAGGCAGTCCAAACCTCAGCTGCCCATAGCGTCCACGTAGTGGTCGAGGTCCTCGGTCACGCTTTGGAACCTGCACATACTGATTGTTCTGCACGGCGGTCCGGCCGGTACCTGGTCTATGCGACCTTTCCTTGCAAGCTCCTAGGAAATTATAGGTCATTGTTGTTCCTCCTGTTTGCGCCCGTTTTGAGCTCCACCTGGATGACCTCTGTGCCGCTGGCAAGTCGTTCCAGCTGCTTCCATGTTTTCTCATCATCACCTGAATAAAGGTGTAGCGCCACGAACTTGCCCTTCTCAATTGCCCGTCTCTTCCTTCTGTTCCAGGGCAATCGATCTCCGTTCCATTGCCCGTTGCACGCCACATTCTGAATCATGTAGGTTGGGGCATCTGGGAACATCTTCTGGGCCTCCACTACGTTCTTCTCCAGCTCTGCCTCCGGTTCCATCTCCTTCCCCAAGATTGCTGCTATCCTGCTCCTTCATCTCGATGAGGTCCATCAGCGTGTCCCCCTCACCGATGGGCATCCTTGAACCATGGTGACCGGAAGTCGATGGTGTTCTGCGTGCTCCACCACTCATTCATCCTTGGTCCATACCATATTGTAGCCCGTGTGCAACATCTTGCCCACGAGGACGATGGCCTGCACTGGTTCTATGGCCAACAGAGTTCCGGTCTCCTTGCGCTGCTTGAGTTGTACCGCCCCTGTCGCCAACTTCACCATCACCGGCTGAGCTCTTTGCCATTCATCCTCAACTCGGACTTGACGAAGACAGTGCGTTGCTCCTCCATCAAGTACGGTTGTAATTTCCTCTTGGGGCTGCAGCTTTCTAACTTAACAAGCTTTCATCTCCGGTCCTTGTCCTTGTCCTCCCGCAGCAATTTGCAAGCTGTTCACCAGCTTTGTGACATCCTCCATGACTCTCCCCATCGAGGTTGTAGAGCTCGATGCCGTTGCCTGAGCTGTTGAAGGTGTTGCTGGTGTAGAAGTCGGAGCTGCTTGTGTCGATGAAGGTTCGGCTACTTGTTGGCTTTTCACAGCAGCATCTTGGTTCTGGGGAGTGGTTCCATCGTGGGACTTGCTTTTTCTCTTCCCTTTGCTTTTTCCTTTGCCCGTGGACTTGCCATCGGCGGTTTTTGGCAGCGATCCACCTTTTCCAGCTGGGGCTACATCACAGTCCTTGGCCATGTGCTTGGTACTGCTGCGCACGTAGCCTGCCACACAAAGTGAAGGTCCACGTCGCCAAGTGCTACGCCTGCCACACAGAATGGAGGTCCATGTCGCCAAGTGCCACGCCTGCCGCGCAAAGTGCCACCGCGCCCCTGCCACACAAAGTGGGGCCCATGTCGCGAAGTGCCACGCCTGCCACACAGAATGGAGGTCCATGTCGCCAAGCGCCACGCCTGCCACGCAAAGTGCCGCGGCGCCCCCGGGAACCAAGCGCCCCCCAAGAGCGCCAAGCGCCACGCTTGCAAGTGAAGGTCGATGTCACCTTGTGCCACGCCTGCCACATCAAGTGAACGTCAATGTCGCCAAGCGCCACGCCTGCCAGAGTTGTAAGTTGTGTGTGCGAGTAAGTTGTGCGTGAGTAAGTTGTGTGTGGGTAAGTTGTGTGTGTGTGTGAGTAAGCTGTGTGTGTGAGAGAGTTGTGTGTGGGGGTAAGTTGTGTGTGTGAGAGGGTTGTGTGTGTGAGAGAGTTGTGTGTGAGTAAGTTGTGTGTGAGAGAGTTGTGTGGGAGTAGGTTGTGGGTGAGCAAGTTGTGTGTGAGCAAGTTGTGTGTGAGTAAGCTGTGTGTGAGTTGTGTGCGAGTAAGTTGTGGGTAAGCGGCGGGGTGGCCGGAGCGGCCGGGGCGGCCGGGAGTGCCCAACAAAAAACACGAACCCACACGAAGATGAGAAAAATACATCTTTTTAATTCTTTGTATGCATCGTTTAAGATAAGAAACTGAGAGTTTGTGCGGAGACATTGCAAAACTGTTGGATTTGCAGTCCGATTCCGGGGTCAAAAACCCGATGTTTTAGCTATATATTTAAACTTTCCTGGCTAGCGTTAACTTACTTACAAAAATCCTTAACTTGACTTGTACAAGTACAAAATAAGTTCAAAATAAGTCCTACAACTGAAACAACTTAAGTTATAGCTAAAATAACTTCGGGGCCCCTGACTGTAGTCTCTTTTCTATCTCTGTGTTTTTCAGATTGTTTTTCCTCTATGGTGTTACTTTTCAAATTGAAGCAACCCATTGCTTTACCCAACCTTCATCATCCAACCTCTCTTCTTCTTTCTTGACAACTTTATCAAAACTCCGGAAACAAAGTTAATCTGTCCAAAGGTGTCCCATCTGCAAGTAGGCCACATTAATACGCCAAGTGGAAATACACGCCCAAAAGAAGATACAGACATAGCTCCGCAAAAGCTGGGCACATGTGCGTTTTTTTTCCCGCCGCAAAATGAAATTGTTTCAAGTTTATGTTACACCACACTGCCTTCCACCGTGCTGCACTGCGCTGCCATGCAATGCCATACATATACATACCAGTAGTACCGCACAAGGCGGTGGCGGAAGTTTCAAAAATAGGAAACCTATAGGGGAGGTTCGTTGCTGTGAATGATGGATGGCAGAGCGAACCCACTGATGGACCGACAAGTGGTTGGAGGCAGCGCAGTGTAGTTGTAATGTAGTGTAGTTGGTTGTTGTGGTTGTTGTGGTTGTTGTAGTTGTAGTTGTAGTTGTAGTTGCAGTTGTAGTTGTAGTTGTAGTGCGGTGCATTGTAGTGCAGTTGTAGTGGTTCTTGTGGTTGTAGTTGTAGTTGTTGTAGTGGTTGTAGTTGTAGTTGTAGTGGTAGCTGTAGTGCAGTGTAGTGTAGTTGTAGTGGTTATTGTAGTTGTAGTTATAGTTGTTGTAGTTGCTGTAGTTGTAGTAGTTGTAGTTGTTGCAGTTGTAGTTGTAGTTGTTATTGTGGTTGTGGTTGTAGTTGTAGTGGTGTAGCTGTAGTGTAGTAGTGTAGTGTAACGTTCCGAAACGAAGCAATTCTGCGGGACTTCCTCCATTTTCCAAGTTGACCACATCAAAAACGAAGCAATTCTGCGAGGCTTCCTTCAAAAGTGGAAAGTTGAGTGTGCAGCTGACGGCCTCGTGCCAATGCGTTTTGCGATTTTTCCATGCAATATCTCTAAAGTACTGCGCCTGGCACGAAAAAGTGACGCCAGGTCATCTGAAGTGCTGCACCTGTCACGCNGTTTTGCGATTTTTCCATGCAATATCTCTAAAGTACTGCGCCTGGCACGAAAAAGTGACGCCAGGTCATCTGAAGTGCTGCACCTGTCACGCAAAATCAGTGAGGATCCGATGCTCCAAAATGACACCCTTCTCAGGGAAATCACCGCCCTGACCTCTTAACATGTTTGCTTGAAGTGTCTCTTGTATTGCGCCTGCCACGAAACATGCATCTTTAAGATCCTCTTCAAATGCCCCACGCCTGCCATCGTTTTGGGACATGCTACAAAACCCACACGTTTGGCTCACTTTTGACAAGCTGCAGAATCCCTTGCGCCTGCCACGCAAAACGACGTCTGGACGTCCAAAAGTGCTCCGAACATGTGGTGCTTTTAACCTTTTCACTTCCAAATGTGCTTCGCGCCACAACGCTGTGCACTTTCTCCACATCGCAACTTCCAAAAGTGGTCCGAACATGTGGCGTTTTTGGCATTTTCACTTCCAAATCTTCGCGCCACAGCGCCGTGCACTTTTTCGACATCTCAACTTCCAAAAGTGGTCCGAACATGGGGTGTGTTTTAACATTTTCACTTCCAAATGCGCTTCGCGCCACAACGCCGTGCGCTTTTTCGACATCTCAACTTCCAAAAGTGGTCCGAGCATGTGCTGTGTTTTAACATTTTCACTTCCAAATGCGCTTCGCGCCACAACGCCGTGCGCTTTTTCGACATCTCAACTTCCAAAAGTGGTCCGAACATGTGGTGCTTTGACGCTTTTTACTTCCAAACGCGCTTCGCGCCACAGCGCCGTGCATTTTTTGGACATCTCAACTTCCAAAAGTTGTCCGAACATGGTGTGTTTTGACACTTTTTACTTCAACAAAATGTGCGTCGCGCCACAACGGCGTGCACTTTTTCCACATCGCAACTTCCAAAAGTGCTCCGAGAATGCTGCATTTTGCCACGTTTGGCTTCCACATGTGCTTCGCGCCACAACGCCGTGCACTTTTTCCACATCTCAACTTCCAAAAGCGCTCCGAACCCGACAGTTTTTAACACTTTTGACTTCCAAACGCGCTTCGCGCCACAATGCCGTGCACTTTTTCCGCATCTTAACTTCCAAAAGTGGTCCGAGCATGAGGTGCTTTGTCACTTTTGACTTCAAAATGTGCTTCGCGCCACAACGCCGTGCAATTTTCCATCTCTCATCTACCGACATGTCTCCGCACCCGCCGCTTTAGCGAGCCTACTTTTAGACCCTCCGGAGCCACAAAACATTGGAAAAACACGGTGTTTCGCGACTTTCCTACCTTTTCGCGTATCTTCTCTCTTCTGACTTTCTCATCTTCTGACTCTCTCCATCTTCTGACTTGCTTCAAGCCTGTGCGTTTTAGCTTCTAAACTTCCTTCGATGTGAGTCACGGTCCAACTGGTTGAAGACCGCTTTAGTGTTGCAGGTTTTTTTGTCAGAGATGCGCACGAAACATTGTAAAGCGAGAGGGCCCCCCCAAGAGCGATAACCTGGGACCATACACGACAGTCCATTAAACTTGGCGTACACCAAGCAAATACTGTTGTGCACATTCACCCAACGGGCAAAACAGATGAGGGAAATTCAACCTGTTGTGCCCTGCTTCCTGCAGTTACCATATCATGTGGCGTCCAACTCGCACTCTCGCTCGCTTGGTCGCTCTCTCTCTCTCTCCCCTCTCTGTCTCTGTCCCTGTCTCTCTCTCTCTCTCTCTTTCTCTCTCTGTCTGTCGTGGTGTGGCAAAATTCCTCTTCGGACAGTCGGACAATGCCATAAATTGGAAGGGTTATTAGCGATAACCTTAGCGATAACTTAGCGATAATCATTTGTTGCATTCGATCCCCTGGCCAAGCCACAGACCCGCTTTCTCCAATGTCGGAATTTCTGTTCACATGAACCTTGGAAAGGAAAAATGAAAGGACATAAATGCGAAATGGAACGAACATGAAAAGAATATGAAAGGAACGTGAATGGAAAATGAATGCAAATGAAAGCAAAATGAAAGGACATGAATGCAAATCGGAATGAAAGTGAAAGAAATATGAAAGGAAAATGAAAGGACATGAATACAAAATGAAAGGAAATGAATACAAAATGAAAGGAAAGATACACGAAAGGAATGCAAAATGAAGGAACATGAACGGAATATGAAAGGAACATGAAAGGAACATGAATGGAAAATGAATGGAAAATGAATGCAAATGAAAGGAAAATGAAAGGACATGAATGCAAATTGGAATGAAAATGAAAGAACAAAATGAAAGGAAATTTACACGAAAGGAATGCAAAATGGAAGGAACATGAACGGAATATGAAAGGAACATGAAAGGAACATGAATGGAAAATGCAGACAAATGAAAGGAAAAATGAAAGGACATGAATGCAAACTGGAATGGCAATGAAAGGAATATGAAAGGAAATTAATGCAAAATGGAAGGAACATGAGAAGAAATGAATGCAAAATGGCAGGAAATGAAAGGAAATGAATACAACACAAAAGGAACATTAAAGGAAACTGAATTGTTGCTGAAGCACCTGAAGCCAACAAAACAACTCCTCGATCGATTTCCGAGCCTGTTTTGGAATGGATTTTGTCTCCATGTTGCATCTCAAATATGCTGATTTGCACAAAACCCTGGAAAGCGATAGGGCCCCCCAAAAAAGCGATAACCATAACAATAACAACTACTCAGATGTAAAGGATCTTGACGGGGACTCATATGATTACACAATAATACATATGGTCCATAAGTTGTTGCATACAATAGAATGCTTGTCAATCCAACGTGCTTTGACAGCTAATCCCTGCCGATGAAGTTCGCTGAGGAGTTTTCAGTCTTTTGGTGGACAAGGACGACGATTAGGTGCTTTGCTCAGTTTGTTGTGCTAAAGGGATTGTTTTTTTTTGGGTCAAGTGTGCGGGCAGCAGAATTCTTCATGAATGCATGCAATTTCCTGCCGAAGCTGGGCAAAATGGCATATTTGCGCCTTTCAATTTTCAATAGCGGACAGCGGAAGAGTTTGCAACAGGAATTTGTCAAAGCTGCCGCCGCTTTTGCCTGGCCTTTCTGCGTGCGTGTGTGTGTATATATGTATATATGTGTGCGTGTGTGCATGACCGCATGTGTGGTTGATGCATACCTACATTTATATTGTCTATGTAGATATCATATTATTTCAATAGCATGCTCCGTGTGTCCTTGTCAGCATGCGCAAAATTCCACTTACCCACCGTATTGCAGTGCGATGCGAAGCAATGTTGTCTTTATGATATGCTGTAGAGATATCTGTAGAGCCTGTGTATCATTGTGTGTATATATTTATATAGATATATTATATATATATATATGTCATATATAGTGCAAGGTAGTAAGATGGAATGTCCGAGTGAGATTGGTAAGGCACAGCAAAATTATTGCTTGTGTACAGATTGTGTATGCAGTACATGTATATACAGTAGTGCGCGTTCGTATTACAGCAACATCTCAGCCGAGATGCGCGCCTCGACGATGACCGATATGTTTTGAAATGCGAGGTGCTGCATGACCAGAGACTCCAGCCATCATCTTGGCCCATGAAGCAAAAATGCCATGGACAGAGAACAGACGGAGTATGAAGTATGTAGAACAGATGATTGTCGTACGTCGTGATGTCGTTGAGGCACCCCCGCCAAGTGTGCAGTTCACAATCGAGTAGTACCAGGCGAAATCTGAGAGATGCTGGAAGCATGAGCCTAGGTGACAGTATTTGTTGTTTCCGTGAACATGAGCCTTATGCTCGTTTCCACACACTTCAGAACAAGTACTGTATTCAGATGTTCTCATCATCGACTTTCGACTTAACACATAAGCTGAATCAGAGTTGCAGCACCAAGCGACAGATGTCCACCGCAGCTGTGGCATCAAGTGGCACGTCTGATGCAATGAAGCGGATGAGAAAAATGGTTGGGCCAGCCAGCGATGCTACAGAAGCATTCGTATCGCACGTCATTCGCTTAGCTATGCCGTGCTGCTGTTTTATGAATGACGTGCGGGAGGGGAGTCACTGAGCAACAGCATCAGCGTTTTGTCTCTGGGCTGCCCAGATGTACACATCATGCTCTGTTGTATGCCACTCTTAATCAAGCGAATCATGTACACATCTTTTTCTATGTGCCATATTTGTCCGTTCTACCATCAGCGATCCAAAGAGACAGCATGAGTTCCTTGACCAACTCATATTCATTTTTTTTTGCAATTGCGCTTTGTTTCTGAGTGTGAATGTTGCAAGACACGCATCGTCTGACAGCCTCTGTCAATCTCAGTCTTGGGGCCTGCGGCCAAAATCACAGTTTGCTGGCAAAGTCTCTAGCACAGAGACATGACTTGCGCAAATAACAGCGGAGTGGCGGAATCATGAATACGAGGACGGGCTATTGAGACAGGTTCTAATTTTTGGCCCATTTGTTTGATTGCAATCGTGCTGCTCTTGTTGGACTTGACTTGATCATCTATAATGATCTCATTCCATTGTATTCTATTCGCTTGGGTTGACAGACAGCACAGTGGGAGGATGGACGCAAACGCTCCAGTCAGTCCTGCCAGGGGCCTTGTGTTTAATAAGCTGTCTCTATATTGCATACAGTACTGAAGAAATCTGACAGTGGCCTGTTCACTAAGGCAGACGGTGTCAAGGCACTGGGTCACTTTGCACATTGTGCTGCCTTAGCTGCGGAGTCATACTCACGCAGCGTTTCGCCTGATGGATTTTACCTTGGAGGCTATGGCAGGTTACAAGGCTTCTAGCCAATTGGGCAACATTGCTTGCTCCTCAATTCTGGCATGCTTCAGATTCGTCATTCTTTGAACCAAACACCGGTGGCAAAATGTCATGGTTTCGGACTATCCCTCACACTTCGGCGCATTGTGAAACTTCAGCAAACCTTTGTGTTGCTTATTCCAAGAGCTGTGCAGTTTGTAAGCTCCGCTAAAATGTTTAGAGCGAAGGGTTTACTTCACGATCAAAATGAAATCGATCAAAATACAGTTCCCACTGCGGGTGGTCACTTGTCCAAAATGTAAAATTTTACTGTACTGTTTGGATCTGTGTGCTACAGAATTTCCTTCATTTTTTTGGCCAGAACTTGATCGGGGCTTGGCAACTGCCTACTGCTGCACTAAGTTTCACTCATGCTTCCGCGTTGCAATCCTTCTCCTATGCATTTTTGCTGGAGGTTTGCGAAAAATGCATTTTACTGAAGCAGGTGTTAAAGTCAAAGCGGGTCAGATATATTCAGATATGCTGCTCCAGATCTCCAGTTGAATTGCATTCAACGCCCCCCAATTCAAACGAATCACCCAAGGTTCGACAAGTGGGAGAAGTAACTGCCGAGCGTGAAAGGCACGTTTACGGATAGAGAAATAAGAGGAACAGTACAGACCCGGCCAGAGAAATGACAAGTGGTTGGAGTTGGAGTGCAGTGGAGTGCAGTCGGGTAGACAAAATTCTGATGCTTGGTCGGTCGTTTTCTTCCTTCAAGGCGAGCAAAGACTCATGAAGCAGTTGCCCCAGTCCAGAATACAGCAAGCTGGTCCAGAGCACATACAACAAGATTCTGCATCTGTCGGTGGCAAACCAAACAACTCAGGATGCCATGCAGGTGCTTTTTAAAGCACAGCAGAGGCTCGACGAGAAGGAGAAACAGGTGGAGGCCATGGCTGAGTTTTCAAGCAAAATCCAACGCGGAAAGGCAGTTAGGAAGATGGCAGCGCGATGTGATCGTTGTTGGAGCGGAGCGGGTATGATTGAGTGCATTTAGAATACATGCCACACAAGATACACGCTGGTGTAGGCCTGCAAGAAGAAGTATGAAAAAGTGATGAAGGATTTGAAGGAGTTGGCACAAGATCCAAAGCAAAGGTAGCAAAACATACTGCATCATGCAGTTCTAATTTCAGTGCGTATCCGTAAGTGACACATCTCAATCATCTCACTCTATAGGCACGGTGTTTTATCGATTTGTGGGGTTGGGCCTGGAAATCTTCTCAGACTCCACGTTTATCCACAAGCCTGGAAGATTCCTTTTACAGGGTATGCTCCAGTGCAAGTGATGCAGCTGCTGAAGAATTTGGTTTGGTGGTGATATATTCAAGTTCAAGACGTGGGAGAAGTGGGAGCGATCCCATTTTCTGCTTTCTTCTCTGTATCCTGCAGGAGAAGCAGAACCGACGGGACGAGCTTCGAGAACAAACAGAAGAAGCAAATAGGCAGAGGGAATGAACTAGGGAGTGCTGTGCACTATCCTCCTATGTATGGGCCATAGACTCCTCGTGGTATTCAGTATTCATTAGCTTGCTTATAGTGATTGTATTCACTGCCTGTATGCGTCTATGTACTATTCAACTTGTCTGTGTAGTACTTACCCAGCTACCTTAGAATATAGATATGGTACCTATATTCTTTTCTACTCTTACACACATACATTACATCTCAACCCCAAAACCCTGCAGAGGAAACATGCTTGGTGATACCATGGCCAACCACTTGGGAAGGGTGTTGGAGGAGTGCTGGACCACTGGACCATGAATGCACTTAGATGTTTTAAAAGGCCGTAGATGTATCTATGTGTATTGTGGGTATGTATCTTTAGCATTTGCAACATATGTATAAGTTTTTGTATATGTATCCGAAAATGCGTATACGCGTATATGTGTATGTGTGTATGTATGGGTATGTGTTTTTGTATTTGTATATGTGTATGTGTATTTGTACATGTGTGTTTGCACATGTGTATGGGTATGTGTATTTGTATATGTTGTCGCATATATGCATCTATGTGTATATGATCTATGTGTGTATGTGTACATGTGTATATGTGTATGAGCATGTATATGTATATGTGTACATGTACGTGATTGTATGTGTATGTACGTGTATGTATGTGTGATGCAAAGTAATGTAAAATAATGTAAAGCACGGTAGAACAATGTAAATTAATGTATAAAGTAGTGTAAAGTAGTGTAGCGTAAAGTAAAGAAGCGGTGATGAAATGTAGGTAATGTAGGTGAGGTAGGTGAGGTAGGTGAGGGAGGTGAGGTAGGTGATGTGAGTAGTGTATGTAATGTAAGTCCGTCCAATTACAATTCAGTGTTTTGTAATGTCATGTAATGCAACGCAATGCATAGTCATGTAATGGTAATGTATTTAACCGCCTTCGGCGTGTTCCGCCGGCCACCATGGAAAGAGCATGAAAGAGCTATTCTACAATCTGCAAACAGCACTTGCACAGGCCTAGCAAGAACATGGTTTTTGTGTAAAACACAGTTTTTGCGTAAAACGGTGTTTTGTGTAAACCATGGCTTTTACGCCGAACATGATTTGTGTGCAAACCATGGTTTGAACTTAAACCAAAGCATGGGTGTGTAAGCCGGGGTTTTGGAAAAGGCTATGTAAAGAAAGGTGGGGCGTGTAAAAGGTGCTACTTGTTGGTGTAAAAGCATGTTGGTGTGAAAACCTGTTGGTGTAA
>BGPT01000801.1:223769-235027 GCA_003297045.1 Symbiodinium sp. clade C Y103 | reverse complement strand
TGATCTCCCGTTAGCCCTGATGCTTCCATTGTACTGCTGGCAATTTGATACGAGAATGGCGTATCCTCCGCTACTGTGAGCGAGGTTAGGAAGAGTAATAACCCAATTGGGTGGGTTGTGTCCAACCTTTTTAATGCCGGATTGTATCCACAACCCCAAGCAGAAAGGGGCGGCAGGTAGGGCTCGTGCATCCGACCTCCGAGTCGTTGGCACCATGAGCCTTTTAANTTGTGTCTAACCCTTTTAATGCCGGATTGTATCCACAACCCCAAGCAGAAAGGGGCGGCAGGTAGGGCTCGTGCATCCGACCTCCGAGTCGTTGGCGCCATGAGCCTTTTAAGTCTTTTGTCGCTACTTCTTTAGTTAATTCGAGGATCTCTTTTTGCTGTTTTCCCCTGATAGCTGCTGTAGCTTTGATAAGGGTAGTAGACATGGTTTTCGGTGTATACCACTTGTGTTCGGCTCTAAGGCCCATCTGTGATTCGTTGAGACGTTCGCGTAGTTTGAGTTGTTCACTATCGTTCGGATTTTCAAGGCCTCCTTTGCCTTGATTGTTGTCTCCCATTAGTACTTGTAAACACTGATGTTTAGGGAGTGTAGTTGTGAAGATTCCTTTAATCTCACCATGTTGCTGCGCTTCATCTTGAAAATTAATGCTACTATGTTCGACATGGTGGACTACAGCTTTGGTAAAGCTCTGCGAGTTGGCAAAGATAGTGCCTGACGTGGCTATGAGTACTCTTGCATTGCCTATTCTTTCAGCTGCTTTGGNTATAGTGCCGTCCCCTTTTCTGGTATCACTTGTGTGACTTGTGTCACTATACGGCCGAACTAGCAGCATCTTCTGATCATCCCGAAGGTCTAGGCGGTCCACCATAGTTGATATAGCCTGGCCTGCTGGATTCTCCTTGTGGTGCACTGTGAATTTTGCTGATTGGCCCCAGAGGATGAGGTTGAAGGCGCTGACATTGACGTTGAGGCCCCAGATGCTGCAGGCCAAGCACTTGAAGGCCAGTTAGTGTATTCTCAAGAGCGTGGTGATCATTTGAATGTGAATGGTATTGAGTTGTTTAAACATTCTTCACTTGCGTTGTTGAGGGAGGTATGCGCGTCCAAACAGATTTCACAGTGGATCCAAAGAGCGTTGTTTCAAGAGGCTTTGGGAATTTCAAAAGAAATTGGAGTTACAGACAGCTCTAGCAGCAGCCAGAAAAACCGAAGCTGAACAACGTCGTTTACCTGTCCCTCAGAAGCTGGCAGAGCCAGCTGATGAGAAAGCGCAAGCTTTACACATGTTAACTCATCTGCCATATGCTGATTGGTGCAGTTATTGTGCGGCCCATCGTGCGAGACAAGACAGACATCAACGTGATGGGTCAGTGAAGGATTCTGCAGTGCCAACAGTTTCTTTCGACTTTGCATATACAAAGGCAGTTGGACCAGATGGAAATGTTCAGGACACCGATACAGTTTGTGCGCTTGTTTTGGTGGATTCTCATACAAACTTCACAGGTTGTGTGCCCATTTGCAAGAAGAATGACTTTGATGTGATGGTGCGCGAAATACTGCAATTTACTCAGGTTCTTGGTCACAATGAATGCAAGTACATTGTGCGACAATGAGCCATCAATCTTGCAGGTGAGCCTTGCAACTCACAGCAAAAGCCCAGTTGCATACAGTCATGGAAATGGACTCTGTGAAAACACTGTGCAAAGAATCAGAGGTCTTGCAGGGACATTGATGCACCATGTTAAAGGGAGCAACACCGTACGAGTTGGTATATCAGAAAGTATACAAAGGTAGGATGACAGAGTTTGCAGAACCTGCTTTCGCCTACACACATACAGCTCTGAAAGGGAATCCAAAATGGCAGCGTGTCATTGTCTGGGGCAAAACAGAAGGCCAAGACACTTATGTGGTTTTCACTGGAACTTCGGTGATGTTGACACGTTCAGTGCGCAGAATTGCTACAGACTGGAAATGCGATTTGGGTTTTTACTTGCATTTCAATGCGCCGACCTGAAGGTTTAAACCTGGTTTTGGTGGGCGGATTGTTCCTACCAAGCGTGCAGTTGTGGGCCAACCAGCAAGTTTTCAATTTCCACAGCAGCCTATCCTTGAGTCTCCATTTCATGACCCTGCTGCTGAAGATGTGAAAAGGAAAGCAGCTGAAGAGAAACTGGAAGAACATGAAATGCTTGCTATGGCCCTGGAAGAGAAATCGAGACGTGATGAACAACAGGTTGAGGTCATAGACGTTTCAGTTGGTGCAGCAGATGCTATGCAGTTGAATGCAGAAGAGCTTGCTTCGTCTTCAAACAGACCGATGCAGTCGAGTGATGTTGTGGTTGATTCAGTGTTTGATGATGACAATGCTGATACAACTCATGTCCGTTCGAGTGGTACTTCAGTTGTGATTCCACCGCAAGTTGGCCAGAGCGCCAGTGACTCCACTATATAGTTGGAGATGTGCAGTTGCCTTCAACTCCAAGGCAACCCCATTCTACAAGGGTTCATGGCGATGATGCTGAGCTGGGCCATGAGACCAAGAAAGCCAAACTGGAGGCGCAAAAGAAGCCACGCATCAACCAGATGATTGAGAACAATGAGAAGATGATCAGAACTGTCACGTTTGGCAATGAACAATTTGCAACGTTGGATGACTATTCCTACGAACCAACCCTCGAAAGTGATACAACCGATGATGATGAGTTGTGGAGTGATGAAGATCAAGTACAATTTGGAGGTGGAGTGCCTGAAGCTTTGTGGTGCCATGCTGAGCTTAGCAAGCCTCCTCCTACGCCTGAGCGGTGGATTGACCAGTTTGGCTGATGAGGTGGAGATTGAAAGACTTCTGTCAATGCAAGTGCTGGAAGGATGCAACAATCCCCACGAGCAGGATGCAACAAGCCTGACTACACGTTTTGTATATGACTGGCGCATCAAGGAACATCCAGTGCATGGAAAAATTTGGATGCGACGGAGCCGCCTAGTGGCTCGTGAGTTCAACAACTCAAAGCGTGATGATGTTTACTCCCCAGCCACAGGATGTCATACTGCAAATTTGGTACCATTGGTTTTCCTGAGAATGTTTGCAGAAAGCATGAACAGTGGCGGTGGAGAACGGTTATCAAGGATGCGTTCGTACCACAGCCTAGTTTGGTCATTGTCAAGCTCTACAACAAGCAGTACTACATCAGACGAAATTTACCGGGACAAAGACAAGGAGCACGATCATGGTACTGGTATTTTCGTGACTGTGTTTCTGCTACACTGGGTTTTTCTTGGTGTGTTGAGCAACCGTGCCTTGCCAAATGCGTGGTGGATGGAGTGTGCAATTGCTTCATGACTCATGTCGACGACTTGTTGTTTACAGGCAGCAAAGAGTTCTGGAACAAATGTGTTCTCCCAGCAATGACTTCGAAGTTCAATGTGAGTTTCAATGAAATCCAGGGAGAAGGAACATCAATCTCTTTCCTGAAGAGAAAGCTTTTGATGATGTCAGATGGATTGATGTTGGTTCCAGGTACAACTGTTGAGAAAATTACACCTTGCTTTGAACAACACTTCGGTCCAGCGCGTGCTCAGAAGATACCGTGTGATTCAGCAATTCAGAATGAGGACAAATCTCAGTTGTTGAATGCGGTGGACTGCAAAGCATATCGAAGCGTGATTGGATTGCTTTTCTACGTTTCCAGAGACAGAGCAGATGTGATGTATGCTGTCAAAGAGTTGGCATCATGCATGAGTGCCCCAAGCCTGTGTGCACTTCAGAAGCTGCGGAAGTTGATTGGATACTTGAAGTTCAGTGGAGATGTTGGAATGCGTCTTTTCTTTCCAGAGCATGGTGCTGGCAAGTGCAAGAAGGGATTAGAAAACTTTTGGCTCATCGAAACATTTACTGATGCTGATTGGAGCTCGAGTAAGAAGCACAGGAAGTCAACATTTTGTGCCATTCACCTTGTCAACTGCAACTACGCCTATGGGTCGAGCTGAACCCTGAAGATGATAAGCTTATCGAGTGCTGAGCCAGAGCTGCATGCAATTGTTTCTGGATGTTCGGACTCAATCTTTGTGCGGCGTCGTTTGGAATTCCTTTCAGGAGAGCCGGTTGAACAGGTGCACTTCACCGACAATTCAGCAGCCCAACAGCTAGCGTCAAGACATGGAGTTGGAAGGATCCGCCACCTGAGTGGCAAAATACTGTGGATACAGGATTTGGTCTTCAACAGGCAATTGACCTTGTCCCAAATCCCAACAACTTGGAACTATGCTGACATTGGGACCAAGCCTTTAGCTCGAAACCGCCTCCTCGTCCTTTTGAACCAGATTGGAGCGGCCGATGTGGAGACTTGTCAAATGGTGGGACATGAGGAGTTTGAAGTGATGGTGGAAAAGCAACAAGGACAACAGTCACTGAAGAGAGTTGCAAAGATGATCTTCAGAATGGCAGCTCTTTTTGGCCTTGAGTCGTTTCCAGTTGGAGCAGATGCAGCGTTTGTGGAAGAGACATCAATGTGTCGTGCAAATGGAACAACTGCTGATGGTGTTGGAAACATGTGTTGCGATATTTACGTTGTTCTTGCTTTGGCTTGGACTTGCGTTGGTTTCATTCTTTGCGTGGAAGAAAGTTTCAAGTGACCTTGCACATTGTTGGAACCAAGTGGCTGATGAAGATTCTTTCATTGCAGAGCAGGTGAACAAACTGGAAAGGTTGAAGGAAGATGTTCTACAACTTCAAGATGACCATCAAGATCAGATCACAACATGCAGCAATGAAATTTCGATGACACATGAATATGCTACAGGTCTTCACTACGCCATTGTGGAGCACGGTGGATTTCTGCGAAATGGATTGGGTTTCAACCAAGCCCAATGGAAACACCTGAGCACCTTGGAGCGTGCCAATTTGATTGCTTGAAGGACTGCGGGGTCAGTGGAATATATGCGTTTGGTTCGACGGGGGTTCAATCCAGCAAAAGGAGCCGATCAGACAGACAATGTGGAGATGCAAGATGTCGAAAATGCAGAGAGCGAGGGTGACGATGATGCAATGGATCCATACTCTGAAATGCCAGGGAATGCAAGGACTCCAACAAGAGCAACCAGTGTGACTGAGTTTGTGGAATTTCTCAAAAGTGAACATGGCCAATGTTTGGAGTGTCAAGAATAGTGGGACGCAAACGCGATTCAAAACCTGATTCTGACTTTTCTGAACGATGTGAGTACTGGAAACAACACAGCAGAAATGGTTGGCCAGTGCAAACAAAAGATTTCCGCAATGTTCAACGATCTGCATGTGCGTGCAATTTCAGGTAACCGATGGGACAGTGCTGACAGATACCAAGCACTTTCTGCAATCTACGGTGGAGTCTGAAGTTGGATGCGCAAAATTTTCTACAAAAGGTGCATGCACAGAGACAAGAGCTGGAAATGCGCCCAAAATCTGCGGGACCAAGCTGAAAAGAGTGGTGAGCCGAGTTGCACTTCATCTCACCAAGGAGGAGTGCGAATATTTTTCAGTTGTGACTACAGCTTGGACCATGGGACGATTCACAAGGATGACACTGCACAAATCGAGAAGACAGCGCAATCATTTTCACATGTCAGTGCATGAAAATCATGCATATACTCCGAGGCCTTTGTGGCTGAGAAAAGTTGTGCAGCCCGCTTCGCATTATGTGAAATTTTCCGTTGCAAAGGCGGGGGGGCGGGAAATAATCTCACAACCCGGACATTTTTGATCCACCTTCCCGACCCCTTCCGGGCGTGAAGACTGAAGGGTTTTACGCAATTAGCAAAAGTGCTACCGAATTCCCAATTTAATTTAATGAAAAAATGATGACTGAACATGTCAAAGTGAAATTTGTGTTGTATTTATAAACCTAATTTAAAATGTATATTTATACATAAATATAGATATAAATACAAATACAAATATAAATATAGATATAAATACATATATAAATATGAATAAAAATGCAAATATAAATATAAATACAAATATAAATATAAATATAACTATAAATATAAATTCAATATATGGAAAAAAATCTACTAATGCGTAGTCGTGCTAGGAAATGTTGCGGAGGAGCGTAGGATAGATGTGAGCCAAAATTAAATAAATCCATTTCATGTACAGTGCATTCACTTCTGAAGGCTTTAGTGCCCAACAGAAAAACCCACGTTCACTTGCGCCACCGCGTCGTTCCAAAAGCAAACGATTTTACCAAAGCCGGGTGTAGCATTCTTACGCTGATGCAAACAGTTGTCAGTTGTTGAGCTGCCGTGTTTGAGGTTCGTTCACAACTTCAAAGGAAATGCCGATGCAGATCACGTAGGGGTCAAATTGTCAAATCAAATTGACAACAATTTAAGACTTGCAGGTTGTTGTGATTCTTTTTTTTTTGCATTTTTTGCGGTTCATCTCGAGGGTGGGGCACTCTGAACTTTTCAGCTGTAAAACATGTTTACCCATGGGCCAATGTTTTTCTCCGGACTTATTGGCCGAACCCTTGTTGACGAGAGGGGTCTAACCATACCGTCTGGTCACACAATATGTCCCCTATGGTCCCCATGAGATCAACGTGAGCTGCCTTGCTTGAGTCTTGGCACACAACCTCAAGGGGATTGACTCATTCGTGATTCATTATAATTTTCCTGCGGGGATTGAACGTTGGTTGCGTCAAGGTATGTGGGTTGGTGCGTTGCGCGCAAATCTGGGCGTGGTGGGTTTATCGAAACCAATTTTTTTCCAAATTGGGCCATGCACGCAGTATGCCACCAATTTCAAATATGTTTTTTTCAAACAATGTCTTTTAACATCGACTCCATGAAAATAAATCAACATGTTTTTTTGCCTTGACATCCTGGTTTGTTTGGTTGAATAAAGCACCGTTTTCTTTGGACAAAAAACGTTGAGACATGAAAATGAACCATAGACATCCACAGTCTATTCGCCATTGAACTTGCAGCCCATTTGGGTGCAAGACGCGCGTGGCGCTTCTGCTGCGTGTGCATCCTGAATGGGGCCGGAGCACCCGGAAGATTCAAAATTGCCGAAATGCAAATGTTGAATCAATGAACAGGGTTTGGCGAACATTTTTTGTGAACGTGAAACGCGATCGGTTCACATGTTTGTGTCAGCTCTGCTGTTGCTGAATTTGCAAGTGCTATCGTTTCCTCATCATAATTGTCCATATGTATCCGCAAATCCAAATGAGAACAACACATGGCATATTGGCCATTGAACATGCCTTAAAGTTATATTACCAACCATTTCTTTTGTGAGGAATTTTCAACATGTTTCGATTTCGCAGTCAATGATTCGGTTTTGCGATCAGAGAAAATATTTACACATGAAAAATTGGGGTCATTATCTCAGTCAAAAACATTTTTTTTGCAGAATCATAATTTTAATCTCCATGCCATTGGTACATTGCGATGGGGTCATGAGTTGCACCAATTACTTAGGCTGGTGAGCCGCTAGTTGCAGAAAAATTGAGGCACAAAAATGCGCCGAAAACATTGTCGACGGACATTTTTGCGCAAACATATCACCGCTATATCAATAGATCAGTTCATTCTCCATGTCATTGATTTCCACCAATTGAAATACACCACATCATATGGTTTGATCGTTTCACGTGACATATGTTCTGGAGTTGAAACAAACAGAAGTCGGTCAATGACGGTGCCCAATGGCATGAAAACAAATGATTCTTTTCAGGAGTCCATCAGTCCGATGGTGGAGCAGAAGTTCAATGAGGTACATGGGAAATCAAATCAGAAACACAGTGATGTTTGACGTAGCTGCAAGGATAAGATTTGAGTTGCGCAGGCTATGAGCAGCATGGCAAAACCCAACGCAACCCACATCGAAAAACCACCAACAAATTTGCATTGAAATGTATCAAAACACATACATACATGCATGCATGCATGCATGCATGCATGTGTACATACATGGATGGATGGATGGATAGATACATTGTATGCATGTGCATATGTATATATATATATATAAAATATTTATATATCAAAAATATCTACATTCATTTTGGCTACATTTTGGATACATGCAGCACAAACGAGTAGATGCTAAATGGTGTAAACGTGCAATGATATAAAACCTGTCCATGCATTTGCATTTGCCAATTTTGGGGCACCAATCGCTGGGGCGTTTTGATGCCAAAACAATTTGCAGACTTGGGAGTGCCTGGATTGGCAGGTTTTTTTTCATTGGCACAGGCGATTCAGCGCATCTTTCAGCGGTGGACCACGTTGGCCCTTGCAACAGAACAAGGTACGTTCTTTGGGGAAAAACACTTCCACACTGCTTTGATGATTCTTGCAGGTGGTTTCAGATCTGCTGTTCACGCTGCCGGTTCCAAATTCTAAGAATCAAGAGGTGACTTTAAACAAATTGCAAACATCGGAACATTAAACTTGTTTAATGATGCAAATTTTTAGATATATGAACATGATCATCTGCATGGCATGGATTGGTGTGGGCACCATCGTTTCCATCCGGCACCGCATCACAGCTCTTTTTTGTGTATGATTCTTGAGCACCTCCAAGGGTTCAGCTTGCTGTGCAGGTTGGGGTGGTCGAGATTCCATAGCGAAAGGACGACAATTGCAGGTGCAACAATAGAGTGGCACTGTAGCTGGCGCGACGTGAATGTGATCATATGTGATCTGGGTGTCCATTCTACTCTTAAGGCTTGAACATGTTGGAGAGATAAATGAGGTATACTATATACATTTGATATACATTTGATGCATCCGCACATTTCCACCCTTGCGCACCAGGCGGAGGTGATCGAGTATCTCAGTGCAGCCTCCAGGAGCGAAGCCGGGGAGGACCTGAGGACAGCTGGACAGTTCTGAGCAAATTGGCAGAATTTCTGACCAGGAAAAAAAGACCTCCGAGCTGGGAGAATCCTGGAGATTGTGAGGCGACGGCCATGCGATGAGTCAACACAAACAACACAAACAACACATAGAAATGCTGGTGTTACCGAGCGTTACCCCTGGGTTTCGACCAAGAGCTCCTGAGTCACCCCCAGGTATTTTCATTGGATTTGCAAAAAAAACATGGTGTTATGACATTGGATGAGAGTTTGTGCAAAGTTCTCCTTGTTCACTTCCATGCATCTTGGTAGATTTAGCCACTCAAATTCCGCATATTCCCCATGTTTTTGACAAAATGTCCTTAATGTCCTTGTCTCCAACCATTCCCACAGGATATCCGACCTCCCATAAGGACCTGGCATACTTCCTGTACCTTCGCCTGGACGAGCTGTTCAATACCGAAACGGATGACGGTTCCCCCATGGAGGTAGCAACCCTCTGTTTCTCGACAGCTTGAAAAGATCTCTGGAAAAATGTGCACATACTGTGTATATATATATATATGTATGTATGTATGTATGTATGTATGTATGTATACATATGTATGTATACATATGTATGTATACATATGTATGTATACATATGTATGTATACATATGTATGTATACATATGTATGTATACATATGTATGTATACATATGTATGTATACATATGTATGTATACATATGTATGTATACATATGTATGTATACATANTATGTATGTATGTATGTATGTATGTATGTATGTATGTATGTATGTATGTATGTATGTAATGTATGTAATGTATGTAATGTATGTAATGTATGTAATGTAATGTAATGTAATGTAATGTAATGTAATGTAATGTAATGTAATGTAATGNATGTATGTATGTATGTATGTATGTATGTATGTATGTATGTATGTATGTATGTATGTATGTATGTATGTATGTATGTATGATTATGTATGTATGTATGTACGTACGTACCTAATGTAATGTAATGTAATGCAATGCAATGTAATGTAATATAATGTATGTATGTATGCATGCATGCGTGTATCTATGTATGCATGCATGCATGAATGCATGTATGTATGTAATGTAATGTATGTAATGTAATGTATGTAATGTAATGTATGTAATGTAATGTAAATGTAAATGTAAATGTAAATGTAAATGTAAATGTAAATGTAAATGTAAATGTAATGTAATGTAATTAATGTAATGTATGAAATGTAATGTAATGATGTAAGGTAAGGTAATGTAATCAATGTAATGAATGAAATGTAATGTAATGTAAGGAAAGGTACTGTAATGTAATGCAATGCAATGCAATGTAATGTAAGGTAAGGTACTGTAATGTAATGCAATGCAATGAAATGTAATGTAATGGAATGTAATGTAATGGAATGCATGCATGCATGGATGTATGTACGTACGTACGTACGCATGTAATGTATCTAGTGTATGTAATGTAATGTATGTAATGTATGTAATGTATGTAATGTATGTAATGTATGTAATGTATGCAATGTATGTAATGTATGTAATGTATGTAATGTATGTAATGTATGAAATGTATGTAATGTATGAAATGTATGTAATGTATGTAATGCATTGTAATGTATGTAATGCATTGTAATGTATGAAATGTATGTAATGTATGTAATGTATGTAATGTATGTAATGTATGTAATGTATGTATTGTACGTATTGTATGTATTGTATGTCTTGTATCTATTGTATCTATTGTATGTATTGTATGTATTGTATCTATTGTATGTATTGTATGTATTGTATGTATTGTATGTATTGTATGTATTGTATGTATTGTATGTATGTATTGTATGTATGTATGTATGTATGTATGTATGTATGCATGCATGCATGCATGCATGCATGCATGCATGTATGTATGTATGTATGTATGTATGTAATGGTATGTAATGGTATGTAATGGTATGGAATGGAATGTAATGGTATGTAATGGTATGTATTGTATTGTATTGTATTGTATTGTATTGTATTGTTTTTCTATTGTATTGTATTGTATTTTATTTATTTTATGTATGTATGTATGTATGTATGTATGTATGTATGTATGTATGTATGTATGTATGTATGTAATGTATGAATGTATGTATGTATGTATGTATGGATGGGTGTATGTATGTATGTATGTATGTATGTATGTATGTATGTATGTTATGTATGTTATGTATGTTATGTATGTTATGTATGTTATGTATTTTATGTATGTTATGTATGTTATGTATGATATGTATGTTATGTATGTTATGTATGTTATGTATGTTATGTATGTTATGTATGTTATGTATGTTATGTATGTTTTGTATGTTATGTATGTTATGTATGT
>BGPT01000801.1:208063-223761 GCA_003297045.1 Symbiodinium sp. clade C Y103 | reverse complement strand
TGTATGTTATGTATGTTATGTATGTTATGTATGTTATGTATGTTATGTATGTTATGTATGTTATGTATGTTATGTATGTTATGTATGTTATGTATGTATATTATGTTATGCATGTATATTATTTTATGTATATTAGTTATGTATGTTATGTATGTATGTTATGTATGTATGTATGTATGGATGGATGGATGGATGGATGGATGTATGAATGTATGTATGTATGTATGTATGTATGTATGTATGTATGTATGGTATGTATGGTATGTATGCATGTATGGTATGTATGGTATGTATGTGTGGTATGAATGGTATGGTATGTTTGGTATGTTTGGTATGTTTGGTATGTTTGGTATGGTATGGTATGTATGGTATGTTATGTATGGTATGTTATGTATGGTATGTTATGTATGTTATGTAATGTATGTAATGTAATGTATGTTATGTAATGTATGTTATGTAATGTATGTAATGTATGTAATGTATGTAATGTATCTAGTGTATGTAATGTATCCAATGTATATAATGTATGTAATGTATGTAATGTATGTAATGTATGTAATGTATGTAATGTATGTAATGTATGTAATATATGTAATGCATTGTAATGCATTGTAATGCATTGTAATGTATGTAATGTATGTAATGTATGTAATGAATGTAATGTATGTATTGTATGTATTGTATGTATTGTATCTATTGTATCTATTGTATCTATTGTATCTATTGTATCTATTGTATGTATTGTATGTATTGTATGTATTGTATGTATTGTATGTATGGTATGTATGGTATGTATGGTATGTATGGTATGTATGGTATGTATGGCATGTATGGTATGTATGGTATGTATGGTATGTATGGTATGTATGTATGTACGTACGTACGTACGTACGTAGGTATGGTATGTATGGTATGGTATGGTATGGTATGGTATGGTATGGTATGGTATGGTATGGTATGGTATGGTATGGTATGGTATGGTATGGTATGGTATGGTATGGTATGGTATGGTATGGTATGGTATGTATGTCTGTGTGTATGTATGTATGTATGTATGTATGCATGCATGCATGCATGTATGTATGTATGTATGTATGTATGTATGTATGTATGTATGTATGTATGTATGTCTGTGTGTACGTATGTAGGTATGTAGGTATGTATGTATGTATGTTTGTTTGTATGTTATGTATGGATGTATGCATGTCTGTCTGTCTGTCTGTATGTATGTATGTATTTATGTATGTATGTATGTATGTATTTATGTATGTATGTATGTATGTATGCACATAGATTGTCATTGTGATAAATTTTAGTAGACATATTCACAGATTTGAACATACAAGAAGTTATGCGAAGACATGTAACTGAGATATGGAAGATATACAAGGCAGCATTCAGAGATCTGAAGATCTGAGGTTTGCGCCTCTTCAACAGCTGCCAGCAGGGCGATCTGAGCTTTGCGAATCAGGTCCTTCAGGTCTGCGACTCTGCACCTCCGCCGGACCTCTCGAAGAGCCAGGGATCTGAACGCCTGGGATCCCAGGGGGATATGTTTTTTGATCTGAATGTTGAAATATCCTAAATTCTCACGCAGTATCAATCAAACATGGTAGAATATGGTAGATAAAGTATCATAGTTTTTATTGATTCAGGATGTTTAATTCAGTTGATGTGATCAAAGTCTGAACTTACATCATTTCAACCAAAGTTGCTCCAAGATCTCCCTGTTTGTCTTGTTTTTTTTGATATTTGAAAAGCCCGGCGAATCGAGTTGGTTTAAACCACCCTTGGCAAAATGGAACCTTTTTGGATATGATCCTTAGTCTGTTTGAAGTGTGTGAAGTCTACCTGCTACGATATGCTACTCGATCCTTACCTGACTGCCTGGCCTCACGACTCGCAGGGATAGAGTATGCCACAGAGGAAGATGAGCTGTTGGACAAACTCGATGGCATGGACATCGACGAGGACGCGGTCAACACGGTCAATATATGAAGCTTCGAGTTCGTAGCGAGAATCTATTGGAATCAACACATATGCTGCTCGTCCTGGCCAATTTCACCAGAGAATTTAAGGTTTGAAGAAAGTAAGATATAGATTGAAGGCCATTTAGACTCATTCATGCGCACGACTGTCGAGAGTACAGGAAGAAATTCTTTGTTTGGAGATTTCAATGCCCCTTAGATTTCCTTTGCTCTTTCATCAAGATCCTCAAATTCGGTCACAGAATCTCAAAGTTCCTTTGAAGTGAGTCTTTTGATGTCTTTTGATGTCTTTTGTCTAGAAAAGATCCGTTGATCCGTTGGACTGGAGAACACAGGAGAGTGATGGAGATGGAGATCCTGATTCCTGCGAAACTCAGGTTCAGAGTTCCGCTTCAGTCCGTACCACCCGACGACAAGAGTCAAGAACCTGTTACATCCTATTAAAGTCCCATTCCTATGATTCACTTTAGTTGACTCTAGTCATTTTTAGTTGATTTTAGTTGATTTTTGACTGAGTTTTGTCTGAACTGACGAAGAGCGAGTTGGAGCTGTTGGATGAGATCCGGAAGTCCCCAGGATGCAACTGTCGCGTCCATGGCCATGGCTCAGCAGCCAACGCAGGGTCCTTGGCGTTCCAAGTTGGAACAGGTCGAAAGTACACTGGGGGCTTGAGATATTGCGGTTATTTGTGGTTATACATTTTGAGAATTCTTGCCGATCAATTCTTGCCGCAGAAGTTTCAAAGGAAGTTGCAATCCTTGACCTTGCACAGCAGTTTCAGTGCAATCATGCAGCGTAGAGGGAAACCATGATAATAAATCCAATGATACTGTAAAGATAATATCATAATATCATATGATATCATATGACACGTAAATACTGTACATATGATATCAATATTATCTTCTCACATAGCGGAATTCGAAGTTCCGAGGTCGAACGCAGGGTATTCCAAGCCACGTGATGTCCCTGAGCCCATTGTGGATGAGGATGGTTTCACCTCGGTGGTCAAAGGTCGGCGCAAGCCGCGCTAAACAGAAAGCCGAGAAAAAACGATGGATGAACTGAGATGATGGATCCAAAATCAGTTCCCATATCCACCCGTTTCCGTATCCAGATCCATTAAAGTGTCGGATGGGGTATGATGGATATGACGGATATGGAAACTGATAAAGTGAGAAAATATTGACACAGGATGATGAACGCAGACTATGGAGATCAAAACCACAATGGAAAGACTCCAGCAAGATGCCTCGGATGGAAGTGGGTTCTGTTGGCTTCAAGTTTTTGCGCAATCTTGTCTGCACTTGTTGAAACTTTTCCTTGTGTTCATATTTATGTGTACACACTACATCCTATATTTTGTCACTTGTGACGTTTGCACGCTGTCAAGTCTATTGGTTCAAGACTGCAAGGCAGCTGATACAAACCAATACAAACTAATACTAACCTCTCCAAATAGTTCCTACCCAGATTTCAACTGATTTTCCATTGAGTTCTTGTTTTTCGCATCCTTGAAAGACTTGAAAGACGAAGCACCGAAGCACTGAAGCACATTCCAAAGAGACGCCATGCGAGTTGCGAAGCTGGTTTGACAGGTGCAGTTCAAGTGTTCGATCAAAGTGGGTGGTGCTGGAGACTGTAGACTAGTCAAAAAAAAGCAGTGGTAGAGTATTAGTCTTGACAGTTCTCAGACATCAGGCTTCTTAGTAGATCTACCATTGATGCCAGGCACACACACACAGAAGCGCCCCCAACAGTTCCTGGAATCGGCTTGCGGAATTTCAATCCGGGAGCAAGAGGAGAGCATAGCTTGAACTAGATCCTATTTCAAGAGCCAGGTGAACTGCACGTCAGGATAATGCAAGAAATGGTGGAACACAATGTCAACATGATGTGAAATGATGTTGTGAAGCTGCTCTCAAGCAATCAAAGTTCCAAAGGATCATTGACGGTTTTTCAAGTTGGTCTTGTGCTACCAGGGGTACAGGATCTGTCTTCTCAGGCGGAATGCCTCAGTCAGGACCCCAGAAGTCACCAATTCTCAAGGGGAATAGATACGGTACTAACACACGACCGTTTATGCTTCAATACTCCATGACAGTCCGGATAGGGAACGGGAATTTGGAGGATTGGATTCTGATCTGGCTGCATGTTGCACAGGCTTTGCACAAATTGATCGCCTCTGACTTTTCATCCAATTCTCTCGTTCCGCTCCGGCTGCAGCTGACCAACACAGCTGAGGAAGCTGATACAGTGAAGTATTCAAGGTCCAAAGCCTTTCAGAAAGTGAAGCAAACAATGGCACGATTGGCACGGAAAGCACAAGACAAGACATGACAAGATCCTCTGCCTCAGAGGACCGCCGATTTGTTTACGGCATGGGACGCAATGCTTCAAGCTGTTTCGCTTTTCTTGTATGAAGGCCTACTTGAACACATCCAGATACATCCAGCCACTTTGCACTTCACCACAGACTTTAAGTGACCTGTTTAGATACCACTAACTCCACAGGCTTCCAGAAGGCTTTTATTCTGTTCAAATATCTCTGATTTATCCAGTCTGAACTTCAGTGAACTTTTTCAACACCAGTGCCGATGTCATGGAACACTTTGGTTCTTGGACGGCACCACTTGCCTTGGATCAATCCAGAATCTTGGATCAAGCACCTGATGTGGCTGGCAAGACATTCGCAACATTTCAGAGGGGGACCAAGACGGTTCTCTAAGAAGGTCAGTTTTCCAGGATTCCCTGCAAAAATGAATAAAGTTTGGCTGCGACAACTCTAAAATCAACTAAGCTGAGACGTTGACCTGCCAAGGACAGTCTGGCAACTCGTTCACAGTGAACTCGGTGAACCGTGAGAAGAAAAAAGCACCATGCAATGTGGCCCACACTGGTGTCCCTTGGCACAGTCCGTTGCTGGTTCTGTAGTTGGCAGTGGGCTTCATTTGACGCGAAGTCTACATGACATGGCGATGACCATGGCAAGCATCCAATATCATCCACAACTGAGAGCAACATAAATAATAAAGAATGACGAAGCGCAGCAGGTTAAACGTTGTGATGTGCTGTTTTTTGTGACATGAGCTCCTTGCTGTTGAGGTTCCTGCACAGAGAGCTATGTGGACAAAGGGTTGGTGCCCGAAGGACCGGAGTTGTTTTGTGAAATCTGCCATATCTGCCAGATCCTTATCTCTGTGAGGCGAGGACGAGTCAAAGGGAGAAGTGATTCACAGTATTTGGGAGCATCCTTCGCCACTTACCCAGCGACATGGCAAGCAAAGGAGCAGCAGCTTCAAGATGCTAACGATGTCTGTAAGGACCTGGCATTGGTTCTGTTTGAAATCTGGATCTGGTTGCTGCACCTGGTTTCTGCACGCAAGGCGCACCATGCAGACGGACAAACGCTCCATGTGTGCAGCCAACAGCCGTCGAAGCTCTGAATCCTTGACGCTTTCTGCTCTGTTTGGTGGTACAGACCATTGGCCAAAGCCAGAGATTGACTCTGGCAATGTGGAGGAGCTTTCATGTGACAACACTTGAAATCTCGCCAATCTGGCCATTTTGCAAACTTTTGTTTTGGTTCTCTCAGTTTTTCTCTCTCTCTCTCTCTCTTTGTGGTTTTGCTACTTTGGATGTTTCTATGTACTAAGTTACTAGGCTTTGTCTGATGTAGGGCTTTGGTCACGACAAGCAGCGTCAGCCAACTCTCTTGGATTTGAGGCCATGACACAGATGATACGTAGAAACCCTTGAATGTTTCAATCTTTGAGACTGATGTCATCCGAATGTCATCCCAATGGCCACGGCAGGATCTCCTTCACGAGAACTGGCTCGGCACTGCCCGTAAACGTGGCTCCCAGGAGTGAAATCATGTCGGTGTGCTGTAGCTTTTTACATTTTTTTTTACATCTTTTTATACATCCCCTAGGGTGACTCACCCTGATTCATTCGACATTCTCAGCCTTTCACAACTTTCAACATCTTTCAACATCTTTCAACATCTTTCAACATCTTTCAACATCTTTCAACATCTTTCAACATCCCAGTTGTGAAGAGACTTGAGCTGTAACCTGGCGTCGCAGGAGCGTTTGGGTGTTTGGAGTACTGGGCTGCGCGGCTGGATGCGGCGTCAGGTGAGATCGATCTGCAGCGCAAATCTTGACAGATCAGGAAAAATATGCATTTGAAATTCTGATTGTGGCTCAGTTTGATCTCGAGCTATCACCTACTTTTCTCTTTGCCAAGCTTCGTCTATACCGGCAGGTTGCTCGCAGCCGTTGTCGCTATGTGTCAGATGGTTTCGACTTGGATCTGGCCTATGCGACTTGGCGGAGAGATGTGGAGATGCTCAGTTTGTGACATTCCACGAGTGTCACTGCACAGACCCACGTGGAATGATGATTTGTGTTTTCCCCATGTTTTTCCATCTCTTCAGAACTTCCAAGGTGACTTCGAAGATCATTGCCATGGGTTTCCCTGCCAGAGAACCTGGTGCTTGCTTCCGGAATCCGCAGAAGGAGGCGAGCTTTGGGAACCGGAACGACGGAAATGGGAGGAGATGGCAAAATGGAATGGGAGGAGATGGGAGGAGATGGGAGGAGATGGGAGGAGATGGGAGGAGATGGGAGGAGATGGGAGGAGATGGGAGGAGATGGGAGGACAGAGATGAGCAATTTGTCAGGACTTGTCAGGTCTGTCAGCCTCAATGTTGGTATTTGTTGCTTCGGTGTTTCAACAATTTTAAGATTTTCAGATCCAGGTTGCGCGCTTCCTCCACTGGGCCCACGGGGGCAGCTTTCGGATCTACAACTTGTGCGCCGAGCGCAGCTTCCGAGAGAATGGCTTCGAAGAAACGGTGTGCTTTCCATGTGTCGATCATTGCCCACCGGACTTTGCCAAGATCTTGGCGTTTTGTCGGGATGTTGAGGCGGTGCACTTTTGATCACTTTTCAATCTTTTTGGTTGTGTGCTGATACTCAATTACACTCGACACTCATGGTATCATTACACGTGATGTCATTGTCACGGCGCACGTTGTTGAAACATCTTCATTTGAAGAGCTCTTCTCAATGTTTCAAGGAATGGCAAGGGCTCTCTGTCAGGCATGGTTGAAAGCAGACGAGCGCAACGTGGCGGTGATCCACTGCAAGGCCGGATTCAATGTTTGCCTGTGAAATGCTTGGTGAAATTGTGTGAAATCGTCTGATCTTGTAAAGCTGTTGTGCAATGAGCACCGAGCATTCTCTCACTGTGGGCACCAGGCTGGTAAGGGCCGGTCCGGGACTATGTGCCTTGGGCAGAGAGATGGCATTTCTATTTTTGAACATCACTTTCACCACTTTCGTCCGGAGCTTCTTTTGGAGAAAATGAGCAAAAGCAGGTGAAACACGGTGAAACGAAAGTTGTGAATAGTTGTGACTCAAGTTGTGATCTATTCAGAATCTATTCATTTCTTCATTTCAGGCCTTGTGACTTTGGTGAGTTTGGGATGAGTTTGGGATTAGGATCTCCGCGTTGCTGCTCTACGCTGGCGCCGTGCTGTCAGCCAGGGATGCCCTCCATTGGTTTGGACATATCCGTGGAGGCACCCGCGCGGGTGTCACAATCCCGTCCCAGATCAGGTGGATCGCTATGCCACTTGGGCTGCACCCTGTGAGCTCAGGCGAGAAATCGGATTAGATAGTTTAGGAGCCAAAGGAATGGAAAGAAATGGAAAGGAATGGGAGTCGGGATGAACTTCCAGGGTATTTGCCCAATTCCAAATTCTGATGGTCCGGTGGGTCGATGGTCCAAGGTTCGAGATTTGGTTGGAGGGCACACTGCCGTTGCTGAGCGATCCTATTGTACCGGGCTCATTGCAGTACCGACCCTGTGCGGTGCTGTTGAGCCATTTGGCAGCGAACGAAAAAGAGCCGTTTACGCTGAAGGCGACCTGGGTTCGGAGTTCGGAAAGAACTTTCAATACCCAATACCCTGGAGTTGGAAGGGTCGATGAATGCTCTATTTGCTTAGTTTGCTTAGACTGAGACAGACTTCCTGATTTGATTTCCATTTCCCACAGATCTGGTTTTGCGGCAGGTGGCATTCATGAGTCGAAACAGCGAAGGGCTCCAGGTGAAGCACAAGTTCAGTCGCCACCTGCAAAGCAGCGACCAGGAAGTGCGTTTTGATGGGCTTCTTGGCGAGAAAAACATCCGTGGCATTCAGCCAGAAACTGGCGCTAATGATGCCGATGATGCCAACATGGTCTTCGAAACATGTCCCTCAGAAACGATTTTAATAGTCTTGGAAGAATGGCGAAGGGTTTACAATCACAAGAGGTAGCGCAGAGAAGATTGAGATGACTCTCAGGGGTTTCTCCGAGAAGGGTTGGCTGACACTCTATCTCAGAGCAAGGGTAAGTCGTATTCTCTCTCCAAATTTGCTTTGATAAAACATGGCCTTTCACCTTTGTTGTTTGTCAATGTTTGTCATTTTCTGTGCATTTCCACATTCGAATGCGAGTGAGGCCCCTGTGGGATCAGCCGGACGGCATGATTGCTTTGACAGTGCAGAAGGGATGGTGGCAGCGGCTGCGTTTCAAAGCCTGGTGGCATCACGCCTTTCTGCATCGTCGCACAGAGGAGCAAAGGCCCGGTGGCATCCTGAAATCAGGTTGAAATATGTTGAAATTGGTTGAATGTTCCCAGATAGATGGCAACAACCTGCAACAACTAGCATTCAGGGACGGAATGATAGGAAAACTGTTGTAGTTGAGCAAAGCTTAGATGCTCATTTTGGACTCGTTCAGAGAAAGAACTGTGCAAGAAACCCTCACGATGACCGCCATGACCGCCATGACCGCCATGACGCAGGAAAATATTGGTACTGGACTTGCCGAAGGCATGTGTCGATGGCTTGCAACGCGATGCCGTTGAACATGCCTTGACACCAGCAGATTTTAGATTGAGCATTTGCTTCGAGGATGTTGCAGACTAGCTGAGAATGGCCGAAAGAACGTTGACCTTGATCCTAAATGATATATTGATACCGTATTTGAATGCACAGAGATGAGGCATGGTGCTGCCTCTCGGATTCAGATTCTGCCATTCTCAAGGTCACTGCAGCCTTTTTTTGGACTCGCGCGTCACTCGCTGCGGTGCCGATGAAATCTTCGGCAGCACACGGTGTTGTAGGTGGCAAATTGCCTGGAAGAATTGGATGAAAAATGATGAAAAGATTAATAACGAAAATGATGACCCAAAATGAACATGAAAAAAATAGAAATTCAACATCGCAAAAACCTGTGAGCAAAAGCTGCAGTCGTGATCATCCAAGTAGGCTCGTCGAAGCGCGCAAACCTAGCAGCAAACGTCTGCTTAGCTCACCAAACGGTGTGTCAGTGCATAAAAGTGTGGTGAAGTCCTGAAGGCTTATGCATTTCAGAAGTAAGGATCTGAGATGTCTGATGTTTTGATTACCGCGATCTCAGGGACTGAATGGTTGAACTGAAACAAATTAACACTAAAATGACAGACATTAGCACTAAAATGATCACAATATTGACACTATCAACGCCTGGTATCAGGCTTAGTTGGCCATGGTTGGCCCTGGTAGGGCCTCAAGTTTTGACGTCGAGACGTTCGAGGTCTGGCAATGACTGGTGGGTCCTGCTACCGCGCAGCACCGCTTTGGCGGCGCCGGGCTTGGTGGCCGAACGGAGGCGCAGAGCTGTTGTCCACACCGTTGCTGTGGCGATTGGCACAAAAACTTTGGATATTTGACATGTTTTTGTGCCGTGATACATTTTTGATATGTTGTATTATCTTATGATAATCATATGATATGATAATCATAATCACATATTTATTTACATGATCTTACATGATTGTACTATGTATTGATACATAGCTTGTACAGAGATTGGCAGCATCGACCGCTGTCCGAAGCAGCCAGGCGCTCAGTTCAGATGCCTCAGGTGGTCTCGAGGTGGTGCACCTGATGCGATGTTGGAACGCCTTAAAACGTCCGAGTTTGATGATTTTGAAGATTGGAACACTATTGGAATCAATTCTTGGAACTATCAGAAACGATTTCTTTGGCAGTTTCTATGACATCCTATGACTTTGTCAAACACTCGCCATGGAAAGCACTTCCAAACTAGGGATGAAATCATCAATCTGCCCAATCAGTTTCGGATATCACTGAATAGTCGTTTGAACACCGGAGGAGTCCGGGTCGACCAGTCTCAAGGGCCACCCGAAGCTCCACTGCATTGTGCTGGGCTAAGCTCGGAGCGACAGAAATTGCTGCAGCACTGATCATCTGTCGATCTGTCGCGCAGGGAGTGGACACCGGAACCTGCGATTCAACGGGTGCGACAATGCAGATGGAGTGATGGAGTATGGAGTTTCCACGTCACATGCAGATGGGATGTGGGGGAAACCAGCATGGCTTGTTGATGCTGACTTTTCATTGGGTTTACACGTGCTCTTACGGTTAATTGCATGTGGTTTTCGTTTCCAAAGATCACACGCTTTGAGACACGGTCTATTTTTGACGCATATTTTCGGTGTGCCGTTGGGGTCAGGCATGGAACGATATCAAACAACCCTTCGATTCCCCATGTTGCTGGTGAGTGCATGGCCAGTTGGAGACACTGCGGTGGTGCACCAAAGACTCAAGTGCAGCCGCGTGGCAAACCGTTGGACCAGCATACGACGAGGCAAGCCAGTGTGCCTGCAGACTGGTTCTGAAACACCATGAGCAGATTTGCACGAATGCACCAGTGGGAGTCCAATGTGACAATCTGTCGTCATTTTTGAACTCGGAATCAGAAGAGTTTCAACATGTTCCACCATTTTGGGTATTTTTGGTTCCACCATTTTACACCATGGCAATCACCGCTTTGATTTGGATCACACTTTGATCCACCGATCCACCGGATTTCACGCTGCGCTTCAGCTCCCTGTCCGCCAGGGAATGGCCCTTGCCGTGAAGAGGATCCGGAGATTGTACTCCAAAGGGCCACATCCAGGTGCATCAAAAATGCCCAAGCTTGGTGAAACATTTCAATCATTTTCACTCCCATTTTTTGCAGAGATTTGAGGGGGGTGGTTTTCGATTGCAGAAAGTTTTCTCATATTTTCTCATTTTTTTGATGTAACTAACAACTTTCTCCAGGCAAAAGGCTGCGGCCGAAGTTTGAGAAAGCTGCGAAGCCTTCGAAAAAGGTGGGGTGCGTTGACCTTTGAAGTTCTCAAAAGTTGTGACTGTCTCTTTGCTGAGAAACTTCGGGTCAAAAGTCGCTACGAACGGATCTCAAATCCACAATGAAAACCTTGACATTTGCAGATGTCAAAATATCGATGCTTAAATTATCGACTCCCCATACGAAGAATAATAAACTTTCTGGTTCAGTTGGCACCCATTCCATTCCCATATGTAGCTGGTGTCGGAGGCATCTCCAGTGGCCTCGGAATCAGCCACACCGCCCAGAAGGGATTCTGATGCATCGCACGCGAGTGAACAGAGCGTTTGAAAAGGTCGACGGTTTTTTGATGCTTTGGGACCTTGGAACCTTTGATGACTTCTTTTGAATCAGTTTCGAGTGTGGGATGGACTTCAAATGACTTCAATTTGGCATAAGTTTCTCAAGCATTTCAATCTAGACAAAGTTGACAAATCATGGGGAAACCACTGTCGAGTGCTGATATTGAAGCCTGCTGATTTCCACCTCCAATTCTTCCTGGCTTGCACACCTCACATCTCATGATTTGGTCCATCACAAAAGGAGTAGATTCCAGTACGCAATTCAGACTTCTTAAGACTAAATCATGATTTGAATCGTTATCTTCGTATACAGTTCAACCAGTCCCTGTTGTGAACTCTGGATTTTATATCTATCATCATCACCTCCCCAGGCTTGGGACAAGAAGTTTTGCTTGTCATGCCCTGGCCAGTGCCAAGACACTCAAGCCAGCTTGGGATGAGAATTGAAATTGGGCCTGATTGTCGTATCTTTTGTTGCCGTTTGGAAAGCGTCAAACCTGACAAATTCAGTTCAGACACGTGCTGAACCTTGAATGGTGATTCGATTCGAGATTTCGTTTCATGCTATGGCCATGCCTTACAGTAGGTGTTGTTCCTGGGGATCCATGAAAGGTGGTCACAAGCTGTCACACATCTTGCACCTTTTTTGCGTTTGCAGCATTGCTGTGTCTCAGAAAACACATCCACCATTTCACTGTTCATTGCCGGTGTGCCTGCAAGCGTGATGTCATGGCCGTTGGTTCGACCGTCTTTAGATGATTTGCTTCGAGAGCTACTTAACATGCATTTGAGTGCTGCAGCGGGGATGAAAGGTAAACAGATTGATTGCGCCATCTTCTTTGGCAAAGAGATCGAAGTGTTCCCAGCAACATTATTTTCACAAAGACTGAACTTTTTTGACCAGATGACACCTTATGAAAGACTGAGGCACCGGAGAAGCATCTCAGCTCTTCGGCAAAGCCTTGCGGCAGAGGCTGAGGTACGACAAAGCGAGATCCGCTGGATTCCCGCAACATTATCTTGTTGCTCCCTGAACTCAAATTGGATTATATGTATATATATATATATACATATACATACTTAATATATTCGTTCGCGTTTTCCTTTCGCCAAACATCGAGAACAATGGAAGTTGATTACCCCCATACTGAAATAGCCAACTTGCTTAGCCATAGCTGCTGCAGACGTGTGACACAATCTGTGCCGCATATCGCTTTCGAAAAAAATACATATTCTAAATGTATTACATGATTGCTATAACATAACAGAACATAAGGCATATCCAGAAGGAGATGCCCATGGAAAGAAAAGGTCAGAAACGAGTTTGCAAGGCGCAGCTTGATGATGTGTGGCTCTTGCGATATGCATTGAGCTTCAAGGATTGCATGGGGGGACGTCGAGCATGGGGAGCAGGTTTGAGTATGTTTGAGTTGTGCTTATGATAGTTGGGAATTGGGATATGTAGGCGAGAGTACTCTGAAGAGATTTTGTTTCCAGCGTCTGAATATCATTGGTTTCACGGAGAACGTGACAACATGAACTACAGGGTGTATGAAGCTGGAATTTTCGATTTGGATTTCAGAATTTGTTGGACAATTAACAAACAATTTCTTGATACTTATATTGGTTTTCCATGGTTTTCCCGACAATTATATATACCATTAGACAATGGTTTGTATTAATGGTACAACCGATAGTATTGGGTATAACCCAGTGTGTATATATATATATAATAATATATATATACACACATACATAACCATTGTATAACCCAATCTTTACGGGTTTCCCAGCTTTCAAACACCTAGCAGACAGGACGACCTCCCAGCTGCCATCCAAGCTGCCAAAGCAGCGATCACATGGCGAAGGGACCGGGAGGGACAGGGTTATCTTGTGGACAAAACTAAACGGAAGACAGGGAAATCTTATGAAACATATTATATGTAGTTTTGGGATACTGATCTACCAATACTAATATACAGTATTGCCGCACAGTTTTTAAAATGAGAAATGGAGTCGTTTTTTTGGGAAGACGACAATTCCACAGTTCTAGATGTTTTTTTGTTCCTAAATATGAATACGGTTCAATAACTGCTTCGAATTTTGCGATGCTTGTTTACTGGAGGGTGTTTGAGTGGTGTTTGAAAGGTAGCTCCAGCACTTTGGACTTCGGACATAATTTGATATGTTGCAAAACCACCATCAGACATTTCATTGGACCTTGACTTTGCACACCAAAGCTGTACCAGGAGAACTTCAATCTGGTTCAAGCGGCAGCAGCACGTGAAGTTGCTGGGTTAAATTAACAAAAAATCCAATGCTCTTTGATTTGAAGCGATGACAAGATATGTAATCGTTTCTGCACTCATTTGTGTCACTTGGGCCCTGTCATTTTCCTGCTGTGGCCCTATTGCCACATCAGGCAAGATGCAGCGCCAGATTGTGAGTTTAGAATATTAGCTGGCTCATGCTTGACTTCTGCTAGCATGAGCCACTTTTAGACTATGCCAGGATATGTTTCTTGAATGAACTGATGAGCATCCCGATTGTGGACATTCTGCCCAGACAGGATGACATTCTACACATGAACGCTTGGTTGCTGACTCTAGTGATGAGTCAACAGAAGGATCGATAGGTCTGACTGGGACTACATCTTGGTTGACATTTGTTCTGGATCATCTCTGCTTTTGCTCTGCCATTTGCCTGCTGCAGTTCTCTCTCTGTACTAGGTCAGATGCAGTGCAACAGAGGTTTTTGCAGCGTACTGGCTGGAGTTTCTACAAAGTGGAGCTGCAGTTGTCTTGTTCTTGCAGATATGGGTACCCAGATGATCATATGAGGCGATGGACTTCAATTCTTGTCAGATGTTTGAAGTTTGGATTGGGTTTCTTTGATTTCTTTATGTATTTTCTGTTGCCTCACCAGGATGACNCATATGAGGCGATGGACTTCAATTCTTGTCAGATGTTTGAAGTTTGGATTGGGTTTCTTTGATTTCTTTATGTATTTTCTGTTGCCTCACCAGGATGACACTACAAATGAACGCTTGGTTGCTGACTTTTGTGATGAGTCAACAGAAGGATTGAAGCTCTGAGTGCGGCAAACTGATAGGAAAGTGACATAATGAGTAGCATGGTATTCAATCTGAGTAGCATGGTGTTCAATCTGAGTCTGAGTAGCATAGAATTCATTTTGGTTTGGTTGGATGATTTCGATGTTTCTGCACTCATTTGTGTCACTTGGGNTGAGTCTGAGTAGCATAGAATTCATTTTGGTTTGGTTGGATGATTTCGATGTTTCTGCACTCATTTGTGTCACTTGGGCCCTGTCATTTTCCTGCTGTGGCCCTATTGCCACATCAGGCAAGATGCAGCGCCAGATTGTGAGTTTAGAACAATAGCTGGCTCATGCTTGACTTCTGCTAGCATGAGCCACTTTTAAACTATGCCAAGATATGATATGTTTCTTGAATGAACTGATGAGCATCCCATGATGGNTAGCTGGCTCATGCTTGACTTCTGCTAGCATGAGCCACTTTTAAACTATGCCAAGATATGATATGTTTCTTGAATGAACTGATGAGCATCCCATGATGGAAGGGTTGTGGTGATTGTGGACATTCTGCCCAGACAGGATGACATTCTACACATGAACGNCATATGAGGCGATGGACTTCAATTCTTGTCAGATGTTTGAAGTTTGGATTGGGTTTCTTTGATTTCTTTATGTATTTTCTGTTGCCTCACCAGGATGACGCTACAAATGAACGCTTGGTTGCTGATTTTTGTGATGAGTCAACAGAAGGATTGAAGCTCTGAGTGCGGCAAACTGATAGGAAAGTGACATAATGAGTAGCATGGTGTTCAATCTGAGTCTGAGTAGCATAGAATTCATTTTGGTTTGGTTGGATGATTTCGATGTTTCTGCACTCATTTGTGTCACTTGGGNTGAGTCTGAGTAGCATAGAATTCATTTTGGTTTGGTTGGATGATTTCGATGTTTCTGCACTCATTTGTGTCACTTGGGCCCTGTCATTTTCCTGCTGTGTCCCTCCAGATTGTGAGTTTAGAATATTAGCTGGCTCATGCTTGACTTCTGCTAGCATGAGCCACTTTTAAACTATGCCAAGATATGATATGTTTCTTGAATGAACTGATGAGCATCCCATGATGG
>BGPT01000801.1:193535-208046 GCA_003297045.1 Symbiodinium sp. clade C Y103 | reverse complement strand
GATATGTTTCTTGAATGAACTGATGAGCATCCCATGATGGAAGGGTTGTGGTGATTGTGGACATTCTGCCCAGACAGGATGACATTCTACACATGAACGCTTGGTTGCTGACTCTAGTGATGAGTCAACAGAAGGATCGATAGGTCTGACTNGATTGTGGACATTCTGCCCAGACAGGATGACATTCTACACATGAACGCTTGGTTGCTGACTCTAGTGATGAGTCAACAGAAGGATCGATAGGTCTGACTTGGGCTCTGCCAATCCGAATGAATTCTGGAGTTGATTTTCGAATGGGCAAACTTTACCTGATGGAATTTCCAACTTTTTGCCGCTCAAGACCTTGACATGTTTCTTCACCGAGGCACCTAGCGAACTGTCGGAGCAGGAGCAGGGGAGTCGGCATTGAAATCTTGGGTGACAATCCGACATAATCCGACATAATCCGACACATCACAACGTGGGGAGGTTGACTTGGGCGGATGTTCGTGTTCTGTACGGTCATGGCATTAAGAAAAGTCTAGGGTTTGCTGATTCATCAATCATTTCGATCATTTTCATGCATAGAGGCAACACTTTGAATATCATTGAATCCTGAAGTCCATTTGCATCATTTTCTGCCTCTAAAGTCAACCATTCTCTTCAGCCTCGAATTCCTTCGCATCAAATGCGGCTTGGACGTCCCGAACAACATAGGTGGGCCACACAAACTGCTGGATATCAACCAAAATCTGCAACTGTTGTAACAAATGACAGAGTTGCAGTCACCTTGGAGGAGCTTGCAGCCATCCATCAGTGTTTTGCTCTTGCCTCAGAGATCGGTTGTTGGTATCCAAGTGCTTTCGAAGGAAGAAACTTTCATCTTGCTTTGTCCATGTATGTCCTAGGTCGCAGCCTACTATTGCTGTACACGTTTCGGGGACTGGCCTTTTGTTGAGAGCTACCGCCATTTTCCAGACTTGATCATCAGTTGCGGCCGTAGATCATTGAAGAATTTGATGAAGTATCAAGATATATCAAGAGATATCAATATAATTCTATATAATTCTATGTATCAGAACATTATCAGAATATTATCATGATAATCACAGAGAAAGCGTCCCCAGCTTCAGTGCAGGATCCCGTTTTCATTTCTCGGCTGTGCGCTTACAATGTGAATCACCTCATGGAAGTCGTCTCAGAGGCGGAGCTTGGCGGAGCAGAAAATGTCAAGAGATCTGGAAAAGTTTCGCAAAATCACTGGGTTTCCAGCTGAAGAGATGGACTTTTTGGGAAACATTCTTCTTTTGGGAGGCGAAGCTGGAGCTCTGGTTCAACTTTGTGAATGAATGTGCCTGGCAATACTGCGAGGTGGGAAGAGATGAGAATCGGATTGCTTTTCATCCTTTTGCAGTTCCAACCAACCTTTTGCATTTGAGTCTTGCCTGTAGTTTTGGGAACGTTTGCGAGGCAGAGACTCTTCAAAGAAGATACTTTGTGATGCAGATCAATATTCAGGCATAGCAGTGCTGCACTAAGATCCGCATCACAGACAGACGTGGCTGCCAGTTTCAGGACGTGCACGGTGTGAAGATGGTGTCTCGGCCCAACTGAGTCGTCGCAATGGCGGCACCGTCAAAAGTGGCTAAGAAACCACTGTTGGGTGGCTAGATTCGGCTAGATAGGTTGTTCAGTAGACAAGCCACGAGCCAAATCGATAGGTAGATGTTCAGTAGATGTTCAGTAGACAAGCCAACTGTGGCTCCACTCTGTGACTGTCTGTGACGTGCTGAGATGCAGAACCGCTCCTTTCTGCGCGCCTTGGGCAACAGCTCGACGCTTGGCTGCGCTATGCTGCGCTGAAGGCGCCGGTCGGCGGGTCATTTGTCCGGCCGATCTCGTGTGTCCAAAATGCAAAATGGTGACATCAAAGGGCGGCTACCACGACAGCCTTGACAGGCTAAGGTGGTGAGGGCTCCAAAATTTTGCGCCTAAAGCTTTGCTCTTTGAGCAGTTTGCATCACCCTGTTCCGAGGAAGGTCAACGACTGGCTGCGGCCGTCGGGAACCAAAGAGCTAGAGACTGGTTTGTGGCTAGCGCTGTTGGGCAAGTCCCCTGATTTTGCAGATGCAATTGGTGAGGTGTCAAAAGCTGAAGTTATGGAAAACAAGTAATGCACCGACTTCTGTGGCACAGGCAACTCTTTGGCAAGACCTACATTCTCAATCCACCACGGTGGCTGTCGATGGTTCCTTGGCAGCCGCTTTTTGGAACACCTATTGGAACTCCAATGACCTGTTCTGAGGCCTCCCGCTTGGCAGGAGGACTCATGAGCAAAAAGTCGCTGGAGAAGGCCCTCTGAGCTCCCATTTTCGTCAAATCTCGGCGATCACTTGGGAATACTTGGCAGAGGTCGTCGGAATTTTATTGCCATCTCTATCAGTTGAATAAAGTGGTATGGAGCAGTGCATAAGGTGAAAATCTGGTGGTGCAGGTCTGGGTGCACCCCACCAAAGTAGGCGAAGGTCGTGGGTTCTGAGCTGAGTGTGGCACCGGGAATGTTGAACAACCCAAGAAGTGTTTATCAATCCCATCCGAAGCCATCTATATCTGCAACAATCGTCTATATATATCTACATAAGAACTTAACGAATCTTACTAATATCTATAATCATTTGCAGTATGTAGTATCATATAACAATCTAATGGATGCAAACCATTGCATGCAATCCATCCCGATCCATCCCCACTCAATCCATCAATCCATCAATCCCAAATCCACCCAATCAGAACGGTCCATCCAATGGTTGCCGCGACCCAAGGCTTTGCTTTTTTGCTCAGCAACTCTTTGACGCTGACACGGTGGGGGTGAACTCTGGTGACCAAGACTGGTTGGGTCAATTGTTTGGGATGGGTGGAAACCACCCGGAAGAACAATTTTAACTTTTTGGCGGATTTGTCGTGTGATGGCATGGGATCACTGAAGCAATTTTGAATGCTGCTCGCATGTCAGGCACTACCGAAGTTCTTGGGTGGCAATGGGGATGCAGATGAAGGCACATTTTCTCGCTTCAATGTCATTGAGAAATGCATGACATCCAAGATGGATTTCAAAGATTTCCCAGTTTCAACAGTTTCCCAGTTGAACACACATGGACGCATCAATTCATTCTGGCCGCGTGCAGTCTTTCCGATGGCACCCCGTGAAGCAGCCGTGGTGCAAAGAACTGCACTGCCTATTTTGGTGCGGCCCGAGATGGTTTGCGGTGGGAAATCTTCAGCCCAAATTGGCTTAAACACGTCCCGGGATCATCCGGGAACTGCGACAGGATAGGAACAAATCGTAACGATTTAAACATTCAAACTTGCAAAAACAGCACATTTACGGCATTGTACGGCAGGGATTGTTTATTTTTGGCAGTGAAAGATGTCAGGATGCTCAGGTAAGTTGAAGTAGTGAGGAGGTCTATACAGCCAACATGCCACTTGTTGCTGACAAGTTACTGAGTTTGGTGTCTCTGTGCTGTTGGAACAGGCGGGTTTGCCCGTGCAGGCAGGGCACTCTGGGATTATCCATTGTTCATTTGTATTCATTTATGATTTTGATGGCACGATGTCCGGTGTCGTACCAGGCTGCAACGGTGTCTTTCAGCGAGCACTGGAGAGAGGACGTGGATAGTTTCCTCTCAGGAAAGATGCAGGAGGACTATGTGATCTATGATAGGCAGAGATGGGACACCTGAAATGGGCATCCAATGAACCTGTAAATACGATTTCCAGCCAAGTTGAAAGATCGAAAGTCCGGTTTCTTTCCTATCAGCAGATCTAAAAACGGTAAGACCCGGGATGTCAAATCCACGGCAGGGACGGCCACGATGTCCCTTTGGTTGAAGAGCGCGTGTCCCGTGATCGCTTTCCCTTGCAGATCCGTCGGCAGGCCGAGCCAGGGGAAAGAAACGACTGAGTCTATCTGAGTCTATCTGAGTCTATCATTGATTTGGCTGAAGTACCGCTCTTGTGATTGATGTGTGATGTCACCCTTTAGTCAAATGCTGAGATGCAAACAAAAAGGTGTAGCGCAAGTGAGGAAGAGGCACGCCTCGTTCTTGCAGGTGGACACTATGCTATCCAGTTCGGCTTTTTTCTCCAGTTCGGCTTTTGCTTCAGCAGTGGGCACTAGATCCATGGAGGGCTCCAAGCAGGAGGGGTCAAAGCTCCTGGAGGTTTCAAGGGAAAAGAAGGGAAAAGCAACCGAAAAAAAACAGAAAAGTTGCCATCCTCCTCTTGGGTGAACTGCAGGGATCGCATATGGCAATGTCGATGTGTTCGGCCTGGTGCCTCAGTGCTTCGAGTGATGACCCTTCGTAGACACAGCATACGTGGCATGGAGAGCAGCTTTCGGAATTTTGGAAATGATCTCCATTTGGCAAGGCTGTCACAGCTCTCGAGTTCCCAGTGCAGGCCAGCCTCAGCATGCTCTTGTGACCTCTTGTGGGCTTGTTGTTGTTTGACGTTGTTTCAGGTGGCTCATTTATTCGCTGGATTTCACCTGGAGGTTTTCTGGTTAGTCAGAGTCCTTTAGAGAGGTCCCTGGTTGTCAAGGCTTTGTGCACCCACATGGGCTGATCGCTGATCCCTCTTTGATGAACATGTTCTTCCACTGTCGGTGAAAAAGTAGTTGCTATTCCAAGCTATTCACTATTCAAATTGAAACCTGGGATCCCCAGAAACTGAAAGAAATCGGCATAGACAACTCACCGCCTGTAGCATTTGACACATGTTTGGTAGGAGCCGCCACGGCGGTGTTGGTGCCGACGTGCCCGGAGACCCAAATTGGAGATTGGTCTTGACCAGTTGCAGAAGCACGGAACCGCAGAGCCCCTCATTTTGACCCATTTTGACCTTGCCATTTCCTGAAAGAAGCTAAGGTTTGTGCTTTCTTTGGCAGACGTGAGGCGTGAGGGGGAGTGACCTATAAGATCCTATAAGCATTCAAACCATCTTGCGCCCTAACTTTTGGCTCCATGAAGAGAACAGCTTCAGCATCAACTGTTTGGGCTCATTTAAGAATCATTTAAGCTACAATTTATGACAGATTTTGGGATATGGGACTTGACGGACTTGATCTTTGAGATGCTCTGGGAGGCACCTCTTCTCCGCTGAGCGTGGCCGCCGCCAGATGTTTTGCTTCTTTGCCCGTGATGCTTTTGCTTATTTTGCTGAGGTGTGTCTTTTTTCCCTTTTTTGCCAGTCTTTTTCGAATGCTGGGTATTGCATCATTGTACAATGGAATGCGCATCTGCCAACATTTGCCAACAGTTTCCAGGAACCAACTGCTGTTTCATGCGCCTTTGAAACCCAGCTTGAAATCAGTAGTTCGATTAGTTCAACGTCCCAAAGGCGGGCTGAAAATTGGCCTATAACCTTTGGTGAGACGATGTTAGAGGACGCTTGGACAGGTCGTGGAAAATTCGACAGCTGAAAACCGGGGCCGCAGCTAAGTTGGCTAAGTAGCAGCTACGGCAGCTGTCAAGTGTGAGTTGAATTGTAGTGACTGTCTTTTGGACAATGATTCCGCCAAGCTTAATGTAGGCCTTACAGCCTGGTTGACTGATGAACACATGATGCAGGCCCACTATTTTGTAAGATGAGCGGACGTGTTTCATGGTTCCACCTGATGTAGGCATAAATTCGAAAGGACTTGTGCGACATATCATCACTCCAGTCACGGCCCAAATTTGAGGTGATGCAAGCAGCCATTGGGCTCAGGAGGAAGCGCCCACTCCACAAGCTGTGCGCAGCGCATCGGAAATGCATACAGTTCGACAACAAGCTGCTTTTGCAAAGCAGCACGGACTCTTCAAAGCTGCGTCGGCTTTGAATGTGACATCAAATCTGTTCCGCTTGATGTTGAATCTGACAGGGAAGCCCAGTTCTACCAGTGGTTCTCTGTACGATTCTTTGCCCAATGTTTCCAAAGTTGATTTCTTCATCAGCCATTCCTGGTCCTGTCCCTCTTGGATAAAAACCTTGGCATTTTGTCACTTTTTGAATCTTGATTTGGCGATTGGTTCCTCCTTCCTTGCATGTTTAGTTGCGATCTTTGCGTTGGTTCTGCACACGGGAAGCTTGAGTGGTGTAGCACAGCTGCAGCAAGGGACGCTCTACGCTTCTTTGCTTTGCTGGCCCATGGCTGTGTTCCTTGTGGCATATCTCTGTGGCCACGCTGTTGGTCGCACATCCTTTTGGTTTGACCGAATCTGTGTTGATCAAACCAACAGCTCTGTGAAAGCTCAGACACTTCAGGCTATTCCTGCTTTCGTAGCTGAGTCGACTCAAATGCTGGTTTTATGGGATGATAGCTACTTCGAAAGGCTTTGGTGTAATTACGAGCTCAGTGTGCATGCAAAAACTGCAGAGTCTCCTCGTGCCATGCAGCTTGTGCCCATGTGGGTTTCTTTGTGGACATTGTCTTGGATTAGCCTCTATACGATCCTGAACTTTCTGTGTATTGGACAAAAGGCTACCCCACTGGACTTGGACTCCAGAAGATCACTCTTCTCTTCCATGGTTGGTTCAAACTTTGTCCCATCTTATGTCTATCTTCTGACAGCCTTCCCATTCTCGTGGTTTTGCATTCAAAAACTCAAGAGCCACAAGTTGATGCTGGATCAGATGGCGAATTTTGATCTCAGAAATGCCAAGTGCAGTGTAGAGAGCGACCGGAAAGTCATTGAAGAACAAGTCCTGCAGCTTTTCGACGAAGCTTTGGAGCCTCCGATGCGCATTGCCTTTGTCGCAGGAGAGGCCCCGACAGCGCAGTTGGATCGGTTAGATCCATCGGATCGGGATGGTGAAGATGCCCCCTTGATCCCCTTGGTTTCGCGTGAGACCATTGAGGAGATTCGCCATATTACCAGTTACCCCACGAAGGATGAAGTTATCAACCAGTTCAATACATATGTGAGAGGTCCCTTGAGGGATAGCATCATGAATTCGATGGGGAAAGAGGACTATATTTCCTTCAAATTGTGCATACTTGTGAGCCTTCCATGGTGGTTTCAAGGGCTTATACTTGTTTTAGGCTGTGATGGACGTCAGTGCGAAAGATCAGCTGCATACGGTGGTTACCGCTCAGTGCCGGAATATATGGTTACGAATGCAGCGATGCACCTGCTTTTAGCACCTCTTGTCAATGCAGTGTCCTATCCAGTGATGCTGCGAACCAACCACTTGGTATCACAGATGGCAGAGGGAAGGGTCTCACAGATGGTTCTTGGATCTGCTTGCAGTGCAGTGGCGGTATTTCTCTTGGATCACATTGGTCTGTACCTGTGTGGCATACTAATTGTGGTGGTGAACAAATATTCACACCTATGGCTCGCCGAATTCGTAGCAGGTCTCACTCTGCTGTTTTGGGCAGCTTGGTTCCTGTTCAGAAGGAGTTTACCACAGAGGAGTCATCGCCCCCTTTCACATCACACATGACTCACATGACAGGCTTCAGCTTGCGCAGAGTGTCTCAGATTTGACAAGGATGCCCGCAGGCACACAGGGCACAAACCGCACGCCTGTTGCGCCTGTTGTGCCGGCAAAGCGATGTACCGACGAAGCTACACAAAGAACGGAAGGTGCTCCAGGATGCTCCAGGTCCAAGCGAGACATGGTGAAAAGAAGACGTTCAAACGCACAGCTTTGCTTCTCCGGTTTGACATAGCTGCGCAATCTGTGTTGCAAATGGCTTCGAGTCGACTCTGCGGTCAACTTCCATCCAGAAGATCTTCAGGATTGATGATGAATGATATGAATGTTAACACAGAGAGCTATCAAGCTCACTGATGGTTGGACGCACATGGAAGTAAATTTGCAGATTCCGAGCTTCAGAAAAATACGTGAGCGGTAGTCCTTTTTTGCTGTACAAACTGCCGTACCAACAATTTGTTGCTGTTCTTTTCCTTTTCAATACATATATGTATATCTAATATAAATATTCATGTCATGTAATATACTATATATATATTCAAATCTAGAAGCTGATTTCTTTGATTTTGCTGCAGCCCTTTACCATCCCGGAACGTCACTGTGAGCTGGGCCAATGGCTGCCTTTGCACGCCGCTTCGGACCCTTCGGACCCCGTCAAAAACTCAGTGCTTCAACAAAAGCTTCAATAATCTGCGAAATTATGAATGATCCTGGAATGATAATGGGAATGAATTGTGAATCCCATAATCTTCCCATGATCTTCCCCTATTTTTGCGGGCTGGATGACATTGTGGGACAGCCCGATTGAACTTCTGGAAACACTTGTCGCCTCAACATGCCTTTGGGCGGATTGGCTCGATTGGTGCAGTTGATCTCCACTTTGGATCCTTTTCGCCTTCAGCCATGGCAAAACTCACAGTGCTGATTGGCCACCTCTGCTTCTGGTGCCTTGACTCCCTTGACAAAGTGACAGATGTTGACCGTCATCTGGTGACTCTGTGATCAATGACTCGACTAGATTTGCACAGCACAGATGGGTACGGGTGCCAAAACTCTACGAAGTTTTGAGAATTTGTCAAAACTCAAATCTTCAAAGTGTCAAGAATTGATTTCGCCCATGGCATCTCAGGCTGGGCAGATCGAACCCCAGCGTTTGCGGCAGCAAACCCGATGAGGTTGGACGGTTGGACCCTAGGGCCATGGGGAGATGGGGTAGATGGGGTCATATAGTCATTGGGTCATCAGGTCATCAGATCATCAAATTGTATCATATTGTGGATGTTCAGTCAATTTGTTACATGAAAAGCCACATGGCCATACATCTTTGTCATTGTGTGAAGCAGTTTGAAGGCATTCTTCCAGGCTGAATGTTCCAGGTTGTCATACCAACCATGCTGGTGGCTTTGTGGACGGAATGTGCCCATACAAATGATGTCTAGTATAGTCCGTCCTGCAGTTGCAGAGAGAAAATACAGAATTTGCAAAGAGCTCTAGGTCTCTCTGATATCATATTTTAGTATATTTTAGTGTTCTCCAATGTTTCCCCAATGTTGTTTCCACAGGTTTTCAGATGTTGGCAGACCGTTGCGCTGTGACGTGAGGTCCCTGGTTGTGAGATGAAGGACATGGGTTCCTGCGGCAATGCTTGCTGTGCCACACGGCTCTGGGTGTAGCCATGGCATTTCCATGTGCCAAAGTGATAGTATCTACTGTATTTACAATTCATTTACATAATGCCCTGAGGTCGAGGTAGTATTTTCAAAAGGTCTTGGATTAAAAAAGGATATATCGTATGAACGAGCACTGGAATTGGAGATGCAAAGAAACGCTGCACTACCAGGCTTACTTCCATACTTGTGCTTCTTGAAGCTGGGAACAGCACCAAAGAACGAACAAAAACGCATGCCGCATGCCTTTTGTTTTCTTGGCAATTCAGGGAAAGCCATGTGCAGCCATTCTAAGGTGGTGGAAGTGGCGTTGAAGACAACACCAGAGCAGACATATGAGCTGACAAAGAAAACTCTGCAAGACCTGAGCGAGGACTTGCGGGTTGCTGTTGATACCATGTGCTAGTGAGTTGCTAGTGGTTCTAGTAGACTTGCACTTCTTCATCCAATGGTGTTGAATGCAATGTAAAGACAATGTACTGCAAAGATATTACTTACTGTAAAAGTACTTCATCGACGTTTGAGTCAACTTTCCGGTTTCCCCGGTTTCCTGTATCCTACAGATCTTTTGAGACGATTTGACTGGCACATTTGCAGCCCATTCAACTTTCCCAAAGTCGCTCGAAGAAATTGGCTGCGTCCCGCAGGACGGCTTCACGTACGTCACTGGAGGAGAACCAAATCCTGGAGACGACCTTCGGCCGTACAACATCTCCAGCCCAGAGATGTTCAAATTCATCCTCCAGGCAGCCGTACAAACTTCTACGCATTTCCAGTTTTTGTGGGTCTCGGGATGTCTCGGGATTGATTTTGTTTGGTGCTTGCCGCTGGAGCCACAGTCTTCAAATCGGAAACATATTAAGAATGGAAGTATGGAAGACTGCCATGACCCCAGCCTGTCAGGGTCGCCACGATGCTCCCAAGTACTATGGCACCAACGGGGACATCCTGAACTTCGCCATCTACCAACCGAAGAGCAGTGCCACTTCGGTGCTGAGGATGTTTTCTGTGAGCCGCATCCACGGTGCCCTGGGCGACAATGGACAGAACTACAAATCTCTGTCCTTTTTGGTGGAGAAGATGCAGATTGAAAGCTCCTCAGTGATGCAAATGTGGAAAAGACATGGACCTTACCTGCCCTTCCATGGATGATCATAAATTGTGCAAATGTATATGTATATATATATATATGTATCTGAATATGATTGAATATGTAAATGAGCTGTAAATGTAAAAACACATTATGTAAGTAAAGTGACCACTAAGTGTACTTTGATGTAGAGTGATGTTTGCTTTGCCCTTTGCCTTTCGTGACCTTGGTCCGATGTGGCAGAGCGCGGCAGAGCTCAGGTCGACCAGTGGTGAAGCACGGCTGTGGGGCTCCACTGTTGTCGCCAAGGGAACTCAACGAAGAATCGTCGGCATCGGCGTCTTTCCCAAGCTACTGTGGAGGTGGTGCATCGAAGGACAGATTCGGAGTGAGTGGCATTTCTTCTTATTTCAAAGTCACTTAATTGATTTTGTAGCTGTGGCCTAAGGTGTAGCTTCTAGCCTGTCTCGAAACCGACACTGCATCGATTTCCATGGGACTGGCAGGATCCCGACTGCGCCAGAAAGGACTTTGGCTCCTGCGGCAACGCCTGCTGTTTGGTGGAGCTGCAGCTGAATCAGAGCCCTGAAAAGGCGCCGAGATTCTGCGTGTGCTGCATGTGCTGATGTGCTGTTGGCTGTTTTGCTATGGGGTTTGCGGATGGAACTGTCAATGTCGAAGTGACATTGAATGTGAGGAAAAACATATAAACACATAGTACTGTAATTAAAAACATTCTGCACATTCTGCGCTCTCAGAGTTTCTCCAGGTTCACCAGGCGTTGATCGACGGGTTGACTCCAAGCAACGGCTTTTCTTATGTCACCGGTGGACAGCCGGACCCAGCAGACGATCTCCGGCCGTACAACATCACCAGCCCAGAGAACTTCCAGTTCATTGCGCAGGCGTCAGAGATTTCTCAAACTGTTGCAGCATTATGTTGCATTATGTTCCATTACTGTTCCATTCATACGTTGGGCAGCATTTCATCCGCTTGGTTTTGGGTCATTGAGCACTGACTTATGAAGACACTCAGGGTATCTCAGGATGATGTAACAAATATTCAAGGATGATTTTGATTTCGAATGGCACCATTGAAGCTGGGCCTGGATAGCTCATCTTCAAGGTCAGATTTTGTCTGTCAGGGTCGCCACGATGCTCCCAAGTACTATGGCACCAACGGGGACATCCTGAACTTCGCCATCTACCAACCGAGCAGTGCCACTTCGGTGCTGAGGATGTTTTCTTTGAGCCGCATCCACGGTGCCCTGGGCGACAATGGACAGAACTACAAATCTCTGCGGCTTGGATGGGAAATTATGGATCTGGGTATCAAGGGTACCTGCTCTAATTGTCAGATATACTGTAGATGTACTGGTATCAATGTATCAAAGTCTTTTTTTTTTCAGTGGTTAGAAATTTGGCTCAGGTAGTGGGATTGCTATCAAGAGGGAAGATTCATGACCAAATTCCAAAGACGTGTTTTGCAGTCATAACTGTGGAAACGTTTGACCCATGCCTAAAGTTGGCTATGCCGAGCAGCAGAAACCCTACAGTTTGTGTTGTGCTTCAGGTCGCTCCTGGCCAAGACCTTCAATGCTGACATGAACGTCAAGTATGGCTGCGGCATGAAGAGCGAAGTGAATCTGGTGTGATCCATGAGGGAAAACAACTTAGCAGATTTCCAAATCATGCAGCTAAAGAACGACACTGTTCAGATTCTGGAACAGGACATCACAATAGAATTAGGGAGTCCACAACTTAGATCAGGACAATGTGGGCCATCAAATTGAACGGGAAACCTAGATTCTGCCCATGTGCCCAGATATAATGGATTTTGTAGTATCTCAAAGCAGACTGGCTTTTACTAAAGCCTTTCCGAACAAGCTTTATACACACAGAGATACAATTTTCTGCGACTTGCAAAGGAGTGCTGCTTTCGCAATTTGAATCGCACCAAAGCGGAAATGACGGTGTCACAGAGCAATCACCCATTTCGGTCCAGTTTGGCTGGAAAAAACACCACTTTCTGCAGGGTGTCCTAAATCATTTTGTGAGGTTAGCGAAAGATGCTGTGCTTGACAGCTGAGACACGTTGATTCTCCAAAAAGGTTTTGCGCTGCATCCTTGTGTTCGCGACACCCAAGTCATAGTGTCTACTGAGTCTCAGGTTGACCTCAGTGAGTAGTGGTTGTGACTTCCGTGGCACTCCTTTCGGCGGTGCTTTCAGCAATGCTTTTCTGTTAGCTTAGCTTCAACATAGAAAAGGACTAAACGACTTCTTCCTCGAAACTCCAAGCACGTTTCGTTCGAGGCGGCCACCTCGTGCGCTTCTTTTCCTCCAGCGCTTCTCGGCGGGGTTGCTGACCAATCCAACTCTAACATGTTGGTGATGCTATACAATGCTATGTCAGGCAATGCCCTAATGTACCAGTCAATAGTATACTGTATACACACCTAGAGACGCACATCTATGAATGTATATGTATATACATGTATATATATATATATGTATAGATACATACATTATAAACGTGCAAGAGCGAAAGCTCGTATAGCATTGCATATCTATATCAATGGATTGTTTGCGTGTTATCAGACCCAAGTCCCATCAAAGTAGGGGCTGGAAATGGCGTCAATTACAGGATGCAGCGGTTAATCGATTCCTAGCCAGTCCTGCGAACAGCCAAAGCCAAGGAGTATGATCTTTGCTTAGACCTCAGCTGAGAGACTTCAAAGGAGACTTCAAAAGGAGACTTCAAAGGAGAATCCTTCTGAGATTCTTATGGATCATGGAAAGTTTGCTCATCGCATTTTACTGTGCAGATACTTAGTCGATGCTTGACGCGTCCTTTGTTCATGGGGGGCCTTCAGTGAAGAGATGTTTTGGAATTCACAAGCCATTGCCTTTTCTGGGAGCAGGAGATTCAGTGGGAACCAGCAGAAACATGCAGAAGAAACATAAGTCCTGAAGCACACTGGACCATCTGATCGACTGGCAGCCCTGTCAATTCACTTTCCTCCAGTGCGCAACTAATCTAATCTGTTGACAGACCAAGTCCAAGCAGTCAGAGGTGTCATCGGTGCTGGTCCGGGTGGCTACACAGGTGTGCCGGTGGCCGGGGGAAAAGGACTGGCTCAAGTTGTTCAAGTTGCTGGTGCAGTTGGGTTCTACCGAGTTCTACCCGTAGGAAGGAAAGTTCAACAGGGCAATACTGCATTGCGCTGTGTGATAGCGGCTGACACCGCCTTTGACATGTCCGCCAGTGTTTGTAGTTAGCCCAAGCTCCCAGCAGCGCCAGAAGCCGTGGTAAGTTCCGTTGCAATGTGCAATGCGTCGCGAATGGTCGCACCTGGCAAAGCTGCGNGTTTGTAGTTAGCCCAAGCTCCCAGCAGCGCCAGAAGCCGTGGTAAGTTCCGTTGCAATGTGCAATGCGTCGCGAATGGTCGCACCTGGCAAAGCTGCGCCACGTGCCAACACCAAACCAGCTCTTCTGAAGACTACAACCGGGGCAGCCCTGGAAGCTTACCACAAGGAATTGGCAGAAGCACAGAAGCAGGTGGGAGTCAGTGGGAGTCAGTGGGAGTTCGCAGATGTGACAGTGAGATNGGGCAGCCCTGGAAGCTTACCACAAGGAATTGGCAGAAGCACAGAAGCAGGTGGGAGTCAGTGGGAGTCAGTGGGAGTTCGCAGATGTGACAGTGAGATCCGTTCGAATTCTGAAATGCAAACATCTGTGCGCATGAAATGTATGAAATACAAAGTCTCTGTTAGGGAAGAATCAGAACTCTGCGAAGTTGGGTCTGAGGTGGCAGTCTTCTTGGTGCAGAATCACTTCAAGGCCGTNAAGCTGTGAGTTTTTCAGATGGATCCACTGCATAGATTGTTCCATCCGCATGGATTTGCCAGGCTGGACGTTTGTGTTTCGGCACGCCAAGACCTGGTTTACCTGTCTAGGCAGAATCTGAGAAGATCTGCACAGTTGTACCTATACAACGATGCTCATGCAAAAACAGTGATTACTGCGCTTTCAGAACTGACGATGAACCCAGTGGTTGGATATTTGCCGAGAGTGGTGGATCCTCTTGAATTTTCTGCACTTGTAGGATCTTTGAAGACTGTATTGTGGAAACCTGACAACTTTAATCAAGATATGTAAGCAGATGCGATCCGCCGTTCCATTTTCGTGCCAGAGTTTGTAGTTAGCCCAAGCTCCCAGCAGCGCCAGAAGCCGTGGTAAGTTCCGTTGCAATGTGCAATGCGTCGCGAATGGTCGCACCTGGCAAAGCTGCG
>BGPT01000801.1:145021-193471 GCA_003297045.1 Symbiodinium sp. clade C Y103 | reverse complement strand
ATGTATGAAATACAAAGTCTCTGTTAGGGAAGAATCAGAACTCTGCGAAGTTGGGTCTGAGGTGGCAGTCTTCTTGGTGCAGAATCACTTCAAGGCCGTTTCACATCAAAAAATGCTTGGAAAAAAATCACGAATTTGATCGCTTGATCCCAAAACTTACAACTCATACCTTCACTCCTGCAAAAGTAAGACTTCCAACATTTCGAAACAACAATTTGGACAGTTGTTTCCTTCAGGCCCGTGACCACGGACCCTTAGATGCGATTTTTTGACAGTTTAGTCACAGATTGGGCTTGGCTGTCACAATCGTGAGGAGATTGATCCAAATTGCAAGCGCGGTATGTTCTTTGTAACGTACCCTCTTCACGAAGCAGTTAAGCAGGGCAACGTGACGTGGCGGCGCTTAAGAGTGGGAAAGATGTCACCAAGACTTCACACCCGAAAATTGCACAGGATCTTTTTGCTTTCGCAAGGGCAAGCAACTAAGGTTTACATTGCTTACTGGCTATTGAAGTTTGGAGCCAACTGCTGTGCGCTGGACTGGCCTTTTCGTCATCATGCCTACCATTATGCGGAGAAATATGGCTATGGCGGGGAAGTGATGTTGAAGGTTCTTGAGAGATACATCATGTCCTCAATGTCTCCACATCCAGCACGTCCGCCACTGTCTTTGAGGAAGGTTCAGTACATTCCTCCGCCAAGAGGTTTCGAAGAGTTCTTTGCAAACGTGGGGGCAGATCCCATGGCAGTTGAGAATGACGAAGAGTTCTGGCTGCAAGTTCGCGGGCGAACAAGTCTGCGAAAGGCGCCAGTAGCATGCCAGATTGGGTGACTCCGGTGACAGCCGCAGAGACCGGGGTATTTTGACATCCTCTATGGTCTCTCTCATTGCACAGAAAGCACCTAGCTACGAAGCTGTTTGCTCGAAACCCTCATGAGTCTCAGGGGCTCATTGTACACCGTATTGCTATATCNATGGTCTCTCTCATTGCACAGAAAGCACCTAGCTACGAAGCTGTTTGCTCGAAACCCTCATGAGTCTCAGGGGCTCATTGTACACCGTATTGCTATATCATGAAATTTGCCTGGTTCCGCAGAGTCAAAAACAACTTGAGATGTTGATCAGATATGATAAGATTGGCAAGCAATCATTGAAGGAAGAACGCGTTGAGCTCCGTCGGCATGAATTCAAAAAACGAATTGTTCAAAGTTTCGACAGCTTCCCCAAGTACTGATTTCAATCACTTTCATTAATTAGCCAAAGAATTGAAAGCATGTAAAAGAGTAGTTTCCGAATCACTCTTGCCGGACACTCTGATTCGCGGAACCTGGCCTTTAACTTTGCCGCTGCTATTTTGAGGCAAAGCATACCCGTGACTCAGGTCTCAAGCTCGTTTGATATTTTTTCTAATAATCTATAGTCTATATTTGTTCACTTTGTCCATTCCAAATNTTTTGAGGCAAAGCATACCCGTGACTCAGGTCTCAAGCTCGTTTGATATTTTTTCTAATAATCTATAGTCTATATTTGTTCACTTTGTCCATTCCAAATAAAAAGACTTGAGCCACCTCTGTTTCCCAGAGAGCTATGCTGTGACAATTTGCTTCTCGCTCGGCGCGATCAGTGTTACCGGTATGGCCCTGGATATTGGAAAAAACTCTGACAGCGCAGAAGCGCTACGTTTCCAATTTTGAGCCTGGAACTCCTGGGTTGCAGAAGAACTAGGACCCATGAAAGATATGAAAGACCTGACACAGATCTTGATTAGTTTCAGCATGCAGTTGCAGAAGTTCTCTTGCTGCTTCTGAAGGGATTGCAATCATTGGATATTTGCACGATCTACCAAAAGAACTCCACTGTTTTCTTCTGAGAACCCGGTGATTTGGGCGTTGATCAGTCTGACGTTGGACATTTCTGGTGCTGCATCGCGCATGGTCACTGGACAATACCGCCACGTGGGAAGTCCTGTGGTATCGTGCTGTGATCTGGTACCGGCAACGTCATGCCACATCCGAGTGGGACACCGGATGTGGATTTCGATTCTTACGGGATCCTCGACACTCTACCATCACTGTACTTAGTTGTGTGTTGAGTTTGGCAGGCTATCTTTATGAGTTTAGGTCCCCAAGCTGTGAGTTTTTCAGATGGATCCACTGCATAGATTGTTCCATCCGCATGGATTTGCCAGGCTGGACGTTTGTGTTTCGGCACGCCAAGACCTGGTTNAAGCTGTGAGTTTTTCAGATGGATCCACTGCATAGATTGTTCCATCCGCATGGATTTGCCAGGCTGGACGTTTGTGTTTCGGCACGCCAAGACCTGGTTCACCTGTCTAGGCAGAATCTGAGAAGATCTGTATATTTATACTGTATATTAATATTTGTACTAGTGACACCAATGCAAAGCTGCTTGTCACATTTCGCCCTGGTGCCAACGCTTCGAATCAGCGGCATATAGGAAAAGATTTGCGGAAATCAAACTCTTGTCACCAGTTTGTCCCAAACCTATCTTGTATAGGATCAGTCCCTTCAGTTGTGGGTATCCAATCATGTCCAATCTGTTGAAATTCAATGTTTCGCAAGTCGAGGATTCGAAGGGTTTCGGAGTTCTGATTTTGCAGGTGCCATCAAGGCAGCACAGTTGGGCTTGAAGACGGTCTGCATCGATAAGTCCCTTGGCTGCAGTCGTTTGCCGAACGTCGCTCCACGTCGCAACGTGGCTGAAAACATTGTGTCCGAGGCGTGGCCCACCTGGCGGAACCTGTTTGAACGTCTCCAACTTAGCATTGGGCAGTCGGGCGCATCGTGTTGATAAACGGTACAAAAGTACCACCGAAAAGTGATAATTTTCTGTACCCGGGTACTCTTGATGGGCTGAAACGAATGTTGCAACAACATGTTGCAACCTTTGCCGTGAGGTGGGATGCATTCCATCCAAGGTGCCGCAGCGTGTGTGTCTGATTCCGACCTGGTCATTTTGAACATTTTCATCCAGGTTTTGGGTTGTAAAATCGTATGAATACTATTGCCACTATCACTCTACACTAAAGTTACTAAAGTATGTTATAGTAGGTCCAGGGATGAAGCTCAGCTGCAACTGAACTTCTTCCGCGGAATCGCAGCCACTTCGCAACTGGGTGCGACGTAAAAACAGAGGCCATGCTGCAATCGTCAGCTCTCTACCACGAGGCCAAACAAACCTTTGAGTCGTTGCTTGGCGCAACACATGATAACATATTGATACATGTAATACAATATATCTATATATAGAAACTACATGGGAACTGACTGTGTGGCAGGTTGACTGCTGACTGCAATGTGAAGAGAAGTTGTGTGGCAAAGCTTGCGTGTGATAATGTTGCCGTTTTTGCAATCTCCTGTTGGTTGATATGCTATTATTGCCATTTTTACATTCTGCAATTTTGGATCGTTTTGGATAGTTTTGGTGGAATCCCTCATGGATGCCACAAGAAACCACCAGCTTTGGAGTAAGGCGTGGCATCATGGGAGCAGAGACTTGGTCCAAAAAACCTCGAGAAACCTCGGTCTCTTTGAGGGATCAGAGCTGATACATCTGATATGCATTGATATGCCTCCTTCGATTTATGTTCCGTTTTCATACTAGATCTATTGCACGTATCAACAGAGTCATCAGTTTTAGTGTGTTTTTTGATTTCATTTTGCGGTCACTGCATTGAAACGGAAGAGATCACGACATGGGCTATCTTCATCATCTTGATGTATCTTCATTGTTCAAGCTGAGGGAAACCTCTCCTGTGACTTCTCCAAGATGATGGAGAACAAGAATGCCGCAGTGAAGAAACTTACGGGGGGCTGGAGAGCCCAGGTGGATCCAAGTGATTAGTCAGGTGGATCCTGTTGGCTAAATTCTGTCAACTGATGTTTTGTATGATTAGCTTACCTCCATGTTGATCCATGTTGATCAGAACATGTCAAAACCCATACATTGATCTAGAGATAGTGATTGATTCATTTAGTGGTAGTGGAACTAGTCTTTTTTGCTTCGTCTTCCGGCAGACTGCGCAACGTTTGACCTCTTCTTTGGACATCTGAAAGGAACGTCTAACATCTCACAAGTCTGGGGCATCGCTTTGGCCCGAGGCATTGAGGGCCTTTTCAAGAGAGATAAGGTGCGAAGCCGTGAAGCCGTGCGGGGAAATCTTTGATTTCGAAGGGTGGGGTAAACCCTGGCGGCTGGCGGATCTGCGGAGAGGCATCAAAAAAGAACGGCATTCACAATGCAACGACAATAGCAATCATGTATATATATATATACCGCACTATGATTAGATCCTATACGCATTTATATACACACTATATTATTCTAATCATATTTATTTATATAGTATATAGTTATATGATATTATATGTAATATGTATGTAGAGAGACAGATATGATTCTGATCATATATAAACACACGCTTTTCCAGTTTGATCTGCAGATCTCACTGTGTCATGGGCAGGTGAAATATCTGAAGGGCTTCGGAAAGCTCACTGGGCCCAACTCAGTGCCATGGCCGAGAGAAACACGGCTAGCCACAGTAAGCGGAGAATCCTTAGAAATACAGTGTTTAGCTGACTTGAGTGACTTGCGAAACATCCACTTGTAGGCTAAACGCGGCTAAACATTTCAATGTCATGATTTTCAATGTAGAAAGTGTGGATGGCGGAGGTGAAAATTCGTCACTTGAGGTGACTGTCGCTTTGAATGATGGCGGAGAGGAGACCATCACAGCCAAAAACATCATGTCACTTGTCGCAGTCGCACTTGGCCTCGACATTTGCAGTTTGCAACAGCCCGCATTCTCGTGACAACCTGCATTCTTGTGGATAGCATTCTGAAAACGCCACTGCATGGGGAACCTTGTGGACAAACAATCCTATCATTTCCTCCACTGTACTCTAGAGAGACTGTGATCTTCTCAGATCTTCCACCACGTTTTTTTTTCTCCAGAGGAGTTCGTTATTTCATGAAACCTTTCCCCTGGATGCCAGCTTTGCATGTCAAAGGCTGGCAACCGGCTCCGAGATCATTGAGAAACTTCCTTTTGTGGAGGTCGATGAAGAACAGATCGTCTCCTCCACCGGCGCATTGGCCTTGTCCCTTGGCGTCGCCTTGGCGTCGCCTTGGCTCCGGAGGTTTCCGGTTCTTTTTCCTCCGGGTTTCCTGGTTGGCCCTTCTGGAAGACTCAGTGACTCAGGAAGCAAGTGCCAGAGAAGATGGTGGTCATCGGTGGTGGTGTGTGGAATCCCAGTTGTACCCGCCGAATGGAACTGAATATTGCCATGGAACCGCGGGAACAGAATGGACATGACTCATGACATTTTCCTGTGGCACTTCGATAGTTTCCATGCTTTCAGCATCTTTCAGCATCTTTCAGCATCTTTCAGCACTGAGGTGATTGGATTGGAACTGGGTTCCGTCTACGAACGTTTGGGCTCCAAAGTCACAGCATCTCGGCTGCAACGACGCGTCCAGTGCATTTGTGGTTTTCAACACCTCCTGACCGGTCCTGATCCGAAGACTTCCGAAGACTTCGACTTCGACAGGTGGTGGAGTTCTTGCCCACTATCGGTGGAATTGGCATCGATGGCGAAGTCTCCAAAGAGATGCAGAAGATTTTGCCTTTCAGCTGAAGATTTCGATGTTATCAGCTGCTGAAGGGAGTTGATATTGAAGCGATTGCACTTCTGGTAGCAGCTTTCATCATCACAACAATTCACAACGATGTCCTGGGATTCCAAGGAAAAAGCAGGGCATCAGCTTCAAAATGTCGACCAAGGCGAATCCATCCGAGTGATTTTTCAATGTTTCAGCCTCTAAACGGACTGCCTTGACCAAGCACCGAGAAAGTGTTAAGCCAGTTCTGCAAAGCTTTCTGACAAGACCACTCTAGCGGAACATACAGGAAGCACTAAAGGTTTTGTGCTAGTGACTAGTGCCTTGCAGCACAACTGTTGCGCATCTTTGCCACGCTCTGATGAACACTTGCAAATGAGTAACCGTTGAATAACCCCTCCCAACATCCCACAATTTTTCCTCATCAAGTCGCCAGTGTGATAGGTGACGGCTGTAGAGAAGTCCGGCGGTGCGGTGAAGGCGCAGGGACTGCCGGGTGGGTCTTCCGCCAGAGTTTTCAACATTTTTTCACCCAAAAAACAGCTTGGAATAAGATGAACATTGAAGATTAGATGAAGATTAGATGAAGATTAGATGAAGATTAGATGAAGATTAGATGAAGGAAAAAAAAAATTACTATGTCAGATGCTATGAGAAACTCTGGGCTTTGAGAAACTCCTCCAGTGGCGACATCGATGCCCAGAGGTCACCACAGAGCCAGCAGCCGGTGGTGATGCTGAAACCATGGAGCCTTGGGGGTACTGGTCGTATCATCGAAACATGAACATGAATAGTATGAATACTGTATGAATGTAAATCATCACATGAAATCACTATTCATTGTCAAGAATATTCAATAACAATATCCAATCGAACTCGTTTGTCAACTCTATATATTGGAATCTCAGATGGATATCAGTCAAGGATTGATTTTAAGGAACCTATTACAGAAAACAAGAATTTTCCACAGGTTTTCCACAGCTGTGGATTTCCCCCCTCCATGGGCAGTTTCAGGACGCCGACGTGGTCCTGGTTTGCGTGGGCCGCCGAGAGTATCGCGATGGCCTGGGTGTCGAGGAGGTGGGCGTCGAGTTGGAAGGCAAGAAGATCAAGGCGCACCGGCGACGCAACCTGCGGGGTGGTTTGGTGCAACTGGAACGGATTCAGACATCACGGTATAGGGATTTTATGGTGATATTTCATGGTAATTGATGATATGTATTGATATGTCATTTTAGATGGTGTTGAGGACTTGGATATGAAGTCGGGGTTCTGCTTTTGACATACTTTGAGATACCTTGAGAAGAGTGGAGTATTCTTTGGTAGATTTTTGCTAGCGGAAAGCTTTCCCTTATTTTGTTTCGTTTGAAAATGAATAGGTCATTGCTCTACAAGAAACTGTGTAAAACTATCGGCTGTTGGCAAGTTGGGGCAGGTTTTACCTGGCACACAGGTAGATGATACCTTCAAGACTTCAGTGCCAAGCATCTACGACTCTTGGTTGCAAAGATGCCGTGCCTCCAATGGCCGCCTTGGAAATGTTGCTGGCATCCTTGGTGCTAAGGCCATTGGTGACATCATCCATGGTCCCATGTTGGCGCACAAGGCCGAGGATGAAGGTGCCATGGTTGCTGAGTCCCTTGGCGTCGAACAATTTTGGCGGATCACATGGCTGTTGCTTTCACTGCGTGAATCATCAGTTGCACCCAGCTCTGACACATTTTTTGTTGACATGTATTCGACTGAATTCGTTTCACGAGGTATTTGGCCACGGGGAAGCACCCGCACTTGGACTACAACAATGTGCTGGGCTCGGGTGATGTGTTTGCATTGGCTTGGACACACCGCAATAAAATGCAGACAAACAACTCGTGGTGTGTTGAGCTCTTATGAAGAAGAACGACTTTAAGCTCAAGAACTCTTTTGCCTCCGCCAACATCAGATAAAAGGGAAGAGGTTGATCTTCGCTCGATTGAGGTGCCTTCCGTCCTCTATACACATCCAGAAGTGGCCTGGGTGGGAAAGAGTGAGGAGATGCTCAAGCAGGAAGGTTCGCGACGGCATCGAGTCATCAAGTATCAAAGTTCCACACTTTGTGAAAGTCCACTGCTTTTCCCCATGGTCCATGAACTGTCGATGTCACTGTGAGATCACTGTGGCCGCTGTGAGATCTGTGAGGTGTGGAGTACCGAAAAGGCAAATTCGCCTTCGCTGCCAACGGCCGATCCATCGCCAATATGGACACGGATGGCTTCGTGAAGGTGGACCGAATGTGGACCGAATGTGGACAGGGTCGGAGGGAGGATGGACCTGAACACGACCTGGCCTGTGATGATCAGCCTGCCTCTATTTGAGCAGGATTTGATCATGAAATCCAACAGATCTAAAAGCCTCAAAGATCTGAAAGACTCAACTTCTTGTAAAACATTTTGGAATGGTTGAGAGACATCATGGTGGCACTGCACTTTCTCCCCCATTTTTTGCTCATCGTTGTGAGGTGTTGAGCTGCAAGAAGACGGACAAGTTGCTGGGTGTCCACATCATCAACGCCATCGCAGGGGACATCATTAGCGGTGCCTGCATTGGCATCGAATATGGTGCTGCCTCTGAGGAGCCAAAGGGACATCGGGACAGACCTGATCAGACGATTTGGAGATTGGCAATAAGGAGAAATCAGTTTAGCACTCAATCCATATATAGAGGGTACATAGAATGTACGTAGTGGTTTGGCATGGTTTGGCTATTGCTAATGATGGGGATTCGGTTCTGATCCGAACCCTCCGTGTCGCTTCGGCCGGTTTCAAGGACCTGGCAAGAGTGTGCATGGCACATCCTACAGTCTCCGAGGCATGAGCGAACAGCATCGAACAGCCGCTTCGTTCTGCTTCCTACCGACTGTGAGACGTGCTGTTTCCAGGTCCTGAAAGGAGCCGCCCAGAAGACGGCCTTTGGCAAAGCTGTGAGTGGATAGGGCACGTTGCCAATGACATTTTCTAAAGATTTCCGATAGATTTCTCTAGATCGATTTCAACTTCATACTTTTCATATCTTTTCATATCTTATCATATTCTACTGTATATGAGTTTGACATTTTGTACAGTCTTTATTTGTTCTCAATACCACTGGTTTCCGTTTGTTCATTGCCTTGGTCTCCCAAGGGTCGCACCAATGTGCCGCAAACCAGCATGTGCTGTCACGTGCAGGGCGGCAGTGCAGATCGTGGATGTACTACTAGGAGCTTCCTTTTCTGTTCATTTTTTTTGAGTGTTATAATGAATTATAATGAATTATAATGTGTTGTACAAGTTCTACAGCATTCTCAAATCGAAAAGAGGTAGAGAAACACCTATTGGGTAGCAAGATATTTCGCAGTTCGATGCCTGAAATCCATGCACGACTAATCACACATCCATTGTTTACTACTTTGACAAATACAAACAACAACCTGATGATGTGATTCAAAAAATGCCCCACATGAGTCCAGATTTGCGCGGGGCACATGCGCGGCTAAAAGCCGATCATGTGCAGATGCATATCATGCTCGTACATCGATTCATCGTTTCAATCACGGGCCACGGACTGTCCTTGGCTGCTTGTTGTAGAAATTATATCCTCTAGGCGATAATTCAATGATACAAAGCTGCAAGGCATGGTGGTTAGATTTGTATCTGGAAGAATGCCCCAACAACATTCAGCACCAATATTGTGATCAGTGAGTGCATCCCTTCAATTGAAGAGTGGCCAATGTGATTCATTTGCGGCAAGATGTGCAGATAATCCTATGTCCAATATATTTATGCCAGAAAGAAATGCAGCGAGAAAAATCAAGCCAAATCAAGTAGAAGTCTTGTCCGCGGCATTTCTTGAATCCAGGTGACTCATGTTTTGAATCTGATTCTCAACCTGAACCAAACGATCCAAATGGCTTGCGAGTTTTTTTTTTTTTTTCGGGGCCGAATCTAAGGGCAATCCAATCCGTTCGATCCATTCGATCTATTTGATCCATTCGTTGTGATGTCGACTGCCCGGCCTGGCTTTGGCTCAGCGCGTCATCACGGTTTTGACCCGCCCTGGTTGTGACCTCAGAGCGAGTCGCAGCAACTGAACATGGGCTGAACATGCCAAACGTTGAACTGTGTCAAGAGAGAGCCCCATCAAAGCGTAATGTCCTCAAGGTCCTCAACTAGGAACATCAAGATGTGTAGTGACTTAGAGGCTTTCTTAGAGGCTTCCGAGTTTTGGTTCTCCCATCAAAGTAGATATTGAATATATTGATTTCGAAAGATCTCCAAACGGTTCCAGGACATTTCCATGTTCCATGCGATTCCATCCTCGGTTCGGCGTGTCCTTGAGGTCATGGCGCCGATCGCCTGGGACTGTGGGGTGTGGCGAATTTGGCCCAGTTGGATCATCTGAAGTTGTAAATAAGATTGAATAAGGCAGATAAGGCATATAAGTTTCCTATAAGGCCAAACAAATGAAGGAATTCAATGGAATTCATTCAGAACAAGAAAGAGAGAATCCTAATCCTTCTATATCTTCTATATGGATGATGCCTGATACTTTGGCAGGTCTGGGTGATGCAATTTGACACTGTTTGCGTGTTCTTGTTGTGCTTGGAAAACAAAGAAAGTCAGCTTTTTGATTGTCGCAGGACAGGGTTCCAAATGCCGAAGCGCTGGTTGCCTTTGAGTTTGCTTCACGGGAGGCAAGAAAACGCTCCAGTGGTAGGGCTGGTACCTCTGCTACCTGGTACCCTCCTTGTGATACGGGTTGAAGTATGTTGAAGTGGTGAAGATGGTTCTTGGTGAGGTCACCCCAGCATACCCCAGCAACTGTCCACTCTCGCAGGCCATTGCCAATGGCAACACCTCGGGGAGTGACGAGGAGGGGGCCCTTGAGCTTTCGCAATCATATTGCACTCCGTTTCAATCGGATGTTGTGGAATTCAAAGATGGGAAGCGATGTAGAAACATCAACATAGATCAACTGATACATCGAATGATCATATTTTTACCAGCTCACAAACATACATCTCAATGTTGTCTGAAACACATATATCCATATATATATATATATATATTATATATTTACACATATTTTTCTGTCAATGATCTTAAAAGATTTCAAGACACTGCGCAGCCGTGACCAGGCCACTGGTCTGCTAGCAGCTGCTGAGGCAGCAGGCTGCTTAAAGCCCGATGAGGTGCGGAGCGGCAGAGCAGAGAAAGCCGGTGTAAAATTGGTGGAGTTTGGGAGGGAAAACCATGGAAAAACCGAGAGAAAACCTAGAGAAAACTTGGGAGAACCAAGGAAAACCATGGATTCTTGGAGGTATCAATGGTAATTGTGTGGCATGTATGTCATATGGCAATTGCTGGACCTTATTTTAAGGTATGATGTTGCTTTCATGCTGACATCTTCCAGCTCGAAATTTTGGCAGCCAATGAAGGCAGATGCATCTGCTCGAGCAGCCCTGAAGCGTGCGACAGAGGCAAATGACCTGCAGAGTCAGGCCGCATTGCCCAAAGTTCACCTTGGGCATTGAGATGTCACCGGGTGGTACTTCCAATTTTGATCGCAGTTGTGCTTGACTATAGTTGAATATAGTTGATTGTTATTGGCTGCTGTCAGTGGGATGTTTGACATCTGTCAGAACTGTAGATTTGACATCTGTCAGCATAGTAACAACTGTAGACTTCACAACTGTAGATTTGGAGATAAAGTGTAGATCTCACAGGAGATTCTCTGCCAGGCAGCTGCCCAACTCTTGCTCGCCGGCTTAGCTGCAGGGACCCATGCTGCCATTGAGGCACCGTGCAGATCAACGGAGTCAGCACGACATCCACAGGATGCTACAGGATGCTACAGCTATCAATCAGCTATCTTGAGCCAAGTTCTTTGTTTTTCTATACGCCTCTGGATGATCATCTCTTGAGAGTTTTGAAAGGCAGAGGAGCGTGCCACAGCTGCCAAAGCGCTCTTCCAGAAAGTAGGCTGGAAGAGCATGACGTGTCGACTGCCATTGGGGTCTGAAATTAGGGACTTTCAACAATATCAATTGCAACATCAATTGTCAATTTTCAACAAATTTTTCAGATCATCTTCAGCAATGGCACGTCCAGGTGATCAAATGGGCGAGGCCAAATCATCGTATTTTCAAGGTTTTGAGCCCAAAAGTCGCGACCAGCCATGACCAGTTGCTGAGAACCCAAAAGCATTGGGATCATCTCTTGGGCTGATTCGCTGAGGTTGGGCGATAGCATGCAAAGGCAAGTTCGAGGACTGAACTGTTGGAGATTCTGGCGCTGTTTTTTTTTCAAAAGATTGGAAACAGGGACACAAAGGGACACGATACCTTCCAAGCACTCTACTACTGACCACCTGGAGCAGCATCCTCGAAACCATGCAATGCTTAGACAAGAGCTTCAAGCACATTTCTCTCAAGTCTAGACGAAACATGAATATAGTCTGCAAATGTCTGTAATTATTCTTGCTTTTACTTCCACGATGCCAAGACGCACCAAGCAGCATCCAAAGATGATGTTCATCACCAGAGTAATCCACAGGAGGGCATCGAGATTTGCACAGACGCAGCTATCCGCTTTCGACAGATGGGTGTCAAGAAGCTGGAGGCTAATTGGCACAGCATTGGATGTCTTTGGCCATCGCTTCATGCATCGCTTCATGCGTCGCTTCATGCGTCGCTTCATGTTCCTGCTGCAGTCTCTTTACCTTTATTTGTATTGTCGTCCTTTCATTCTCAGAGATTCCTTAGAGATTGGTGACCTGATTGGCCTGGTTTTGGCGCTGGATTTTGAACATCAACACTTTGCACACTTTGATGTGGGACTTGAAACCTCAATGATGCACTGCAAATCGTTGCACCAGGCTCTTGTGTGCTACGGCATGGGAAGGCTCTTTTTGACCCGCTGCCCCTAGCTGAGATAAGCTAAATCCACAACCAGTGTCCAGCGTTGATCACCATAACCTCATCATTTGAAGCCACGAAAAAGACTCGAGATTGTCAAAACACGTTAATTTGTTCGAGAAGTTCGTGAATGTCACGTCATGTCACGTCGTGTCACGTCATGTCAATGTCACGTCACATCAACTGAGGCATGCCACGGGAAGCTTCTGAGCTGGCGGAGGATGCTGTCATGGGGCTCAGGACGTTGCAGCCGCCGCAATCCATGTTGCAGGCGCCTGGTGGTGCGGCTTGGGAAATCCCTTCGCAAGTGACGTCGGTGTGGGATACACCACTTTTTTTTGTTCTTGTAATCGACAAAGGTTTGAAGCATTTGTCCAGCACTAGCAGACTTTCTCCTTTGCATCATTGGTAGGCTTACGCTGCAGATCTACTGGTGCAGGTGGGCATTCGCCGCTTTTCCTCAGGGTCAGCAACAACGGAAACATGAGTAATTAAACATGAGCTGTGCAACAAACAGTTGCATGGTGGCTGCTGTTTTTATTGATCCAGTCGGAAAAACATGCATTGCATTTTGGATGTTTTTTGAGTTTTTTTCCCCATGTTTTTTTGGTTGATTCCCCACAATATTGAACCACCACCTGGCAAATCCACCATGGACCATTCCCCATGGCTTCCCCATTTTGGGAACTCTTGGGCTCCAGGCCTTCATTTTGAAGGGTGACAGTCGCTCGGCACTGCGCGTCACCAAGGAGAGTTGGGATGCCCAGCGTCATGACGTGGAATTTGCTGAAAGAAGATGAAAGAAGAAAATTTGTTTGATCAAAAATGATGAAAAACATCAAATTTTAGATTTTAGAGCAACATCCCATGGTTTTGTTCAAATGTAGAGCAACCTTGGAATTTTCAACCTTTCTATGTTTTTTGGCTGGATTTCGACCGAGAGGTTGAGAGCGAATGTGTTTTGGACAGATTTTTTTTGACCGCTTTCTGAGCCCGAAATTCGTTCTGCGTCTGAGATTTGGACCACTTCAAAGCCAGGGCGGCAAGGCTCCTGGGGGGGCAGTGAGCTTTTGATGAATCTGTTTGAGAGGTGGGATTTGGATGGATTTGGATCCAAAAGATGGACCTTTGAGGAATCCTCGGCATTTCCCCTTGGTGGGGACTTCGCAGACTTCAGCATTAAAAGCAGTGAGCAGCACATTGCGCGTCCTCATGGTGCCTCAAAATGATGGAATGCTTTTCTCGCGACATGGATTCAACACTGGACATTGTTGTTAGTTATTGTTGTTGAAAATGGTTACTGGAGAAGAAGCGAACTATCTAGCAAATGGAGCTTTCCCATGAATCGAATAAACAACACTAAATTCAGACGCACATAAGATAGCATGAGCAACACTTCCACATACTTCCACCGTACTCATCTGAGATTGCCCGTGTTTGATGTTTCTTTGCTCGCGCACCCGCAGCCAACAAGCACCAGTCTCCAAGTCACTGGCACGATGTGGCCGGGTCGGCAAGTAGCTCGCGTGCTGAGTGCGGGGCGTCGTGGCTGTGCGATACAGGCATTGGTGGAGCGTCGCGTGAAACCCATCGTGGAAGCTTGGAGTGTGAGATGAAATGAAATGAACACATTGAACACGAGTAAATTTCAGTAAACATCTTTGGACGCGCTCTGCGTCAAGGATAAAGAGATGGAGCTGCGAAAGAAAGCTACAGAGGTGGAAGCGGGGATCGCAGCCCTTCGCGCGAAGGAGGTGGATTGGCAGCGACGGAAGAATGAAGCTGAGGACACAACAATTTTGAGTTGTCTTTGCTCTCGCTTCCGGAAATGTGCTGGCCTGGCCTGGTGGGATTGCGTGTGCCAGATGTGTGATGTAGAGAAGATGAGAGAAGACAGTGTTGTTTCAGCTCGTGTGGGATGCATACGCACCTTTCGGCTCCAGTATGGTCTGGTTCAAGTGGGGGCACGGGCAAACAGCACAAGTGCAAACATTTGCACCCTGCAACAGGAGCTGGTGGCCTTTCAGTTGGCCAAGAAGGAGGAGAGCAGGCACCGGGCACCAAACACATATCATTTTACAATCGAACCCAACTTCTGAGAGTTGCTGAGTTAATCTAAGCTAAGTTAATCTGAGTTGTTGGTTTTCTGCACCTTGTTGGGCACCCCTCAGAGACGTCTCACTCCTGAGGCTCAACATTTGTGCCTTGCGCGATCGGAAGATTCGTGGCATCGAGTCTCAGAAGGCGAAGATGTCCGACATCAAACAAAAGGCCCAGGACATTGGCGATGTGAGCATCTTGGATCATCTTGGATCACTACTTAGTAGATGTGAAAATATCATGAGATCGAGTTGCCTTAGGATATTTTGAACATCAGTCACTCCAAGAATTCATTTACAGTGACGGTATGTGACAGTACTCAGTCGGATTCAGTCGGTACTCATTGCGATCTCTTCGGATTTTCTTTTTGACGCAAACATGGCAAGGTATTGATGATCGCCTGGCGCGCGTTCGTGAAAGTACGAGTTTGGAGCAATATTTGCATCCCGGCACGATCCGGCACGGCACATCTCCCACTTTTTGCTATTTGATCTCCCATGATCTCCCACTTTCTCTGAGATTTTCTGTGAAAAGACTCGAAAATCAAACAAGGCACAAAGGCACTTTATGGCACTTTGCTTTTCTTTGTCCAATCCTTTGTTTCCATCCAGCCTTGTGCATTTGGAACCGAGGCAGAGTTGCCCCAACGACGGCAGCGCCTTGCGCGAATATGCAGAGCTGCACCATGAGGATATTCATCTTTCAGACGAGATCAAGAGAATCAAATCCGGCATCGCCAAGTTTGAACAGGCGAAATCCGGGAACAAATCCGGGAACAGTCCACGCAGCACGAGAGCCTCCACAACAAGCAATGTCATAGCTAGAAAATGCTCGGGAACATTTGGAAACCTTCTAAACTCTGATGTTTCAACTTGTTGAAAGTAGCCTCAACTTGTGGTTTCCACTAGTGCGCTTTCCACGGGTGCGGTTTCCACCGGTGCAGGTTGCTCTACAGCAAACCCAATTGGCTGATGAAGCCGCCCAAAAGCTGCAGAACTTGCAGGAGGAGTTGAACGGAAAGGACGAGGAACTGCAAACAGTGTCCCGGTGATGCTGTGATGAGCTGATGGTTTCTAACGTTTTTCTAATGTTTTAGATATTTTCAGATTGGGATTGTTGATGCATTTTGTTCTATTTTGCATGATTTTGTTTCTGTTTTGACAATGATTTGGTGCATTTCGGGCCTGATGCCGAATCGTCAATAGGTTGGTAGTGAAAAGATGTGACAATCATATCCAAAGTTGACGCAGATTGAGATGCAGAAAGTGGCAAAGACCATCCAAGATCTGTTTGGTGACGTGAACATTTTTAGACATCACCCAGTATCACCCAGCATCACCTGTTACAATTTGCATTGCAGTCCGTCTTCACCTTGTTCACCTGCGGAAGGTGTCAACATCTTTGACAGAGCTCCAAAAGCAGAGGAAGGACAATGAACTCTATCAGGACATCCTGGTGGTGACTGAGATTGGTGGATTTCTCCCTGGGCCGAAGAGTAGTTTGCTTGCATCATTTGCATCTCCTTGTGATATGTTATGACAAATGTATTGATTCTTCCAGATTACAGAGATATGTTGCCACCAAACACCAAACGTTGAAGATGCTAGCACGAATAAACATACGCCAGCATAAGATATCACACATTTTTTGGCTGTTCCTTAACTTCTGATTGGGACAGTCCTAACGTCCAGGAATCCTTGGAGCGCACTGTCAAGTGGGTACAGTGCGTGTATCCTGACGTGGAGATCTCAACCGAGATGCTGCCAGTGTTGAGGCTTCAAAGGCAAGAGAGTCCTGGCGATGAAATAAGACAGAAACCAGAAATCACAGAAATGATACGAACAGAAATTGGATATATCAGAAAGTCTACAGATTAGAAGTTGGCATAGAAGTTAGAATAATACTGATACAGAAATTCGATGTTTTTTCGTCGAAGAGATTTGAAGATGAAATTGTCATGCAAATGCCCAAACGGCAACAGCTCCGAAACAGCGTGAGCTGCCCGTGAACGGCCCGTGAACAGCACTGAATTAGGAGCATGAAAGCGGCCCTATTTTCCTCTCACTCTGTGGAGCTGCTGCGCCTCAACTGCTCTGCTTGTGAGCTACGAGCACTTGGAACACTTGCGCGTCCTGATGGTCCTGATGTCTTGGAGCAATTGGTGGATGCAGGTGAGGAAACCAGGGAAAGCAAACACAGCATGCTGCAAACACCCTTTGTCAAATTGAAATCTTTGAGACAACATGTCTTGGAGGGTAGAAACGTGGCATGTGGCAAGCTGTGTTCTTTGAAGTCACGTTCTCACCTTCTCTCACCTCCAGTCATTTTGCTGCCTTTTGGCTGGAGGTGCTTCAGCCAAAGAGCTCAAAGACATGGGCTTCGAGTGCAGAGATTTGGTGGACTTCTTTGAGGTGACCGATTTGGTCAATGCTACGTTTTCCAAGGTGAGGTTGTTGTGGGCTGACCATGTCCAAACTGACCATGTCCAAGATCGCAAACTGCCGGGAACGAACCGTTTTTTATGTGTTATTCATCAGTTTCCCATCATTTTTTTCTGCTTTTCAGTCCGTGAAGTAAGTGAAGCTGCAGGAAGAACTCGGAGATTGTCCGAAGATTCGTGGCGACATTGGAGGTCTGAAGCAAGCTGGTGTCTTGACATCTACTCATCTCGAGGAAGTTAGGTTTAATAAGTATATGTCGAATAAACTTGATAGGTTTCAGATTATATGAAAGGAAAAACAAAAACATCGACTGTTTGACTACAACAAACGTAGTGGGCAGATGGTATCTTGGCAGTCTTCTGAGCTTTCAGAGGTGTGCCCAGCTTCTTCAGATTGCACAGAATGTGCAATGCTGCACTCGAAAACCACGAGTGTTCGAGTTGACACACAGGTAAAAACTTGGTTTCGGAATTCATATTGCACCAAACTCCAAACCAGTTTCTTTTTTTCCCCAGCCTCTTGGCATTGGAAATTGTTTGAATGAGGTTACGAGGCCTCTGAACTGAAACCAATGGGTTTCCGGCTGGAAGATCTGACGGGCCACTATAATGCAGCTGAGATGCTGGGTGCTGGCTGGAGCAAGGACCGCGAAAGGCTTTGGCAATTGCCACGATTTCCATGATTGCCACGATAGGATGCAGGCTGATGCAGACTGGTCAACTCATTTTGGAATGTTCTGCAGAATTTCAGGAAGAGCTGTTGAAGCACTACCCCCAGATGGTGTTTGAGCTCAAACAGCATGGAGACTTGAATGCACTAAGATTATTTAAAGTCTGTGATTTCCGATTAAGAAGAATTCTGTCTGATTTCAGCACATAGGAAAAATAGCAGTGTTCCACATAGTGTTCCGAGATCTCGCATAATCATCAACTGAGCCTGAGCTGTTTCTTTTCTTGCTTGACTTTGGTTCTTACTTTTGTTATTTAGAAGTTATTTTCCATGTTTTTTCAACCTCTCATGTCATGACATTGTGGGCATGCTATGACATGTTGAGCTGCATGTTGAGCTCAATGTGACACAACGTGTCACGGTAGGTTACAAAGCAGTGGAGCTGAAAGAGATGGGCTTCTCGGTCAGGGAGTTGGCTGGGTCATACAATGCCCATGATTTGGTCAGTGCCGAGTTCCCCAAGGAGATCGTAGGGTCCCTGCCGTTGCTGAGAGCATGTGCTGATTGGGAAAGGCTTGGAACTTGAACATCTTTGGCGTTGCCATGTGTTTTTGCACATGGAGAGGACGAGTTGCTTCACTACACTATGATTGTGCCTGAGCTCAAGCAGACCGGTTCCTCAGACTGCAATTTCGAGAAGAAATTCGCAAATCTTGACAGCGACAGCATGGCGCAGAAGCAAGTCCCAAATTTGCCAGATCTGACAACTGAATCATGTTTCCCAATCGATCTCAACGCTCAAATCATCCGAATCATCACATCACGAGATTCTCTGCCACAAGTCTCCTCAGCCGAGCCTCACCCGAGCCTCAGCGGAGCCTTCCGAGGTCTTTCAGCACGTGACCTCCGAGGGTTGGGCTTCACGGCCCAGGAGCTGGAAATCTTCACGCCACTGGAGCTGGTGCGTGCAGGCTGGACATGGCTGGACATGGCTGGACATGGGAGACCGGGGACATCTGGCGACAGTACTTGGGCAAGTTGTGGCACTACTAGATGAACCTAGATGAATCTAGATGAATCTAGAACGCCGCTGTGAAAGACCCAGCAGTACAGTATGTCTAGATATGCCTCTGATATTCGGCTGTGCCTTGTGGGATGCTGCACTTTTTGGTCGAGCAGAGGTTTTTCCGAGGACGAGCTTGCCATGGCCGGTCAGCCACGACGACTCATTGAGGTGCCCAAGCTCTGTATCCCATGGAAATATAGGAATAATATGGGAATAATAGGATGGACATGGATGGACATAGATTGGGAAATAGGAAATAGGTCGGTATATTATATAAATCTTTGGTAAGTGAACTTCCTAACCACAAATCATATTCATTCATATTCCCTTTCTTCACTGTTTTGTTTATGGGATGTTCACCAAGGCCATTTGATGTCTTAAACAGACTTGGAACGGCAGCCCGATCTCGCCTTGGAGGCTGCCTTTGCTGAAGCCTCGGGCTCGGACCTCACGGACTTTAAAAAGGAAGAGCTCAAGGCGTGGAGAAAATCTGACACCCGCCATGGTGAAAATTGGGGAACTCTTTGACTGGGAGACATGGATGGAAACGACGTGTACACACTGACTGTATGAACATACATAATATATATATATATATATAATATATATATATATATATCAGAATATACTATCATATACTATCATATACTCTATACATATTATCTTGGTATCATCTTATGTTGTTGACGGCCGTTTCAACTTTTCGTTCGTGGTAAATGACCACGTCATGCGTGGCCGGTGCTAGGCCGCTGGCTTCACAGCGCGGCAGCTTTTTCCGGATTCCTTGGGCCCTACCGCGTGGTTTCGATACATGATGATCTGAGATGATTTGATGATTGAATGATGATTTAATGATGCCATGTACACTATGTTGCCATGATGTACCAAGAACAGGTGAATCCATGAAGCTATGAGAATCGCAAATCTGCAGCTTGCAATGTGTAGTTCTTCCCAAAGAGTTGAAGAACGCAAGCTCTGTGGGAATGACATAGAAGTCATAGAAGCAAATGGGTATGGATCCAAACCTATCCAGCCAAATTTTGGGATGAAATCCGTTTTCCGGCTATTTTGGTGTTCACCGGGTGTACAGGGTTTGATCCAGATCCAAATTCTTCAAGCAGAACATCAGCAGATCGGCAACTTGAGCAGCTTTCTCAACTCTCTCGTTTATTTTCCCTGCGGAAGCTCGTCTTGGGAGACACTCCAGATGTTGCCCATTTTATTGCATACCATTTGGCAATCTCACCTGGCAATGGAATATTTCCATAGAAATACCCTTGTGTGAATGCTTTCCCATGAACGATGTTTTTTTTGTCAAACCATGAAAACATGCTTATAGTTTTCCTACAAAAGCATTGTTTTTCTCCCGCAAAACATGCTTTCCTTTTTTTTTCCATTGCCGCGTTCGATTTTCAGAGGGTATGTATGACTGAGCTTCTGCCCAAAGGCCACGAGGCCCATGTACATAGCACGCCTCAGCGCGCCTCAGCGCGCCTTGCAGGTTTTGTTGGCCCTTTGCCATGGCCTGTAGAGAAGTTTAGGCTGAGCAAGAATCAAGTGAATATGATGAGATATTTGTATAATTTTGTATATACATACACACATGTATACATATATATATATATATATATTATATACACACCGACTCATATGTAGATAAAGATCTAGATATAGCAATACGAAGAAATCACTCGGGCTATACTGGGCATAATTGATTGCCGAGTTTCACAAGCAACTCTGGCAGATTTAATAGGAGTCACAATGTCTTGACTCATTTGACCACACCTTTGATTGTGGTGTCGAACCTCAGATTGGTCGTGAAAGGAGATTCCTCTCGATTCGTTGGAGGATTTCTCCCAGCTACAAAGTGTCCATCCGCCCTAGATGGTCTATCCCCAAATTTGCAAATGTTACATGAAACATTGCCATTCCCTCAATCAACATAGACCCTTAGAATCACCATGTTTCATAGTTTTGCAACCCCCCAACATGTAGCAGAGCCTATCTGAGTCTGGGGGGATGGTGTATGACAATTTTTTCAAAGATGTCAGGCGCGAACAAACGCTGATGCCTGAAGCCCAGTTGGGAAGGGCTCACCTTCACATTTTGGGTTGTTCGCGTTGTTTCCATTCGCATCACTATAACAATTTATAGCAAGTACCACGGTTCCAGCTGGATTTCCACAAACCTTTGGGCAGTTTGCGTGTCATCTCCACGACATGTCATAACTATGTCAGAACTATGTCAGAAGTATGTCTCCTGCATGTCTCCTGCATGTCGTGAGGCTTGCTGCAACTGGCGCGGTGCACAACTCCTGTGAAAATTTTGCAGATGCGCAGAAAATCTTGGAGGAGGCCCAGAAATGCCGTTTGTCGAGTGACCAATTTCACAGGGCATCCAGGATCTTCAATCCAGAGGCACACAGAACTCAATTGCGATTTTGAATGACTTCACAATTCGTGCAAGTAGGAGATAACCTGAAAGAAGAAACATTTTGTGTAGGAGTTGAAGAGTCTCAAGACAACTCTTTTGAAGAATCCATTCCAGGCCCAAACCTTGACTTCCGAACTCGGAGATCGCAGGCGGACGGGACAGAGACATTGCAAGAAAATCTGCGAAGGGCTGCAAGAGATTCCCAAAGAACTGCACATTTGTCGAAAATTTTAGAAGATCTTCAAAGTCTTTTTGAAAGCAGTGCAAATGGGTAAATTTGTCATCTGACCTTGCCCTCAGCTTCAGGGAACTGCTCCGTCAGGTTGGAGGGCTTGGTCTTGAGGGAACTGGCCTTTGCACAGCTGCAGAGGACTCTGTGGGATTCCGTCAGGTTTATGACTGCAGCCATCACAGGGACGCTGAAACATGTTTCATTTGGATTCATTTGGTGAAAACGCAGGTGCAGAATGGTGCAGAGACAAACACGGAGATGTTTGGAATGTTTGAGTTTGGGCTCCCTATGAGTCCAGTGGAAACATCTTAGATTCGCCACGGAACCTTGGGGCGGGCAGGAACGCTGTGGACGAAGCCTCGGCTGCTTGTGGAGAGGCACTGCTGTTGCGCAGCAACCCATGCTGCAAGTTGCACTTGTCATTTTCGAATTTGCTCAATTTGTGCTTTAACATGCTTAAACAAAAAAAGTTTCTTTTTCTATTTTTTTTTCTCCATATGTTTTACATTTTTTTCATCACCTCAGTCTCTTCAGGCGATGGCTGCCTACCAGGGCGCTGGTGACCGCCTCGGCGAGGCCGAGTCCCTGCGAGTCGCGTTGCCGCGTTGCCGCGTTGCCGCGTTGTTACGTCTCCTTTCGTTTGGACAACAAAAGACAAGGATCCGAGAATGATCATCAATCGATATCAATCGATATCGATCGATCAGTTGAAAAAGAAGATCATCAAACTGAAAGTTGATTCATGTCGATACATGTTGACAGATGTTGACACAAACATGGAAACACTTCGTTCGATAGCTTTTGGATCATCTTTGGCTCAAGAGCTGCGAGGGGAAGCAAAACTCAGCCAAGTCAAACTGGACTTCGGGATCGAATCTGTGGAATGCCTTGCCTTGGCTTCAGCTTCTTTGGCACCAAAGTGACCCAAGTGAACCATTTCATGGACGAAGAATCCATATTCCGAGTGGTGCTTCACAGCCCAGAAGCAGCACCCTTTGGTATCATCATGGGAGGACATCCAAATGTCCAGGGACTTGTCATTGTAGATGCGTCCAAATCCACACCTGTCAGGGAGTGGAATGAAGAGCACCCCCATCTTACCATTGAAGCTGGTCAAGCAGTGCTGGAAGTGAATGGTACTTCTGAGCCAAATGCAATGCTGGAGCAGTTTCGCGGCACGAAGTCTGTGGAACTTTTGATCACGACTGAGCTTAGTCCCAAGCAGCGGGAAGTGTTGCGGTCTTCCTTGGAGATACGACGGAGACAGGGCATTGTGGAAGGTTTGCTGCAGCCTGTGGAGCCTGTGGAGCCGGATGGTGAGCCATGCTCCATCTGCCATGATGACGAAATCGTTGGTGAGGAAGCCGAACTGGCCAAACTGCCTTGTGGTCATCGATTTCATAAAGCATGCGTGCAGAAATGGTTGATCTATGGGCACCCCCGGTGTCCCTTGTGCAACTGTGCTGCTACGTCACACTGAGCCATACTTGGCCAAGGGGTTGGGTGTGGCGACGGTGGTACTGCGGCCTGCAGAGTAGTGTGTTGTTGCCACGCTTTCCCTCGATCTGATATCGAGATGCGCTCACTTTGCGCTTTTCCCTCCTTGGATTACAATTCCAAGAATGTGCATGTGTTTACCTTTTTGCGAATTCAGATGGTAATGATTTTGCATAGCCATGTGCTTTTCTTCCGCTTTTTCCTCTTTGGAAGGGCCACAAGAGTGTGCGGAGCACATGAGCAGAAGGAGATTCCAGCCTTGCGATATCTCGTGTTTCCAATTTTGTGTCTTTTGTCCGGCAGCCCCATTCGCATTGTGCATATTGTGCTGCAAGTGGGATTCAGCTGCCTTTGATCCAGATGCAGACCGACCTCCCAGACGCACAATGTTGGATGATCAGCTGAAGGGATCAGTGGCATGTTCTTGATCATGTTGCATCAAATTATAATTCTAAACATGATCATTTGATTCATTCCATCTATTCTATCGAAAAATTCTAAAACATGCATCCAATCTTGGAAATGATGGAAATGCAGGCTTCAGTACTGTCTTGCATGGTGCAAGTGAAGATCAAGAAGGAGGACTTCTACGCTGCATCGCAGGTAGGGACAAGCCACTTTCGCTGGCTATGAAGTTTGGAATGTGCCAACTTTGATATCTTTATTCGCTTAAAAAATGCCACGTTACTTCGATGTCATGTTCTTTTTTTCCATCTCTAGTGAACCTGAGCTTGAAGCAAACCATTTCGGGATGAAAGTGGGCCATGAAATGGTGAACCTGGGACCTCTTGAGGCAGCCAACGAGCAGCGAGCCATCTTCCAGCAGTTGGGAGATCGTAGCCGAGAGGCAACGATTGTCAGACCTGATTCACGGTTTTTGATGGCTGCATTTTTCAGGGCTGTAGGAAAATCAACGGAACAGAGTGAAAGCGATGCAACTTTGACCATTTTCAAGATGTCGTCTGTATCGCAGATGAAGAATTGCTATGCCTTTGCATGACATTTTCTACATTTTCTTGTGTCACGTCCGAGCACTCTGCTCGAGCACTCTGCTCCAACCGACTCCGACCTTTTTTGCTTTGGATCTCCTTGGTCGCTCGATGTCGCTTGGCGTTTGGAGGCAACGTGCTTGCTGACAGCTGCAGGTGGGACGGACGGCGACTGGGGGTCCACAGGTCCACAGGTCTCCCAGGGAAGTCGAGTCAGTCGAGTCGGAAGTTGAGTCGAGAATCTCTTTGTTCCCGGGATTGAAGCGCATTGAAGTGCATTGAAGCCCATTGAGGGTGTTTAAGCGCAAGGCTGCCTCAGCAACGACAACAACTTGGACCAAGCACTCGCGCTGGCACTGACCTCGCTATGCTGCTTGCAATCCGAGAAACATTATATATATATATATCAATCCATATTATCAGACCATATCATTATATCTTATCCTTAAGAAAACCCGTGTTAAACCCTTACATCAGCAGAATTTAGGCATTTGAAATCATTTGAAATCACTTGAGTTGTTTGAATCGTCGTTCGGCACTTGTGAATGATCCCGGTCTGTGTTGAGGCCGACGAGGCTTATGACATTTGCCGCGAGATCGAGGATCCAGCCGGAGAGGCAAGACTTTCGATGGATCGGGCGTTGAAAAAGTGGAATCTCCTGTTTTTTTGAAATTGGATGCCAAAAGATGCCAAGAGATGGCAGGACACCCCAAAAGAAACCAACAAGAACTTGGATGCCGCCAGACATGGTTTGACTTGCATCTTAGGTTCCTGTTCTCTGGCATACTATTCCCTGAAGATTTGCACTGGAATGGAAATCCCATCAGGACAGTTTGCCTTTTCTTGGGATATCTCTGATACACACTTTTTGCATTTTTTGTTGGCAATGTTTTATGATAAGATATGAGTCATATGATAAGATGACATATACATACAGAAACATACTGGAAATGTAACGTATATGTAATGTATATGTACATAATTATGTATATATATAACTATATATATATATGTATATATATATATATAGCTATGTATGTATAACTATGTATATATATATATACATGTGCTTCGCCCCTTTGATCCGATCCTCACTCAGTATCTGCAGTCATGCTATCAGATCTTGTCCAGGCACAAGCGCTGATGGCACAAGCGGAGATCATTAGCCAGAGAGAGGAGTCGGGATCTTAGCCAAAGTAAGATGCATTGTACAGAGATCTTTTAGAGATGGGATATTGATTCATACATTCGTCATACAGATTGACTTGATTTTGGAATTTTGCCCAACATCTCCAAGCCTTGTTTCCACTTCTGACCAGTCCCGAATATGCATATTTTCCACTATTGTTGCACTCGACGGAAGATTTCCGGGATGCCTTGCAGAAAAAGGACCTTTGAACATATTCAAGACATCACATGACCACTGGGAGCTTCCTGAGTTTCCCGACCTTCCCATATTTCGAGTATCTCCCACGTTCGCACCCGTTCTCATTGGCGTTGGCTCAGTATGGAGACCGCCGTGGAGAAGGCGAAGGAGATGCGGCGCCGAGGGAAAGACATCCGGCACAGGCAGAGATGGCACGGTTTTCACAACCAAAAAACACAGAGAGGTGTGAAAACCGTAAAAGTTGGGTGTGTTTTGCAGTGGTTTCCATGGAATTTCCATCTGACTTCCATGGATTTCGTGGAAATTTCACGCTGTGCGGTGGTGCAGTTGTTGAAGTTCCAACTCTCCAGAGATGTCACGGAAGTCTTACAGAACCAGGGCAGGGTCTGGTCGAGTCACAGCTGTGAGGCTTGTGGAAGCGCAGGCATGTAAGGCACGGCACGTGGACGAGACTTTCAGTCACTTTGGAGACTTGGGGTCGTCCTGACAGACATGGTCTAAATCAGGAACCACAGAAGCCTGTTTTATGCAGCAAGTGCAAGTTATTCGACAACACTGTTTTGAGGGAAAACATGGGAAAACCTGATTTTGAATGATGTCCTCTCATATTGCCTACCCGAACGGTACGACCTACACAATGAGAACATCAGGGGGTTGATCAGCAGAAGTGAAATAGATCTGGTGATAATTAGATGATGTTATTCATCCCCTATATGATGGTAATCCATAATATATATATATATATTGTGTTATATTATCATAATGGTCACAATTATGTTCGGGGAACCCCCTGTTGTATTCATCCCTGGAAGTTCCTCGAGGCACTGGCGAATGTCTTCCAGACATTTGAACGTCTTGTCGAAGCCGTGCGGGCAGCCAACGAGGCCCGGAAGTTTCAACGCAGGTTACGGACCATTGGCTCATCATTAGCTAAAGGGAGCTATATGCAATCATTTACTCAGTTGACACTTACCATATAGACTATCTACATAGTAATGATTATCATACATTACTAATAGTAATGTATGATAATATACAATAATATATAATATACATATCATATGTAGTATGTATACATTCTACAGAAAGATTTGCTGCAAGCTTTTGGCCAGGCAGTCCAGCTTGCCAAGAAAGCGACTTACAAGCCGATCATCGTTGAGATGATGTTGGACTCCCAAGGGAGCCAACGGAAGGGCAGCTGTGATGATATCACGATGATTCTGAATCAAGAACGATACTGCCATAGCCACGACTGATGCTATTTGATTTTCTCTTCATTTGTAGATGTGTGAGGTTGATACAATCTGATAGATAGACACACACACACAGACACAGACACACACACACACACAGACACACATAAACATGTTTTCTTGCAAACACATGCACAGTTGCACAGTTCATTCCAGCGACGAGTCCTTTGGAGCCCAAGGCTTTTGGCTGTGAAGGTGAACAGCTCGTTGGTCTTGCAGGATGGCGCGCAGGTGCCACAAGCATTGCAGTCATTGATTTCACAATCGTTTTGCCAATTGCAGACATTCTGCTTCGAACTTGGAATCTGATTCCTTGGGACGTTGCTGACTATGTTTCAGTGAAATCACATTTCACGGCTATAAAATATTGCATATATATATATATAATTATATGTCTGTATTATATGCAAATTTGCTCAGTAAACATAGCAGATTTGCAGAGACTGTATGCTGTGGACTTGCGACCTCTCAGATTATCTACCAATCTTGAGGATGAACACCACGAACACTACGATCACTCCTACCAAATCATACAAATCATAGCAATTCAATTAATTCATTTTCTCAAAATTTCTCAATCTGATCATACCTACATCGCTCTGCTTCTGACAAGTTGCAGGTGTCCATGCGAGGTGCTGAGAAGGCAGTGCGTCCTGCCAGAGAGGTGCGCACAAACTGTAGAGCTGTAAGGCTGTAGGCAGAGAACATCTGGAGCTCATATTTTCTTCTAAAATCAGTTAAACGTGTGTTATCAGTTGCCTTAAGGTGAGACACTTTCTTGGCAACAAGTGCGTTGTGTTTCTTTCTTGCTTTATGCACAAATCTTGTCCTTGCTTACAAGAAAATGCTTCCTACAGGCGGTGACAGTCGCGAAAGCAACTGGAAAGCGATCGCTCGTAAGCCGCGACCTTCAGGGAAGCACAGCTGTGCGGATTCATGATGGCATTTCATATGACTTCCACCATTTCACAATTGTCGACATCAATCCATATTGGATCTATGCATGGACATGCCTTACATCTATATGATGTTATAGAATTATGTGTATATATATATATACATACACATGTACATGATATATGTATATATATATACATACATATACAGAAAGATATACATATATAGATCTTAGATTATAGATTATATCAATCCCTCCAAGAAATTCGCATTTCCCAAAGCACGAGCCCATTCGATCCCTTGGCAGTTTCCAAGGCACGTGCCTGTATCAACTGGCGGAAGTGCAGCTGATGTCCTACCAACTTGGCCCAGCCATGAGCTCTGCCAAGGAGGCTGTGCTGTCGCGGTGTCAAACAACTGATATGCTTGATATGTTCATCGTGGAGGAAAGACAAGTTGGAACATTTATCACACATCATTTGGACATGCTATATTATATTCTCATATATTCTCTATGATTCTGTCTGTTTTTTCCACATTTTCCAAGAATCTCAGGTTTTTCCGGGCTCGAATGGCCCAAACCTGGGCCGGCAGGCCTTGGACAAGTTTCGCGAAGCGGGCGACAAAACTGGAGAAGCTGGTGTCCGGGCCTCGAAGTTTTCCCAGTTAAACCTACAATATAAATCAATAAAACCAAAATCAAAAAAATCAATATCCCACTTAAATATTTTCAATTGCGGTTCTCAATCTAATGAAGTTTATGCTCCCCAAAATCCCAATATGCTTCCCGTTTATCAAACATAACATGACCAAGGCCATGAACTTGATAAATTGAAGTCCTTTTTAGGACACCCACCATATCATCATGATGTATCACGTGGATGGGCAGAAATGGTCGCGTTTTGTAGACAGCAAAGTGCCGCGTGGCTCTGGTGTTATTCCAAGGCTGTAATCCTCATTGGAGAGACTCACTATGCTGGGGGCAAGCATGACAAGGCACATGGAGCACATGGACAGCTGGGATTGCGACCACGGATCTTTTCGCATCTTTTCCTACACACGAGGTTTTCTAAACAGTTGACCAGGCTCAAACTTTGTCAAAGGGAAGAGTGTGCTTCAGTCTTTACTTGCCCCTTTAGATCATCCAAATCTCTTGAACTTGGAATGGAGGGCATTTAGATGCATTTAGATGCATTTCGATGGATTCTTCAGGGTTTGGTAAATTCAAATGCCAAATGCTTCGTTTTCATGTTTCCTGCATGTCTTCTGTGGAGGCAGAGGAGACGGTGAAGGAGGGCATTGATTTGGCCCTTCCGGCGAGTCTTGTGCACGTGAACATTGAGTTCTGAGCGCATCCGTGGAATCCAATGCCCCAATGCTCCAAGTGCGGATTGAAGTCGAGTGAAGTCTCCATGGCCAGGCAACTGAGTGTGGTGACCAGAGGAAAGAGTTCTTTGGCCTAGAAATCAGTCAGCTGTACCGAGCCGGCAGAGCCTTGTGTCTTGCTGTAGCAGCAGACTCTTTGCTGTATGGCACTGATGATTGAAAAAAGCATATGACACTTCGGTGGATCAGACTGAGTTACATTGTTTTTTGGTTTACATGGGTTTACATTGGTTTACCTTATTTCGTTCTTCCGTTTCCTTTTTGTGACTCAGACCTCAACTGAGTTTCTCCCAGGTCATACGGCAGGGCCCTTCTTCAGCAGATCCAGGATAGTCGACGAGCACAGCAGGAAGCAGCCATGGCTGCTCGACCGGCCATGGTCTGGGATCCCAGAGGTGAGGCATTTCAAGAGGTGATCAATGTCGGTGAATGTCAATGGGATGGAATGGATAGAATGGATAGAATAGACTTCTCCTCCAGCTTCTTCCGGTGATTTACTTTTCTCAAATTTAGTTGTTTGTTGTTGTTGTTGTTGTTGTTGTTGTTGTTGTTGTTGTTGTTACTGGTTTGCAATCCTTAGCATCCTTTGCGGAGTCCAGCTTCGCTGTTGCACCAAGATGCCAATGCAAATGCTGCCTCCACAGGCCATGCGGGCAAAGCTGCATGTGATTTGCTTTGGTGAGATTTCGGTCGCAGATCAAAGAAGAAGATGGTTTCAGACACCCCACCCCAGACATCTGTGTTCAAACGTGTTCAAACGTGTTCACATGTGTTCAAATATGTTAATGTTTGAGTGTGTCCAACTACGATTCCGCGGATTTCAGTGTCAGTTGCAGGCCGGCGGCATGGGTGCTGCTGACACACCAGCAGCTTCCTCCGCCGTGGTCGAATCTAAACAGGCCCGTCTCTGGTGACCAGACCCCTCTGGACATCCAACCCCCCCTGGTGGATTTGACAGACACTGCAGTGCGTTTATCCATAGAGACATCTGAAGTTCTGAGTTCCATTCAACTTCCGAGTAGATCAATCATGATCAATCTGTAAAACTGAATTTTGATCCACTTCTGTACACTTAGATTGATTTGCCTTCACTAGCTCACCACCAGCACGATTCGAATCGTTTGCCAGGTGGGTCTGGATCCAGCCATGGTTTCAGCCACTGTCCAGGAGAGGGGGATCAGTCCAGGATGGACTGGATCGAAGATGACGAGATGAAGATGTTGAAGATGTTGGATCTTGTCTAATCCAGCTTTGTTTTCGGGAGATTGTCGCGGTAAGACGGGTAAGGCGGCCGGCTCACCCCTTCTACCGGGAAGGTCCGGGAAGTGCCTTTGCAGGAGATGGCCAAACAAGCTATCGGAGTGGATGATGAGCTATTCCTGGATAGTCGGGCACCTCGATTGGGGGATTTCCTGGCAAGGATCACAGAAAGCAGTCAGATACTTCAGGATGTTTCGCGATGCTTCACGATGCTTCATGATGCTTCACGATGCTTCATGTGATAGTTGGTTGGTGTCAACACCAGGTCAGTTGAGTTGGATTGTTTGGCTGACTTCGGAGATCTTGGGAGCTCGTAAGTGCAGAGTACTATGTACAATCTATGTGAATCTATGTATTACATACTATTAGCACCTTTTGAAACCAGTGATGGATGGATTCTTTTCACCATTTTTACCGCTTGAGATGTTTTCCACATCTGGCCAGTCGTTCCCAAGTTTGACTGGTTCATTCGCTTGCACCACAATTGAACGTGGAACCCCTTTGGTTTCAGTAGAGCTCCCCGGGCTCGGTGACCATTGTTGACACTGAGGTGCTTTGATGGATTCCGGAATGGACAGTTTGACTGCTGTCTCTTTCAGGCACAACACCTGGAGTTTCTCATGCTAAATGACAAGAATGACATATTTCGACGTGAAAAAAATGGAATTGACCAACTCCTTTCTGGACACAAACATACTGAATCAGCTAAATGAGGGAAGCTGTCTGGCTTTGCACTGCATCAGGAACGGCTTGCAGCAGCAGTTGGGTGTGAAGTTGCCATCTTCACTGATGTTCGATTATCCCACCATGAAGGCAGGACATTTTTGAATCAGGCTGCTGCAGTACCTTCTATTTGCACGTCACGCTTGTCTTCCTTATGAACTTGGTTCTTGCAAATCTATGACAGGTGCATTGCAGTTCAAGGATTTGATGAGAAACATCCGCAGACATGAATGTGGCAAGTCCAACACAGCGCTGTCGGCAGGAAGTGTCCAATCGTATCGTTGAACTGAGTGACTTGGACTTTAGTGGCAGGGTTGGACCGGGGCCAGATAGGAACCATTAAGCAACACGCTTGGGATTGGCAAGTGTGAAGGGCTCCCCCGAGCCTCAAAGCAGAAGAAACTTCGGCCAGATGTTTTCTACGCCTCAATAATCAGGTTACAGTAATTGTAACTTCCTTAGGTCAACTTCAATTTGTCCTGTGTTTGACTAGAGACATGCATGGATTGAACATTTTCGCTGACGACTCGATTGTAGCAGACTCTTTAGACAATATCAAGGATCAACATCGATCAACCATATTGCGGCAATATTCTTGGGCTCACCAGATCGAAGACATTCCAGGCACTTGAAAGGCCAAGCAATGATGATCATAAGGCCACGACAGAGCCACTACAAATACTGATGCTGTTGCGATCTGTTACGGATAATCACTTGTAGCATGTTGTGCCAGGTAAACAAATCAATCCGTGTTCCATGCAGGTATTGAGAACGCCTGATGCTTGATGCTACCGCATCGACACCGATAATAGACGCCTCTGGCCACTGCTTTGACAACTTGGGGCGATCTTCAGCCCCTGCAATGATACTCAAACTATGACATTCATAAAATGACCAAAATTGGGTGAACATTGACCAAAAATGACCGAAAGCACGTCCTGGTCATGTCAATTGCAGTGGAAAGTCCATGTGCTCCGCAGAAGCTGCAGATGCCATGATTTGAGCTACAGATCCACCACGGATCTGTGCTGATCTCCGCCAGAGATTACGACATAGGACCAGGATAGCATTGCTTTCTGTGTCAATTGTCAGCTATTCTACTTGCCCAACAACTCAACAAATCAACAAAAAGCGTCTTAGAGTCTAATACGTCTATTTCCGATTTATTCCCTGTTGCATCTTTCTGGAAAGAAGTTGTGATGGCTCGAAGCTATTTGCAGCTCCTACTGACGAAGCCCGATACCCTCCGCCTCGGTTGCGAAGGGCGTTACGGGCGTTGGTATTTTCAGAGCGAATTATTTGAATATCAGATGTTTCACGCGGTTCTTCCTGTTTAGGGTAGTCAGTGGTGGCTTTTTTGCATGGAAAAAGGCAACATAAAGCAGTTATGTTTTGGGATGATAGTTGAGTCCCAAGTAGCTTTTGAGGTCACCGTGGAAGTTTGGAAGTGCTGAAGACATCTCAATGCCAATAATTATCTAAGCTGCAAAGCCATGACCTCCAGTTCCAGATCAACTTGTGATAACTTCTGTTTGCCTTCAAAGGTGCTAGTATGTCTTAAGATACCACCACTCACAATGGTGGCATTCAAAAAACGGTGCTGTAAATTGCTTAGCCAAGTGTTGGGATGCTACTGACCCCCATGTTGAAGCTATTTTCAATGTCTTCGGAAGTGACTTGTGACTAAATCAATCAGTTCGACCGCGATTGTCCAGTGCTCCCTGTTTAGAAGGCAATAAAATCAAAGATCGAAGAAACAGAGAGGAATTTGTGATGTGTTGACTGATGACTGCAGCCACGGTATGACATTTTATCATTTTGCAGAGGCATCTAGACATATCCAGACATATCTAGACATATCTAGACATATCTAGACATATCTAGACATATCTAGACATATCTAGACATATCTAGACATATCTAGACATATTTGTCTATGCTTCGGGATTTTGGGACCAGCACCCAACTGCTCTGCCTTTGAGGTTCTGCTTGACTGTTTTGGCCCAGGAGGAGGCATCATGAAGCGACAGCACAAAGTCCAACCTTCAAAAAGCCGAGGCAGAAAATGGTAGACAATTGATGAAAATGGTAGAAACATAGTTTGATGATGTTTGATGTAACTGCAGTACCATACTGGTAGGTCTTTGCCGATTTAGACATTGTTCTGCAAGACCAAAACATTGGAATCACGTTTGATCAGTCCATTATTGGATAAACTGAACAGTCTGATCAAAACATGTTTGATGTCTTTCATGACAGCGACAGATGTCGAATCGACATGGGAGTGTTCTTTTCTGGGTTCACCTTCCGTAGCAGATCAATCCACTATCCAATGATATCCAATGATATCCAATGCAATTACAACGCAAAGATCCATCCAGCAGCTGCCGCGAGTGCCGCGAGTGCCACGTTTCGCCATGGCACGGGAGATCGGGCAAAGGCCACCTTTCTGGCGGCCAACTCCGCCACGAGGTGACAGGGGAGGACTCGAGGAATCGTAAACGGTGAGATGAAGCAGGGGAAAAAAAAACGGGTGAAGACTGGTGAAGCCCTTTCAGTGTAGAGATTGAGATTGATACCCCAAACCTTTTCACCCCTTGTTGCTGCTCGTTGCTCGTTTTCAAAGGAAAACAGGGATTCCTGAGATCGACGGTAGATGGACCTTCCCGAGATTTGGGTTCCTTCTGCTTGCGCACAGAGGTAGGTTTGTTTGCATCAACTAGTGCAGACTTTGACGATGCACTTTGGACTTGCAGCGAATACATGCGAATACTCAAGTTTGCAAATTGAATGGTTTTTGAGGATTTTGAAGAAATCCTTTGACTTTCATCATCTTTCATCATCCATTTCCATTCATTTTGATCCACTCGTCTTCAAAGTCTCCAGGAGAGAGTTGCTGGATTGACATCTGGAGCAAATTTTCAGCAGTGTGTTGGAACTTCTACTTTCATCGGATCATCCATCGGATCATCAGATCTATGTTTGGCCCCCCGAAATCATTCCAAGACGCAGAGCTTGGCTGCCAAACCGTCTTATAAGTAGAGCTTGGTTGCCAGAGAGTTTTGTAAGCAGAACTTGGGTGCTAAACCGTTTTGTAAGAAGGACTCGGTTGCCGGAAGAACTTTTGTGGAAGCCNAAGTAGAGCTTGGTTGCCAGAGAGTTTTGTAAGCAGAACTTGGGTGCTAAACCGTTTTGTAAGAAGGACTCGGTTGCCGGAAGAACTTTTGTGGAAGCCCTACTATTTAGCCGATCCCACACCCATTTTGTAGACACTGGGGGCACAGGTCCACATGATGACAGAAACAATACAACACTGACTTAAATTCCAGCAGCAATATAGAATAAATGATATATCCAAGAGTCAACATGGCTCCGCATTTCTGTTCATTTGTGGCTGAGTCACAGAAACCACCATGGACCAGCCGCCTCACTGGTTGTAGGTATGTCCTGTCCGAATTCGTTACCTGCGCCATACGTTTGGGTGCCCAAATGATGGTGACGAGTTGGAGGCCACGCAAAACGCATCAAACATCATCAAACACATTCAAAACATCCTTTGTTTTCCAGTGTTTTGCATGGAGTGGAGTTCGGAGGTCCATTGTAATTTTCGTGGTTGAACATGTTGAACTGGCATTGACCAGTTACCAAAGTGACAACCCAATCTGTGCAGTCATCTCAGAAACGAGCACCCAAATCAACCCAGAAGATCCAGAAAACATGGCAGCTGAGACGATGGATCTTTAGCCCAAGGCCCGGACCCGTCCGGACCCTGCAACGGTGCCCCGTAGTTCCATATTGATCCATGTTTTGCTCATTTCGTGCAAACGTTTGCTCTTATAGTTCCATGGCTCGCAAAGCACGAGTTCTGCGAGTTCTGTTGGCACTTTCCTTTGTCACCGTCCAACAGATCACCTTCTGCGGTTGGACTAGCAGACCAGTCCATTTTACCGGCGTCCGACCTACTCACCGCAAAGCCGGTCCAAGTACATCTTTCGGTGACGCTGCGAAGCCCGAAACCGTGTTTGATCAGATTTTTGAAGAGTTCAAACCTGATGATGTCTATAACACTCGACCGGGACGCCAAGATTACTTGCNGTGACGCTGCGAAGCCCGAAACCGTGTTTGATCAGATTTTTGAAGAGTTCAAACCTGATGATGTCTATAACACTCGACCGGGACGCCAAGATTACTTGCAGCGTCTGGAGGCCAACAACTTGGCCATTATTGACCGTGTGAACTGCACAATGACACATGAAGTCATTGACTTCGATGCGAAGCACTCGAGCAACCTGATATTGCATCTCTCAGCCGACGAAGCTAGCCCCAAGAAGTCCTTCCTAGCCACGGTGCGTGGCAGTGGTGGAGGCAAGACACGAGCTCTGGAAGAGCTCCGTTGGGAGCTTCTGGGTATGGAGGGCGTGTTGCCCCTGGCATTTACGTACAACTCTGCCATGGAGTTGGACTTCGATGAGTTTGACTGGAGCAATAACTTCAAACTCAACTACGCCATGACGGTGGTGGCGCGACTGGCGACTGTCTTCNGTGACGCTGCGAAGCCCGAAACCGTGTTTGATCAGATTTTTGAAGAGTTCAAACCTGATGATGTCTATAACACTCGACCGGGACGCCAAGATTACTTGCGGCGTCTGGAGGCCAACAACTTGGCCATCATCAATGATGTCGATGACACCATGGCGCACGAAGTCATTGACTTTGATGCCAAGCACTGGAGCAAGGAGACATTGAACCAGGCAGCCGTCAAAGCTGGCTCCAAGAAGTCCTTCCTAGCCACGGTGCGTGGCAGCGGTGGAGGCAAGACACGTGCTCTGGAAGAGCTCCGCTGGGAGCTTTTGGGTATGGAGGGCGTGTTGCCCCTGGCATTTACGTATAACTCTGCCATGGAGTTGGACTTCGATGAGTTTGACTGGAGCAATAACTTCAAACTCAACTACGCCATGACGGTGGTGGCGCGACTGGCGACTGTCTTCTGGGCTGGAGGTAGGAAATACCCACTGCAGCTCATCCGGGGCTTTATCGCACTTGCAGTGAAGAAGCTCAGTTGCCGTCGAGGTATCCACACCGTCGCCATCCTGGCCGACGAGGTGGCGAGAGCAGAGGAAGCCTTTGTCAATCAGTACAACTTGGGAGCCTCACGACAAGACGTTACTTCAATCCTCCGGCAAGCTATCCTTGACCAGGAAATTCTCCCAGGACTTCAAGCGACACTTGTGATTTCCTCATTGACACTGAGTCCGCCGAATGCTTAGTCACATGGAATGGCCAGGTTTGAAACTTAATTCTTTCAATTGAGTTGTCTCACTTGTCATTTGAATCATAGTTAGTTTCCAGCATTCTTATCAGAAGTATGTGATTTGACCAGCGTACCCTTGAGGGCATTCTCGTTGGATGCACTCTCATTTGCATAATTGTCATGTAGACCTGAACGGTTCCACTTGTAGCGTATGTAGTGTTCTCGTGCTGAGCATTGTTAAGTGAAGTGTTATCGAGCTCTTATTATGCAANTAATTGTCATGTAGACCTGAACGGTTCCACTTGTAGCGTATGTAGTGTTCTCGTGCTGAGCATTGTTAAGTGAAGTGTTATCGAGCTCTTATTATGCAAAGCATTCTTTTCCGCCCGTTCTGGTTGAAAGGTTCTGATTTGAAACAATGTCGTTGGAAGCATTCTTGGTTGAAGCGCTCTTCTGGAAGAACCCTTATTGAGCAAACATTTTTTCAGATTGGAAGCCTTCTAATTGGAAGCTTTCTCTTGCAAGGTGTTCTCATTGAGCACTTTCATTTGGAAGCATGTCATTTGACGTGTATGCATGTGGAGGTTTCCTAAAATAGGGGTACCCCCAAATAATAGGGGTACCCCCAAATCATCCATTTTAATAGGATTTTCCATTATAAACCATTATAAACCATCCATTTTTGGGTACCCCCATTTTAGGAAACCCCCATGTGTAGATTTCCAAGCTTACTCAAGGAAGCTCTTTCGTTAGAATACTCATCGGAAGTACCGTACTCCGGTTTGGAAGGCTGCTGTTTTCTCGCACTTTTTCTTGAAGCATCATCATGCGAAGCATTCTCACTGTTCAACATGTTTGTTCGAAACATATTCATATATTGCTATGTACCGTATCCTTATTAATGCTTATGGCTTATTGTAAAGCATAGCATACCTGTCGAAGCGTTCTCATTCTCCTTTGAATCGTTCTTACTTGAGGAGTCCTCATTTGATACATTGTCATCGCAAGCAGTCTGATTNAAAGCATAGCATACCTGTCGAAGCGTTCTCATTCTCCTTTGAATCGTTCTTACTTGAGGAGTCCTCATTTGATACATTGTCATCGCAAGCAGTCTGATTTGAAAGGGTGCTCTCCTTGGGACAGGTTGTCGTCATAGCATGTCCAATTGTGACTTTCTCATTGCTTCTTGAAGGGTCTCATTCTCAACTTCAAGCATTCTCAAGCATTCTCATCTGAAGCTTTCTCATGAAGCGTTTTCACTTGATAAATTCTCAATTTATTTTTTTCCCCAGAGATGTTCCGAAGCGCACTGTCATTCGGAAGATGTTCATGTGACGTACTCTCATTGTTGAAGTATCCTTGGAAGCATTCCTTTCAGAAGCCTGTCTCTTTCAAGGCTTTTCTCACGTTGTGTCGCATTTGAGTTGCAGCTGTTTTTGAAAGCAATCTCAGCTGTTTTTTTCAATGTGAAGTCAGCTTATCTTGTTTGGAGTTGGGATAAGCATCACCTTCCTGTCGTCTGAGGCTTGGTGCATCACCTTCAGGCAGATACCCACACGTCTTGGAGCTTGCCGAGCGCCTCAACGCGACGAAGGTCGCCGCATCTTGGTGGCAAAGAGCTGCTGATGACGATGTGGCGACTTTCATTGCAGCTGCCCTCTCCGACCTCCCACGGTTGCTGGAGTTCGCGGCTGAGTTCTTCAAGGAACAGCCCAAAAAGAAAAAAATCAACCATACAGAGGTGAAAGAAGTGTTTCAGCATGTGCGAGAGAGGCTTAAGGGGCGCTACGGGCTGTACCTCCCCAAGGCGGATGCTTTGTACCCAGCCATCTTCGGTGAGGAGACCGAACAGGACGAGGATGTTTTGTCCCTTATTTTGGTCAGCGTCTACGTGAATTCGGTCACGAATATGAGGCAGAGTGGCAAGCTCATGATTGAACCAGTCCCGTCACTGTTCATGCTGAGCGCAGCGGCCATGGAAAAGGCTCAGCGGCAGAGGCGAAGTAAGGACCGCTTCGCTCAACTCGCCGCCAAGTTCCCCGACGACATCTCGCTGACCAACGAGGGACGGCCTCTCGAATGGTGCGTCACGTGGTGGCTGCGAATGCGCCTCGCCGCTGCTGCTGGGAAGCAAAAATTCCCCTTGGCAAAGCTGCTGGGCGTNGGGACGGCCTCTCGAATGGTGCGTCACGTGGTGGCTGCGAATGCGCCTCGCCGCTGCTGCTGGGAAGCAAAAATTCCCCTTGGCAAAGCTGCTGGGCGTGGAGAAGGTCGACTTCAACTGCACCTCTGAGAGCCAGCTTGATCAGTTGGAAGCAGTGACCCTAAACATCCCACAGAGCAGCCGCTTCGTTCCGTCAGAGAGTCTCAAGGGGGGCAAATTGCCCAACAGCCGTCAGAATGCAGTTGCGTTCTTGGATGCTTTGCAGCGCATTCCTCAGAATCCAAGAAACCTCTGGCTGCTCCAATCGGCTGATGGTGAGGCATGGGATATCTTCTTCGCCGCATTAGACACTTTCACTCACAAGTGGTTTATTGCTTTCTTGGAATTGAAAGCAACAGGAAGTCTGAAGTCGCGTAGCCAAGCTCAGCATGTGGAAGAGCTGGCGGTAGAAGCTCGGAAGCGGAACAGCACTCTGGGTCTTTTGGAGGCATTGAAAGAAAGGCGATATTGCTTCCTGTACATAACCACAGCAAAGGGCCAAAGCGAAGCAGACGAACTGGCAATTGTCCTCAAAGAGGAGGACACCGCTGGATTTTTTGGACCTTTGGCCGCTGTGCATAAAGCAATTCGACAGGCATTTCCACCATAAAGAAATTCACGGTGGGAAGGGCCTAAACCAAACACTGCCGTTTGAAGAGCAGGAAAAGGAAGGTAGCGGCTTGCTTGAGTGCTGAACTCTGGATATCGAGTATCACTTACCCCTTCCCAATACAAGAAGGGATTTCAGCAAATGCCTTGCAAAAAATCAATTCGTTGCCTACCTGGCCATTTGAGTTATGACAAGAGTCCATTTGGATGTGCCAATCAGGATGTGCAGGAAACCATCGTCTTAGACACGATTGGCATCATCATTGAAATTGAAATCATCAATGCCAGAGGTCTGGAGCAGTCAATCGTCATGGCCATTGGCCTTGGTTTCTGACCAAGGCACTCGGGCACAACTGGCGTGCATAATGATCAACGTGGTTGGTTGTATATACGGGCTAGGTGTGCCCAGCGCAGGCAGTGGTGTGTTCGTGGAATTTGTGACCTTTGATGTTACATGTCAGCTAAAAAGAAAGATGTATCATATGTTAATATATGTTATTTTGTATAAATTGTATGTTCTCCTGACTGGAGAAGAATCGCCTGTAGCATTGGCCACATTCGAGGAAAGCGTTAACCCACGGAGTCTTGAGGGGCATTCCCAGACAGAGTTTGCAAGGCTCCCAACGTCTCTGCCAAGACTGATGCAGAGGCATATGATGGTATATGACGGTATATGTATATAGATAGACCATGATAGACCGTATGGATGTAGATGTGTCCATTCTTGTAGTGTCCATCCCCTTGATGAAACTGATACCCTCTGGTAGTTGAACATAACTATCGAAAATGGCCCATTTGTAAATGTTTCCCGGATACAAAATGTTGATTTCAATAGTTATGTGAAATTACCTGCAGCTATCTGAGTTTCCAGAGATTCTGAAGGAGGGCGAAACCACCAAGGAGGTGAGAGAGCTGCCTCGGCTCCAGAAACTAGTGCAGCATGTCATTTGGACAGGGCACGCTGAGCCGTGCCATTGCTCTTAAGAGCCATCGCCATTGAACCAGGTGCTGATCCTTTACAGCGGAGAAGTGCAATCGTGGTTGGATGCTAAAAAACTGCCGTGGTGTTTCAAAACAAGTGGTGTGTTGATCAGAGCAGGTCATAGGAGGAGCTTCCAGCAAGGGTAACATGATAGTAGTGGTGATGATGATGGTGCAGTTATGAGGAGGAACATCTTGGATGATCTTGGTTGATGCTTGTGTCGGTGCACAGCATCCCTTTTTAGGTCATGTGACCAGAAGATGGACAACATAGGCAAGGACGGTATTGCGGACAGCACTTTTTGTTAGGAACAAACGGATTCTCCAGCGCCATGCATCTCAATCATCCGGTTCATCAGTTCATTTCAAGCTGTGAGGTTGACGTGCAGATCTTTGGCAACTGTTTTGGCATGACATGTCATGTCATCCCCAACAGCGGCGGCCAAGCTGCCTTGATTTGAGTTGATCCAGATGTGTTGTGCAGGTATCATTTGGGAGATCGAGCGGTGAATGAAAAACACGATGATTCACAGCCTGCAGGCGATGCCTGGGAATGCTGATTGCCTGGGGTGAATGGAAAGAACATGAATCAGTGGATTGGAAGTAAACTTTCAGAAACTGCTCTGCAGTTGCCTTTGTGATCCCCAAGATGTTCTTGCACTCAGGGTGCTTGTGTTGAAGCACTCTCTCCTCGACAACCTCTTCGGGGATGAGTTGCTACAGGTGCTGTGTTGGAGAAAACAGCAGTTTTTATAGGGGGAATGCTGTAAGTGCGTACTTGGATAGGGCATGATTCCATAGACCTGTATCTTTTGGTATCCACGTTTGTAGACATGTGTAGTAAAGATCGAGCAGTACTTGATGTCACTTCCTCAGTCCATATCCTGCCTGATGGGCAAACTTCAGAAGCTGAAGTTGGTCGAATCCTGTAAATGAGCACAGCTGAACAGCTCCGTACAGCTCCCTACAGCTCCAAGTTGTCAAAAAGTCGTACAGATTTGGACCTTCAAAATCCTTCAAATATCTTCAGATACCCCAATAGCATCCAATAGCCAATAGTCTTGATCCACCTCATTCCACCTTAAGTGTTTAATGGTTAACCCTGGTTAACCCTGGCTGATGGATTCCTCAAAACGTCCTTGGCCAGGTCCTGGGGAGGCATTGCGTTCTGTAAGTCTTGACCGCGATGGGTTCAGAGGTTTGGATGTGTTTTGATTCGTGCCTAACGACCACAAGCGTACTTCAGACGTTCTACTCAGCCTCCAATTCGTGAATTTGAAGGATTTGACATGATGGTTGTAATTTTGGGCTGTGGTTGTAGATAGCGTAGCTCTGACAGCACTGGCACATTTACAGGTGTTGTTCACACTAAAGCCATCATATCTCCAATGAAGTTTTGTCCCAATACTAGAAGCTCTGGTGCAAGGAAGACTCCGAACAACTGCACGCTGGGTCACGTTCGATCACGTTGGCATGTGTTCATCTAATTTCATCTCATTCGTTTTCTTCCTTCGGATGTCTAGATGCCTTCAGCTGAACCGTCGCTGCCAGGACCTTTCCAGGTTACATCCCGAAAACCGAGAAGCTGTGGCGGCCAGCTGCCAGATCCGGCACCGAAAGGCGATGGATATGGAATCACGGGTTGGTGCAATCATGGGGAAAATATATCAAAAATTTGGTTGACATATTTGGGTTCATTAAAATTGATTATTAATATATCATTAGATATCATGAATATACCCATTTCAATTCATTTGGGTGAGTTGAAACGTCACCTTGTTTGTTAGAGATGAAACCCTGGGTTGGATGATGTGAAGCTGGATTCTGCTTCTGCGTCTCTTGTTGCAGGATCTGAGCACAGCTGGGAGACTCTGCTGAAATTGCTGTGTGCACTTCAGGGTTTACAATCTACCAAAAAAGAGTTACGGTTGAGGCAAAAAATATTGAGATGGAATTGGCAACGGGAGCTCGGGATCTAGCCTCTGCTGCTGCTTTTAATGGCAGGATGTTCGCGTGATGGTCGCTTTGAATGGAGAAGTGGATCTGCACTAACACTCAGTCAAACCTTATGGGCCGAACCTGCCATGGCTGGTTCTCGCTCGGAATACACTATAGGACCCCATGAAACTCCCATTTGTATCAGGCAGTCAGGCAGGTATCTTTCATTAGAACATGTTCGAACAAAGGCTTCCGTCGTGCAGCAGTGATAGCGGAGCTGAGCTGTGAAGATCTAAATGGCAACTGATGGGGATCTTGACATCTGTCCGATTTCTTTGAATGAAGCATTCTGAAGCCATGGCGACAGGGACGGGAAGAGTTGTGAGTCGCTTATGAGCCTTGAGCCGCTCCAAGGACTTTGGATGAGATTGGCGTTTGGAGCATCGCCTGGCTCTCAGTTGTGCATCACCATGCCACAAAATGCCACAAATGTACACCCAAAAATATCCAAAATGACTCAAGAACTTTGGAACCCTGGCAGTTCCTACTTATCAAATTGATGTTTCCAAAGTGAAACCCTGGGCAGCCTCAACAGCGAGGATTGGTGTTCTGCTTGCGTGAAGATATGACATGTCCTGACATATCCTGACCCGGTCTGCTGAAGATTCTTCAGAAATCGCTCAGGCCTACCATGTTTAGCATCCCCCACAACGACCAGTCCGGACCTTTGCCAAAGTCATGCAAGTCAGCCATGCCAAGTGTTGATGGGAACAGAGTCAGGATGAGCTTGCGCAATCCATCACGGAAGCCTTGCAAGGCACGATCAAAGTGATGCCTCGGTGCTATGCTGTCAGCATTTTCAAAGTCTGGACTGGGTCAATTGGGTCAGTTGGGTCATCTGGGTCCATCCCAAAGTCATGTGATTTCCGCAGCTCCCAGCTGATCAGTTGATGATCAGTTGATGATCAGTTGAGATCGGTTGCTCAACGTGCCCGGCGCGGGTGCGGTGCTGCCATGGAGGCGCCCAAGATGCAAGAAATGACTGCAGAAAGCACTTCGGCTGTCTATGCCGGGCTATTCCCCGACAGCGATGGCGATCCACCCAGTATGAAAGATGTGATCGTTAAGAACAAGAAACGTTTGAAGACCTACCACTGGGCAGCACGAGAGCGAAAAGGGCTCATTGTTATGGTGCATGGCTTCGGAGAGCATCTGGGGCGATATTTCCACGTGGCAAGCTTCTTTGTAAAGCAAGGACTGGGAAGCATGCAACAAATGACAGAAAGGTTGTTGGGCAAACCAATGAAAGGAACTCCAGGGAAGGTCGGCTAATATGTATACAGTATGTATATAAATATATATATATATAATACAATAAAGTATAGTATAATAATAATACAATATAATTTAATATAGTATAATGTAATGTAATATAATATACTATAGTATAATATAGTATAATATAGTATAATATAGTATAATGTAATATAATATAATACAATATAATATAATATAATAATATGATATAATATAATATAATATAATATAATATAATATAGTATAATATAATATAATATAATGTAATGTAATGTAATGTAATATGATATGATATTATATGATATGATATTATATGATATGTCATTATATGATATGATATTATATGATATGATATATAATGTAACATATCACATATGATATGATATGATATGATATGATATCATACAATGCAATGTAATATAATACAATGATATATATATACATATACATACATATATACATATACATATATATATACATATATATATACATATATATATATATACATACAAAATATTGACATTATATCCATGAATCTTTTCTGGGTTTTTCCTCCAGAGGCTACGAGGTCTGCGGCATGGACCATTTGGCACACGGCCTCTCGGAGGGCTTCCGGCAGGCCTATGGGCGCCTGGAACTGGAAGCACTGCTGAGCTGCTGGAGTCAATTCATTTTGGAGGAGGTGACCTCCATGGAAGGACCGCGTGCACTTAGCCAATCTCAGCCACCTGAGAGAAAGTGGTGCCAAAGAGTTCCAGAAGGCGTCGTTCCACTTTTTCTGGTCATGCATCAACTGTATGAGCTTTGAAAGATGCAGTCTGAGCACGTTTAAGACTGGTCAAAGTGCACATTGCACATATTTTGTTCAAAGTCAGGGGGAAAAGAGTGACGGTTGCAGGACGACACAAACAGTATCAGCCCAAGATGCAGTCCATCTGCCTCCAATAAGCCAAGCCACAGGACCTCACTATGTCTACTGCCACTCCACTGGTGGCATGGTGACTTTATTGGCTCTGAACAAGGGACTGGTGAAGCAGTGGGACAAGCTGAAAGGGGTTGTCTATTCAGCCCCGCTCATCAAGCAACTTGGACACGTTTCATGGGAGCCGAGGGGCTGACTTCATGAACGTTGGATCATTTCCCTTCCACATCGCTTGAACAGATGTCTTCAGCGGTCTTATGCCGATCACTTGTTGCGGAAGACCGGAAAAGGTGAACCTGAACTTGTGAATATCTACTTGGTTTGCAGATGCAAGTGAGTACAGATTGCAGAACATGAGCCAATAATAACCGATAGAATAATCAATAAAATTTTCAGAATAATCAATAGGACATCAGCACATGACTTGAGAATACCTGGATATACGTGGTGCACCTTGCCGCTCAGGTCACCTTCGTGCCTTGCAACTGGGCCAGTAGCCGTAGGTCACGGGGGAGCTCTACAGTGGGTACCAGGGGGACATCAATGGATACAATTTGTGATACAAAAGAATACAATTAGAATAGAATGTGACACAGTAAGTATGTTGTTTCATATCATGTCATGTCATGTCATGTCATGTCATGTCATGTCATGTCATGTCATGTCATGTCATGTCACGACATATCATATCATATCATATCATATCATGTCTTGTCATATCATATCAATGGATCAGAAATGATAAGGATCCGACTGCCAGCTTCATCCCCTTCCCTTGCATTCGCATGCCGCCCGTTGTTCTCTTGTCCAAGCAGGAAACCCGTTCATTTGTTGATGTTGCCATTTCTCAAAGCCAATTTCCCGGTTCTTGACATATACCAACTTGTCGCATTTTGTCGCATTTTGCACAACCAGTTTCCGAGGCAAAACCTATCCTTTGGTGCCCTGGTCTTGCAGACTGCTGCCTGTCTTGCGGCTTGTGCTGTTGCGGAACCTGCTGCTTGGTTCCTGGAATTACTGCTGGACAACTGTCGAACTACAAAGCGCTTGAAGCCTCAACCTCAGTTGGATCCGGGGTGCCGGGGTAACAGCAGGAGGGTGGGGTTGATTTTCAAGTCCTCTGTGTATCAAGATATGGATTCGAAGTATATCCCAGTATGCTATACATTAGCATCTGGATGCCCCCAAATGTCGCTGGATATCCTTAGGGTTTCCTGATGGGCTCCAATCTGCTGTAGAGTGGTCATAGTGGTCATTGTCCAGAATCTCAGGAAGCGACTCGGAAAGACTCGCTATATTTTGGATGGAAAGTGAATTTCTCGATGATCAAAACCTTAGCAGATGGGAGCCTTTTGGCATTGCAGCAGCTGAAGCAACCCAACTATCCCTTCCTGGTGATGGTGAGTCCGAGCCCAGGCAGAAGGCGAGTCTGACATATTTCTGACATAGTCTGACATAGTCAACATTTTCCCAATTTTCCCTATTTCTGACACTGAAATCCCTTTCCTCTGCAGTCGTCGTTTTGATGGCTTGTGTAGTCTTAGGATGGACGAGAATACCTTAACACCCAGATGTCTAATGCTGGCAGAAGTGATATGCGGAGTTGTGAGCTCCGCAGTTCGAACAGTTCCAACATCCAAGGAAGGATCAGTTGGTGGACCCTGCTTCGGCCAAAGCTCTGTTTGAGCAAGCGGCCAGCAGCACCAAATCTTTCGAGACCGATGCTTTTTCTTCTTCCCAGCACGAAATGCACAATGAGGACGCCTTAGGGCCTTCGGGGAGAGTTCCACGGAAATCTGCCTGGGTCTTGATGGTGCAAGGGTTGCATAGGATTCTTTGATACTCGGGCCAACATGATTGCATAAACTTTGAAATTGAAGTAGTTGTGAGACCGGTTGACGAACCAACAGTTTGTGACAAGTTGCAAGAGCTCATGCAACGAACCGCTGTGGTATGATTACAGAGTTTGCAGCACAGTGAGAGTCCAAACTGATTCGAAATCCAGGCTACCAAACTTGCTAAAAACTCGATGCGTTCAATTTGGTCTTCAGGAGGATTGGCAGAAGCCACTACAGATGGCCTTGCAGTTTCTACGAAGCTTAGAGACTTGAATCTGCTGCCTTAGGTGCATCTCAGTGATCATCATTGTCCAAGAATGGGGTATACCCGGCGTACCCCAAAGATCCCATTAAAATCCAAGGGTTAACCATGGTGAGTCATCAGCTGCACCATTGAAATGGCCATTACAATGGACCTAGATGGGGGGTATACCCAATTTTGGACAAACGGCATAGACGCTGTGCATGACTCATGTGGAACAATGGCGTGACGATGGATGCTGCCTCAAAGAGCGCAGCTGCTTAGAAATGTGCTCGAGCCAGCTGATGACAGCCCCACACAGTGGCTGTTAGATGTCCATCTTTGGTGTTACTACTTGAAGTCATTTTCGTGCGACAAAGTTAGGATCAGAATGTGACTTTCGATTCGATTCAACAATTTGGATTCCGCGTTATCACGTAAGCCTTCCCTCGTTTGAACTGCGTCATCAGAGCCCCAGTTAGAACACCTGTGTTGAAAAGTGAGCACCAAACATGGAGATCCGCTGGACAGCAGTTGCCTAGCAAAAATGCTGGACTACAGCACAAAAAATGCGTCAAGAGGGCCAGCCTTTTCACAATGACTTTTTATTCTATGCTGATTGTAAATTCTAAATCAACACTTCACCTGACCACCTCTAAGTCCCTTTGAATTGCCTCCTATTCTGTTCTTAAACTGGCGGCGATCTTGTCATTCATGGGCTTGATGCACATCCTGAAGACGGAATCCAACTGCTGCCCTTGATATTATCCCTTTTAACATTCTTTTAACATTCTTTTATGGCGTTTTGAGGAAATGATCCTAGGTCCTAGCGGCAATTGCGGCAATGCAGCTGGCAGGCATGTTTTGGGTGCTGGTCTTCATGACGCTCTGCAGTGTGGCGATTCTGCGTACTCGGGTCATTTGTCATGGGAACATCATCGGTGAGGATGCAGGCGAAGACTTGCAAAAAATCAAGGACCTCGCAAGAATATCATGTCAATAGTGTCTGTGAAAGTGTATATATTGTGTGCACTCAGTGCGAAGTTCAGGAGGTACTCGTCGAAGGAAGTTTAGAAGCTAAACCTTCCGACAATATGGACAGATGGCGAAGCACAGCCATGAAGAAAGTCAGAAGATGAAGAAAGTCAGAAGAGAAGNACAATATGGACAGATGGCGAAGCACAGCCATGAAGAAAGTCAGAAGATGAAGAAAGTCAGAAGAGAAGAGATGCAGGTGCGCGAAAAGGTAGGAAAGTCACGAAACACTGTGTTTTCCCGATGTTTTGTGGCTCCGGAGGGTCGAGAAGTAGGCTCGCTAAAGCGGCGGGTGCGGAGACATCTGGGGAGATGAAAGATGAAAAATTGCACGCCGTTGTGGCGCGAAGCACATTTGGAAGTAAAAAGTGTTAAAAACTGTCATTCTCGGAGCACTTTTGGAAGTTCAGATGTGGAAAAAGTGCACGGCGCTGTGGCACGAAGCGCATTTGCAAGTGAAAAGTGTTAAAAACTGTCATGTTCGGAGCACTTTTGGAAGTTGAGATGTGGAAAAAGTGCACGGCGCTGTGGCACGAAGCGCATTCGGAAGTAAAAAGTGTTAAAAACTGTCATGTTCGGAGCACTTTTGGAAGTTGAGATGTGGAAAAAGTGCACGGCGCTGTGGCGAGAAGCGCATTTGGAAGTAAAAAGTGTTAAAAACTGTCACGGTCGGACAACTTTTCGAAGTGGAGATGTCGAAAAAGTGCACGGCGCTGTGGCGCGAAGCGCATTTGCAAGTGAAAAGTGTAAAAGCACCTCATGGTCGGAGCACTTTTGGAAGTTGAGATGTCGAAAAAGTGCACGGCGCTGTGGCGCGAAGCACATTTGGAAGTGAAAATNGAGCACTTTTGGAAGTTGAGATGTCGAAAAAGTGCACGGCGCTGTGGCGCGAAGCACATTTGGAAGTGAAAATCGTAAAAACGTGAGGGTCTCGGAGCAGTTTTTGACGATTCGATGACGACGCGATGTCGAAAAAGTGCACGCCGTTGTGGCGCGAAGCACATTTCCATGTCAAAAGTGTTAAAAACTGAGGGTTTCGGGACGATTTTTGACGTTTGGCAGTNCAACAAGAACAACAAGAACAACAAGAACAACAAGAACAACAAGAACAACAAGAACAAGAACAAGAACAAGAACAAGAACAAGAACAAGAACAAGAACAACAACAACAACAACAACAACAACAACAACAACAACAACAACAACAAC
>BGPT01000801.1:101716-142132 GCA_003297045.1 Symbiodinium sp. clade C Y103 | reverse complement strand
TAAATTGATCTGCGGACCGCTTGATGGACATACCGACAAGAAGATCGATAATGGAACAAATGGAAAGATCGAGAAGTCGGCAATAGATAAATAACAAAGCGCCTGTGAAACAGTTTGATCCTCAGAAAGATAGACAGAAAAGAAGATAGACGGAGAAATGAACAACTGATGGATGCAAGGAGCAACGGATGGACAGATCGATAGACAGGTGGATAGATGGGAAGAGCGAGGATAGACAAATGCCCAAGGAAGGTGAAGCGNCAACGGATGGACAGATCGATAGACAGGTGGATAGATGGGAAGAGCGAGGATAGACAAATGCCCAAGGAAGGTGAAGCGGAGATGGACAAACAGATAGGAGACCAATCACATGCGACCGTTTCTGCCTTGACGGTTTGAATGCACATGGCCAGTGATGAACCGATGACTGCGAGAAAGAGCAACGATTGTTCGATCCATGAGTGGGTTCGCTCTGCCATTCTTCCTTCNGATGAACCGATGACTGCGAGAAAGAGCAACGATTGTTCGATCCATGAGTGGGTTCGCTCTGCCATTCTTCCTTCTCAGCAATGAATCTTTCTCAGCAACAAACCTCTCCTATAGGTTTGCCATTTTTGAAACTTCCGCCACCGCCTTGTGCGGTACTACTGGTAACCCCATTTAAGATAACCAAAGTTTACAGGATATATCGATCAAGTTCAAATAGAACAGTGTTTATAACTGATCCCATCCGACAGGTACATACCCGAAAAGGTATGTGGATCGATAAAACCCCAAAAAGAAACACTTGAATGAGTTGATTTCGGCTTTTTGCCTTTTCGCAAAGGCGTTTTGCTTTTCAAGGACGATCTGAGTATAGGTCAAACAAAGGTTTCAGATCCCTGACTATATATATATATATATATTTAGATATACCTACCCCATCTATAATAATATATATATATATATATATATACCAGTAGTACCGCACCTGGCGGTGGCGGAAGTTTCAAAAATGGTAAACCTATTGTTAAAACAATACCCTTCAAAACCATCTACTTCTTGGGGCTAAGGTACAGGGCTGGAGCAACAGCTGGATTGGCTGAGATGGAAAGGGTGATGCTTGAGTCGAACCGTGTTCATACGGATTCCCAATGGAAAAAACTTGAGCAATGCTATCTCTTGTACAGAGCAGCTAGCTCGAAACTGGGGTGTATATCCCTTGAAAAGGGGTTGGCCCGTTGGAGACAGCGTCCAAAATCCCATAGCCTAGAGTATGGGGTATATGACTTTAACAAGTCCAACTTGAGGTATATGTCGAATTATCTTGATGAGGACTTTGTCCGACGTTCAAAGCAACTGGCCATAAAAGCAAGTCCAAAATATGTCTCTAGACATGTGCTGTTTCGATACTCAATTGCAGCGACCCTTCGCTGGACTCAAATGCTACCAGAGTGAGTTGGCAAAATGGATGATCTTGATTTGATCATTGGTGCGCTGGTGATTGGTTTTTGGTGTCCCAAACGTTTGGTTCTGGGAATGTATAGGATGCCACAATTCATAAAGGGGTATATACGTCCTGAAAATGTTTCCTGAATCCGGAAATATAGTTCGGTGGTGTTTAAAAAGGGTTTGGGGAAATCATTCCTATTCCAAATTGGTTTGTGGAAATCGTTCGGAAATTTAGATCCAAAAGGTTTGGTTTGGGGAAATTGTTCGGAAATTGGCATCCAGAAGGTTTGGATTGGGTAATTAATCCATGTGTTATACTAGGTGTGTGCCCCTTTTTGGAATTAGATACCCACCCTTGTCCAACTTCTGGGAGCGTAGGATGTCACAATTCATTTGAAGGGTCCATGGCTATCTCATACATATATATTCATAGTATGTTTTATCAGATGTTGCCAACTTCAAAGAAAAAATAAGAGGCTCAAACATGGTGTGAAGATGAGCTGCAATTTGAAGAAACTTGCATGGCACTGCAACATGGCACCGGCAACACTATAGTGCTGGTGTCACAATGTCTCTGGAAGTCACACTTGGCACCGGCTGCTTTTTTGGCACCGGCTGCTTATACGGCACCGGCTACATAGTGATGCCTCTTAACCCTTCCTGGTGGCGCTGCAGGTGAGCGGCTTTCTAGAACCGGTGCTCCTGAGCATCCTGTTCTGGACTGCCGCGGTATCCTTGTGGCACCGCCACGACCGCCCCATGGTGGCCACACATGAGCTCCACTCGAAGTAAGCGACACCCGCCCCCCTTCGGACGACGGGCAGTCGGAGAATGGATCCTTACCTTCGACACATTCTGTGTTCGGGACCTCAGAAGAGGCGGAAGGGGCAGTGGACGAAGAAGAAGAAGTAGACGAAGCGCCGACCGCGGAGAAAGAGGTGGAAGTGGCGGTGGAAACTGTGGAGGCGGTCCTTAGCAGTGGTGAGGAGGAGCTTTTGGACGCACTTTTTTATTAGGGCAGGCTCTACGAGGGGTGGTTTTCCGTGTTCGGCGCGTTTGAAGACACCTTGTTGTACAAACTTTGAAGCAGCGCCAAAAAAAAAGAACAGCGCGTCACTCAGCGGCGGCAAACTCCAGAGAGAGAGAGAGAGAGAGAGAGAAAGAGAGACAGAAGAGAGAGACAGAAGAAAAAGAGAAAGAGCGAGAAAAAAAAACACAAAAGAACCGCCCGCCAGGCCGGGCACTTCGTCGCCAAAAGAAGTCCGGACCTTAGCCACTCCCCGACTTAGCGGGGCCCGGTGGGGGACCGGGTTACCAACCCCCGTTTTTTCCCCTCCGACGGATGTCTACCTCTTCGTGGTGGTGGGGACCAGTACCCGGACCCAGCGGCGGTCCGGAGAAGCCAAGAGACATCCTCCCATCCAAGTACCGATGTGGGAGACCACATTGGGAACCGATGGGTTTGTCCCAGTACCCGTCCGGGGGACCGACGGGGAAGAGACAGCGACGACGACGACGACGACGACGGGCAAGAGACAGCGACGACGACGACGACGACGACGACGACGACGACGACGACGACGGGGAAGAGACAGCGACGACGACGACGACGGGGAAGAGACAGCGACGACGACGACGACGGCGACGACGACGACGACGACGACGCCATAGCACTTAGGATGGACACGTATGACATGGGATTGTTTGGTCAAAGGGACCTTCGACGTAAAACCTTCAGAGCGGCGGGCTTTTTTTTTGGCATAGATGCCAGATCACACGCTTCGAGCAGGTTGCGATGCACGCCGGAGAGAACATGTGGCACGGGAACGAAAAAGGTTGTATGAGTGCAGCCCATGAACCGGCACAGTTGTTCAGCTCTAGACTCTTTGCAAGTCTTGTTGAAAGTGGTGAACGTGTTTCCTTTATCGCAGCTTTTCGGGCTCAGTCGGGCGTGCCGCATACCTAGATTTCGGAACGCCTGACCCAGTATGGCGCGCAGAAGGTGGGCGGACGACGACGCGATGTCTTCCTGAGCAACTTGAGGCGGATGTATGCTCGCCCACGGTTTTCGCCAGATGCCTCCATTTCTTCTGCTGCTGCTGGCGGGCTATGTGCGCGGAATGTTTTCTTGCCACCAGCAAGACAACCAGCTCCTGGATGACCTGCGTGTGTTGCTGTTCCGCCAGTGGTCCTATCTCCAAGGCATGCCGTTTTGGCTTTGGCGTCTGCTGGCCATGCGTTCCATCTGAGAGGCCGATGGGGCAGTTCACCCACATTCCTCCTTTATGTCGAGCACCGGAAGGGCCGGCTGGAGAGTCAAGCTAGCACAGATCTTGGCCTCCGAACCCACAACTAGACGGTCAAAGAAAAGGAGTCGTTTCACGGCAGGCGCGTTTTGTGTTTTCGTATATATATATATATATAGATAGATAGATAGATGGATAGATAGATAGATAGATAGATATATCTAACCCTCGCCAACCCTGACTTGTATCCCTTTAATTTAGCACCTTAAAGTATAAAAGGTGAAAAATCTGCACCACAGTTTTGACTTCAGTTCTCAGCCAGCCATGCCCCACAGCCCTTTTGTGCTCTCAAAGCTTGCGCCGTTTTTGTCACCCGAACATCCCGATGGAAGCGACCTTGAACATGGCCCCTGTGCAGTTGCTTCTGGCGCTCTACCTGGGCTGGCTTCCCTTGAGGGCGCTGCGGCAGACGCATCGCGGCGCAATCAGCGTCACCACCGAAGTTCTACTCAGGCAGATGCTGGAAACCATCTTGGGACGGGCGGTCACAACCTTCGTTCCGCGTCCTTACCCTGCACAGTCGCGGCAACTGTGGACCGAGACCATCGGATTTCTCCGGGGCTTCCGCACCCCGACAGGCCCAGATGCTCGCCGGCCCACGGCCCTGGGAGGCCAACCAGTCAGGGACGTTGTCGTACGCTACCACGGCCGACAGGTGTGGCACCCGACGTCCTCAGCCACCTTGACGCAAGACGGGATCCACCGCATCTTCCCGCACGGCGGATTCGATAGGGCGCTACATGGGTTAGCCAACCGTGGAAGTCACGCGCCCAGACTTTGCAAATTCATTGGAGCACAGGCGTGATCTGCCCCCCCCCACTAGCTGGTGCTATTTGGGCCCGCCGGGGGCGCCAGATAGGCTGTAGTGAGGCCCTGTTTCGGCAAAAACTGGTGCTACTTGGGCCCGCCGGGGAGCCAGGTAGTCTTTAGTGAGGCCCTGTTTCGGATGTTTCGGCAGAAACGTCCTATTTGGGCCCGCCGGGGCGCCGAATAATCTGTCGTGCGGCCCTGTTTCGGCAAATACTGGTGCTCATCTAACTTTGCGGGTCAACTCGCCAAAGCCCAGTCCCAAGCCTGGGGACTTACCCCAGGGATTGGGTAGGGAAGAGGGAGGGGCCCGTGGAGTGTGCGGTGGCACCGAGAAGGCGCGGAGAGGGGAGAAAGTGGAAGGGAGAGAGAGAGAGAGAGAGAAAGAGAAAGAGAAAGAGAAAGAGAGCGAGAGAGAGACAGAGAGACAGAGAGACAGAGAGACAGAGAGAATATGAGAGAATATGAGAGAACTGCAGAAGAGTTCAGCGACTGCTGCAGTTTTCGGCCCGAAGAGACTAGACTGTCGAAGCCAGCTGCCACAAGACGGCATGACCCTGCCACTGACGACACTGACGCTCGCCGCGCTGTGCACGTTCGCGCAGCACTGGGGCGAAGACCGTTGGCGTCGCCAGGACAAGGACAAGCATTGGGTGGCCGAGATGCCTCAGCTCTACCTCACAGCTCGGAGCGTTCGGTTCCTACCGAACGTACAGTGCGCGCTGGGCGACCGCTTGGTGGAAGTATTCACCGAAGCCACTGGCTGGTGGGTCCACCAAGGCATGCGCATCAGCTTCGACGTATTTTTCGATGACCTTGCAGCCCGAGGTCACTGAATGAGGCCAGAGGATTGCTGGTATCAGCTTTCCGGAGCCTTGCGAGAAAGGATAGTGGCCATCTTGTTCTGGCCTGCCGCAATCTCCTCTTGGCGGTTCTCGCGGGACCACACCGCTGAGACTGAGATTTGCGGGCGCTTGCGACTGCCAGGCGGCTGGAACCTGGCAGTGCTTGTGCATTTTGCCTGGCTCGGCACAGTTGGCAGCGGGGGCGACGGTGAAGACAACGGAGATGAGAACAACGAGGGAGAGGAGGAAGACGAAGACGACGATGACCCTGACGTCACGTCCCTCTTCGGATCGGAGGACCACCGAGCCCTCAACGAATTCATCGAGGAAGTGACCACGGTTGCCACCAGACCAGGGCGGGGCCACGCCGAATGGTTTGAACCCTTCAACGGCTGTTTTAGGTGCAAAATGTGTGTTTTGAACCCTTCAACGGCGATTGTGGGATCAAGCAACCAGTAGGGATGAAATGGGCATAGGGTTTGAACCCTAAACCCCTGTTAAATGCATGTTTTGGACCCTTCAGCGCCCATTTTGGGACTAAGCATCCATTAGGGATTAAATATGCATATGAAGTATTGGTTTACAGCTTTGTTTGACAGAGATATTACTTCCTTGGGTTGGTATCTTTGGTTGCTTCACCCCACCTGTCCATTTGGTCCCAAGTCATTTTGGATCTTCTTTCCTTCCCTCTTGTTTCTCCTCCTTTCCGGCTGGCTGCCTCTCTCACCCCTGCTCACTGCAGGCACCCACTGCCCCCCCAGGGAGAGGGCCGCGACTTGGTTTGTTGACGTCCTTGTTCCTGCTCTTGCAGGAGGTGGAGCAAAGCCTATTGTGATTCCTGCAGCTTGCAACTTTTTACAGTTATTGCTTGAGTTATTGCCCATTGAACGGGAAAGGCGTGCTGCTAATACGCCATTCAACAGCTTGCGGATCAATGGAATATGTATGTCCTGAAGAACTTCACAGTCTCCGCTCCGTCCGCCGGTCAGCGTGTCAGCCTGCAGAAGCGCCCAGAAGCCGCAGAAGTTGTCAGACCCAGGGGCATACTTAGCAACGGTGTTGGGTGACCTAAAGTAGCTGGACCTAGCTAGAGGTATATACACAGGCGTGTCACGTCAGTGGACCAAAAGCAAGGCAGAAAACAGAGGCAAAGAAGAAATCCATGGCTTTCCCACACTTCGGGCATATGCAGGTTGCTAGCCGCCTAGCAAATGCACACATCAGTTTCTCCGTTGAAGCATATATGTATGTATACACGGGGGAAGAGAGTGAAGAAAGAGGGAGAGATATAGACAGAGAAGTATATATAGTGACAGGACCAAGGTGTTCCTTGGTTTGTTCGCGCACGCTGATCACCTTCTAGCGACGTCCGGGGAGATTGTCTAAAAAAGCATGCTTTCGAGGGGTCCAAACAGAACTAAACTCTTGCGAAATTTTTTACGGAGCATTTTTCCCAAAACGGCGTTCAAAGGCGCATTTTCGACGAAGCCGCTCTTTTGTGGCAGGTCGTCTTGAAAACCCCAGGTTTTGAAGCCCGAAATTTTGATTCACGCAATTTGCATCGAAGCGCGTCGTTTTCGTCTCTGGGGGGGGGGCGGGCAATTAATTCACGCAACGGCCCGGCTCAAATGCAGCAACTTCCCATTTTTTTCGGCCGCTTTTTGGTTTGAAAAAAAATTGGGGCCGATTTCGAGGGCATAGTGCAGGGGGAAACTCTCGCGTTTTTTTTTTTTAAAGCCTATTTTTGGTCTCTTGTGGTCACTGCGGCCAGGGGGGGCGCCCAAATGAGCGAAAGCAACATTTTTTTTTGAGGCTTTTGCTTGTTGAGGCGTTTTTGCGATGAAGCAAAACATAGGGGTATAGCAGGGTTTTTCAACCCGAGGCAGCGCCGAAAAAAGTGAAATGTGCCAAAAAGGGGGTCCAACGGACCACGCTCGAATTCGATCGACCTAATGGCTATGATGACTATAGTTTGGGAGCCAAATTGATGGGGCCACAAACCGCTCTTACCAGTTTCTCTCTCTCTCTCTCGGAAAGCATAACCCCCGAAAACGCACTCTAGAGCCGAAGTGGCGCATTTGGGTTTATTGACCTCTTGCCCATTGAGGCTTCGAGAGCACTCCTCCCTCTCTCTCTCTCTCTCTTTTTTTCTCTCTTCTCCTCTCTCTCTCTCTCTCTTCCTCTCTCTCTCTGCAGACCCTGGTGTGGTAATGAGAGAATTAGATATCGCCTTGAGCAACATACATGGGCAATTCCTTCTTGAATACTAATTTTGATCTATCTGGTAAAACATGATAAAAACTCTTAAGAGCGCAAGGAAGCGCAAGGGCGGGCGCAAGGTCATTTCTAATAACACACCGGTAACTATGTTTTGATCGGCCCCCATATATATATATATTTATAGTTATATATAAATAAAAAATTTTATGTAGATTAATATTTATCATTAATACATAATTAGATAATGAGATATATCACTATATAGTGTCATTTATGATTAAGGTTAACTATATATGTATTTTACATATATCATTGTTTCTGTAATTATATTAATTATGTAGCTATGTATACACAATTTTTCTTTTGATATAGTAATATATATATATATACTTATGCATATATATATATATTTATGATAGAAATAATGAATTTACTACTAATGCACATGCCGGACTGTCAGATGGACTGTCGGTAAAATAATGTATATCCGGTAAAATAAAGTACCGTAATATAGTCATTTAATATATATATATATACATGTATATAACTCTAGATATAATTTCATATTCTAGTCCTAATTTATAGTGTGTATATGCATCTGTTTCTAAAATATTATATTACGTACACAAATGTGCTTGTAGTTAATTGACTTTACAACTTTACAAGTCAAAAATTGATATGTACAACTAAATATATTATTATATTGATATTTGATTGGGATGTTTTTGGTGCACAAAAAGTTTTGCAAAATAACGAAAAATAGATTTGATCTGTTTATGTCTTTGGTGTGGTCCTGCCAGATCTCCTGGGTGTCCTACTATAGTGCTACCTTTCTGCTGGTCCAGAAAAAGAGAAATAACAAATAAAAGTTTCCGATCAATGCCCTTTTGGTATTCGTTTTTGTATTCTGACACATATGTTGACATCGTTTATTTTCAGAAAGATACTAAATTACTAAAAGAGCATCGATCGGAAACTTTTATTTGTTATTTCTGTTTTTTTGGACCAGCGGAAAGGTAGCACTATAGTAGGACACCCAGGAGATCTGGCAGGACCACACCAAAGACATAATCAGATCACATGTCTTTTAATTTTAGGCTTTAACATTTACATTACTACATATTGTAGGTTCATATTTTTTTGTTATATACGTTTTTGTTTTTTCACATATGTCATTATCTCATTGTTTTCGTTTTTGTATTTACATCCATTATTTTGATATTTTTATATTTGTACATTATTCCATGCTAGTTTACAATGAACTGATTTACATTGTATTTTTAATTTTATTTAAAGACTAAAAAACATTAAGCACAGATGTCCTTTTATTTGCTGGTTATATCTGGCTATTTTGTTTTTATTTTCATATGTATAATGTTTTTGATTAATCGTATATATTTGCAAATAATCAGCTATGATATTATGTATTTTCCATACAAAATATCAAAACTGCATATTGTTTTGAATTACAAACTTATAGATTATAGATTTATGATTTTAGAGATAGTAGATTATATAATGACGAAACACAATATTTTAAATATATATATATATATGTATATGTTCGGTAGGTAGTATTTATGTATTTCTCATGATTGTCACCCACCCTGCACCTCCCAGGTTTCCCAGGTTTGCCACCCGCCCTGCACCTCTCAGGTTTCTCAGGTTTGCCACCTGTTTTAATTACGACCATATATAGTATGTAGATATATATGTAGTATGCGTGTTTTATATATTACATGATTTAATAATGATATATCTTTTTATGTCCATTATATATTTTGTGAAGCCAAAAACAAAAATAAAAAACTAAACGTTGACAGGCAAGTTTGTCATAAAAACCAAGTATCACAAAAAATATGAATTGCAACGGTTCAATGATGATTTGCATGATTTCTGTATGATTGTATGACTTTATCGATGTCGTATAGTTATGTATCTATATAAACATATATATATATATGTGTGTATTTTGCACCAAATACACCATGGGCTGGCTAAAATCAGGGACTGGGTTTGAGGTGTACAATCACCGGGGATTATCTATCTATCTATCTATCCATCCATCCATCTATCTATCTATCTATTTATCTATCTATCTATCTATCCATTTATCTATCTATCTATCCATCCATTTATCTATCTATCTATCTATCTATCTATCTATCTACTGTATCTATCTATCTACCTAGCTATCTATCTATCTATCTATCTATCTATCTATCTATCTGTATCCCCATCCAATTGCTTCAACAATGATCCCCCCCTTTATTCTTATATACAACCCCAAAGAAATGTCATGACTTGGGACCTGGGATTCTAAAAGATTGCTCAGTGGTCGTATAACCAGCACGGGAATCTGATGAGAAACTCGGTGACTTTAGGTGGATTTATCATGATTGATGATGGTATCTAGAACCCCCACGGGTCACCCGCAGAAACAAGGTTCAGGATTTGTCCTGGCTGGGGTTTCCTGACTCAGGTGGCGATGTGTTCCAAGAGTGTGGTCTACGGTACTAAGAAACTGAAGGGAGGCAAGGAGCAGGTGAAGGCGCGGATTGGAAACAAAGGGGAAAAATTAAATAATCAAGAGAAGGACTGCAAAACCAACCATTTTATGGTGTTTTTTTAATGGGATACAGGGATACATATGATATGTATACAATATATGTATTTGCTGTATAGTATGCATAACCAATAGTATTGTATTTTCTGGAATTGTGTTGTTGGACAAACTCCCTGACAGTCTCACAGAACATCACCTTTTGCGTGCGGTGAAACACCATACACTACAACTGTTTGCACTACTGAAAGTTATTGTGGTGGATCTTATATTCCAAATAGTGACATATACTTTTAAAGGTGACCAGCCTTTCCTGGCTCTAGTGGTACCCTATGTTGGCTCGCCATCGCCATTTAAAAGATCTAAAACCATCCATACCCAGCTCTGAAGTACTTCAATGACAGGCGGAAAAGGTTTGAAGGAATGTTCACAGGAACCTCCAACAAGTTTCTATAGTCAAAAAGTCAAACCCATAGGTTTCCTTGGTGATGTCTTATTTTTTTGTATACTCACCATTGCTAACCACATATAATTTCATGTATTGGTGCAAGGTTTCAAGCTGACATATTTGGTTCTTTCAACCGCCTGCAGCTACCAGGTAGCTACCATTTTGGTGGGTTTGGTGGCTTTGGTTTCGGGGCCCCATGTCTACATCATTTGGCTAGGTGGAGATGTCTTCGACCATCATCCCTGGTTTCTCTTTCAACTGCTTTTTTGATCACACTGCCGGGCACCTCAATGATCAATCTGCAGAGCTGCTGTGTCCACCATGGCAGTGTGCTCGGACACTTCAAATCTCCGTGTATGTTGAGCTTGTCAACTGCCCTGATGGGCCAGCATTTGAGGTGGACCGGAAGGGCCACTCCATGATTTGGCTGGGAGCCATAGTGAGCAGTTGTCAGACTCTAGTTTGATCAACATATGACTGTCGGCTCTGGGGCAGATGGACTAGTCCGAAAGTGAAGCGTTCCAATCTCAGCAGTGAACGCGTTTCATCGCCAATCTCATCTCGTTGATGCCCCTGTTCACCTATGATTTCCCTCTCAGCAGGACCAGCTTTTGAGCGATCCAAATAACGATCCCCATGTATCCTTTGGTACCCCAATGGTGGTCGCCAAAAACCCGTGACTCTGGATGACTCTGGAAAGAAGCGTTTCCGGTTTCTGCTGCTGATCCCCTGATTTGGGAAATGGCAAATGCTTATACCTTACCCTCTGGTGAACAAAACATAGCTATTGAAAATGGCCATAGAAATAGTGGATTTTCCCATGAAAAATGGTGATTTTCCATAGCTATGTAACAGTTTACCAGAGGGTAACTAACCTTTAACGATGGTCTATGGTTGCAACCCAGCCATGGTCCCATATTCCCATCACCCTCGATGAGCCACCAGGTCGCTGGACTATGACCGTCGTTCGGATGTCGATGACATCAAGGGCATGTGGTGCGCGGAAGCAGCAGAAAACGCTTGGAACCATAGGACATCAAAGGTGACTTTCCGAAACATACTAATGTTAGTAAAGCAATAGGATCCACCATTCTCAAATTTACAGTTCGTGTGGGTGGTATAAAGATGTATAAACCATCAACATATGGATTTTCAAATTAACATTGATGATATCAATTACTGAAAAAGTCACATGCACAGATCATGCAAAGCGCCAAAGTTTGAACAGCAGGTATGTGGCCCCTCATCCGACAAAGGAAGGATGGTCCGGGACTCAGACGCCGCCCCTACGTTTGGACTCCGCCCAGACAAGCCAGAGAAAATATGGGTGAAAATTGGTTGGTGGTTTCATCAAAGGAATCAATATGAACATATTTGGGATAGTCATCCCCAATGACTGACAACAAGAATTAGGATGGCTTGTTCCTCAGTGGACTTTGAGGGTCCTTCTCAGTGTCATGGAATTTGCCCAGAACCAACCTGTTGCATGCGTTTCTTTTTGCAGCCTGGCTGTATTTTCGTTGACCTCTTCTTACTGGCTCAGAGGCTTCCCAGCTTGAAATTTACAAAGAGAGTTGAGCTAAGTGGTTTGTGTGTGTGGAGATGACATGGGAAAGGAGGGCCCAAGATACCCAGGATTTCAATACTCCAATCATGGGTCACAAATTGGGCACCAAAGGGACCACGTGACATTCTCATTTTTAGTATGTACCCATCCATTTTTGGGGAGATACATAAGTGTGAGCCGTTCCAAGATTTCAATCGATTCTTCATACTTTGCATTTCACTGTAAACATCCTTACCCTGTCCATCCAAGCAGGACAGGTTTAAATAGTCATTGTGTATTGTCATATCACCCCAATTGGTGCTACCTTAACGCCTGTTAGAAGTAAACCACTCATTTTGTTTTGTCTCAACAATGTTTGTCATTGTTGTTGGGTTCAGATCCAGAGCCTTCTTGATGAACTTGTCATTCAATGGCCATTTGGGGTTGTTCAGAAATTGAGGTACAAACCTCCACTAGGTCCTCATAAATTCTCCAATACAGATTGCAATTTTTGGCTCAAAACCACTTTTGGACGCAACGTTGGTTTTATCATGGTATACTATGGTATACTTATATATACCTATACGTACCTATATATACTTATATAATCTTATATATACTTATAATATAGCCCATAAACTATCTCACAAACTACCGCCATGAATTGGTTGGATTTATACTCGACATGTTTGTTGGAGTTTAATCACCTATGAGGTATCATTTCCATCATTCATGGGTGACATACAATCTTTTTCTAAATCAAAAACAAGCTCAAATCATCGCAAATCTTGTTGGCAAGAAATCCATGTTTCTAAGGCCAAACAACCACATTTTTCTTTTCAAACAAACATGTATGCTTTATTGAAATAGAATCTCTCCATGACATATCTATCCCTATATATCTTAGCGTTTTCCCTGATCTCCATCCAGGTCCAGGGTGTACTACCAGATCGATATGAGACTCAGGTATCGGGCCGGGAAGCTCAGGGGATCAGTGGTGAGGTGAGAGAAATTCACCATCACTAGCTGCACAAATTTTACTACAAAATTTCTGTGAATTTGGAGGATTTTACCATAGATTCTAGGCCAACATTGATGTTTTTTCGAATTTCTTTGGCCAGGAATTCTATGAAGGGGAAATGAACTGGAAAGTTTGATAGCAAACTCCGAAAAAAAGTGCATAACATCTCAGAACTTGAATCACTCATCATTGTACAAGAATACATCAAAGAAGTTTCTCACATCTTTTCACGAAGTTAACAGATGTGAGCTAGAGTTTGTTGTGGGAAACAGTGCATCAAACTTCATCAAGTATCTTTTGTGATGAACGTTACGACCATGCTGAGATTTAAACCTGGGTCGACTGGGACGTAGAGTTTGATGCGACGGCTAGGGACACAAGCCAGTGTTATCATTCCAAGATTTCCCAGGAATAGCAACTGATGACATCCCATGAATAAGGGATGAATCAGTTTACCCAGTTGGGTGGTCGGTTTGATTTGCGGTTTTCATCCGTTGCTAGACCCCTAGTTTGTAAATGGGGGGCAAGAAACCAATCATTCATCACTAAACCAGTGGAAGAACAATATCTATGAAAGCAAGTCTTTCAGTACCAGTTGTGACCTGGCTACTTCACCCCATTCCAATTGCACGAAACAACAACAACCACATCATCCTGGCAGATGTCAAGAATCAAGGCCTCCAACAACACCAAGATCATGACATCCAGCATCCAGAAGGTTAAAAGTCAGATCAGAACTACCTGGAAGATTGGCATACTCATGGCAAGCTGATAGTGGTCCACAAAATGAGACAGGATATCCTGCCGCCTCCATTGCTTCAACAACATAACTCAATCGGCAAGGAGCCCATTACCCCAGCCCCACGAGGTTTGAGCCCCCATTTTTCATCAACCATCCGTTGTAGTTGAACCACCGTTTTCAATCTTTTCTATCGGTTAAGATCCTTACAATGTGGGGCCCCCCAGCTAAGTTGGTTTACAACTCCAATAACTATGGGTTTTTTGTATTGTTTATGATACTAATAGCAATCTAATAACTATAGTTATTGGAGTATTACAACAATGTTTATAACATTTTATATCTCCAATAAGTATGCTTAACTATGGTTTATAATACTAATAACACTATAGTTATTGGGGTTTATAAACCAAATTAGCTAGGGGGCCCCACATTGTACTTGTTGTGATGTGGCGACCCCAAGGTGCCGGGCGTGCTGTACCGGGCGCTCTCACGGAGCAGTCGGGTCCTGAGTTCGTTGCCACGTTATAAACTCGGGTGAAATGTGCTGGATTTATGACCAATTTGAAATTACTTATTTGACAAATGATCATGCACAGTGATACATAGTGATACATAGTGATACATAGTGATACATCGTGATACATCGTGATACATACTGATACATACTGATACATACATATATATATATATATTATATACATAGATACTATAGATACGATTATCACATATTATATGTATATATATATATATTTCGGGATACTTTATGTTCATATCCTTCAGATTTTGATGTACTGTATTATAATGTATTATACGTCTAAGTCCCCCAGTCTGTCGGCTCTTTTCCAAATGGTTTCATCAAGTTTTCAGCTTTGCCCAATATGCTGCTTTTCTGATTTTTATTGACTTCCGGTAGATTAGTATGATCAAGATTATTGTATTGAAGTCCATAGATCACCTTCCATTCCTGGGATACACAGCTAAAAAACGTGCAGTCTATGTACGCACAACTCCACCTGCAACCGCTGTGGAAAATGCAAAAATGCCACGAAGAAAAAGTCATTGGACATAGAAGCACTGCATGACAGGAACTTGGAACATCCATGGAACTCATGAACTGTTGATTTGATATGTATGTACATATATATGTAATTATATATCTACAAAGATACATAATTGATGGACAAACATGTGATGCCATCAAGAAAATCAACGTGTGGATTGGGCCTCTTTTTTTTAACCATGTGCTTTTTTTTTACAATGACCTCATTGGTGGACCGCTCGCCCCAGAAATGCTGCTTCAGATATGGCAAGGGGCCGAGGGGGAGCCATCCCCAAACGGGCCAACACTATCCACAGCCAAGGATCCAGTGGATCGGAATTTCTGGTCAGTCCTGCCTGTTCCATGGGCAGATGAATGAAGCAATGGAAGTGACCTACCTGGATCTTCCCGGTCTTCATCACCTGGATATGGCTAAAACTTCCTAACCCATTTTGGAGGCCGTTTGCTGAAGGGCTTAGAGCCCCCATAACTTGAGCTCCATGTCAACAGCAACTGTGACAGGCTGATACCCCCATCTACTGTATTTCGGCGATATTTAGAAATACTATTCTAAACTATATTAATCTATATGAAGCTTAGAAGATCCATGAATATCCACATTGAATCATCCCCTGGCGATGTTGGAGTGCCGGTCGTCAGCCCAGGTCTAAGCAGCGCCGTGAGTTGGGTGAAGGATTGCAGTGAGAAGCGCGCGGAGAAACGTCGCTGAAACCAACGTGCGAAACGGATCGCCCGATTCTGGGCCGTGAGATTTTCGTCGGTTTTTGGTGGACCAAAATGGCATAGCCTCCATTTAGTGGCCCATGAAAACAACTCAACATCTTGTGATGATGGCCTGATCTGAAAGAGGGAGGGGAAAAGCCATGTTCAGGCATGTTCGGCAAAACCAAAGAGGGCTTAGGATTTATCGTCAATGAGAAGTACACCGGTTTCACAAGGGAGTATGCTATATCAGCTCATGATATGCTCACCGGTTGGGACTACTTCATGAGTGGGGGGTTGGACCAATTACAAGGAATCAAAGTGAGCTTCCAGGATCATTCGTGATCATCGGTTCTCTTGTGCGATGGCAGTGATTTTTTTTTGTCACTGCAATACTTAAAGAATATTAGCCAAGTGTGGGTCAAACAAAGTCAAATTGAGTCATTCAAAAGTTAATCCATTTCAGGATTCATCCATATTCATCATCCATGTTTTTTGTTTTTGGGTAATACCAAAAGTTTGACCCATACCCATCATCAATATCTATCTCAATGGAGGTCCAGATTTTAAGTGGAACTCCAAGTGGATGCTTGGCATGGAGATTCCCTTGCAGGAGCACTGGTGGAGGGTTTTTTCCCAAGATATTTGGGTGTATTTGGGTCATGTTTTTAGTCAATTTGTTTGCACAGAAGCAGATATATACATATTCTTGTATAATGTAGAACCTGAAGTCCTAAGGAACTCCGAGAAATCCTGAGCAACATGGTTCTGAAAAAAAAATGGCATGATAACGACTGTTCCCATCTTAACACGGCCACTTTGATGTGCACGTTCATCGATGGGCAAACGGGGTTTCCATCCCGTGGGACGATTTTCCAGCGAGCCATGATGCTCAACCACCAAAGTGCATGGTGTCATCCATGTCATCCATGGCAACAGAAAATGAAGAGCATCCAGAGAGCGAAAAGAGAGCCGATTCGACCGCTGGTGGAGGTAGGTCTGGTCTGGTTGCGAAATACCAGGCAGGGAAACTATTGGGTAAGTATGAAACACAGCAAATTTCATGGGATGATAATGGTATTTTGCCCATCTACCAACTGGTGCAGGATTTCGCAACCATCAACAGTATCTGAGCTTCATATCTTTCAGGGGACACAATGGACAATCTAGAATGTAGCCCAGGTATCAGTGGCATCAAATTTGTCTGGACCATCCGTCAAAAAATAACTTGTGTTTTTTGAAGCATGTCATCTTATTTTAATTTTGGATCCCCAAAAATCGGTGAGGTCATCACAATGCCCATTCTTCTTGGTTCTACTGACCATCCATCATTGTCAAAAGTTACCTCCGGATGAATGCGGACCCCTGATCAGCCAACCAGGCTTTGGGCATTCCGGGTCGACAGTACATAGTATACCTGATTTTTTTTTGTGGGTTTTCAAACAGTTTGTAGTGTAACATACCCTGATCTACCATGATTTGCCATGGAACCTTGGAAAAATGGCTCTCAAAGACTATTTTACTACTGGATACGGGCCAACTGTTGGGGTTCATATCAGATTTCGGGATTTCGGGGGTGTGACTTAATTGCTGATTATATTCTCCCGGATTCCTTCAGCAGTGCTTGGGAAACTCATAGAGTCATAGAGTTTCGCATATGCCGAGGTGCATTCCATAGACTATCAGATTTGTCGCCAAACGTATCAAAGATATTCAAACACCATATCCCCAGACCCTCGGAGTCTAGTGACTAGTGATTTTGACATTGAGAAGTGCCTAGTTGTCGAGCCCACACAATTTTTTGCTGATCATTTTAGGAGCTGAAAACTGCAGGCGTCCTTTTTCCTCCTTTCCTGGTTGGATGAAGATGGGTTACTTGATGTCACTTATTTGCCGTTCTCATGAAGGAATATGTACGAACATGTCATATCCAGCTAACAAGTGGCTGAATCTTTTGTAATTGTTTGACTTGTCCTGGCTTCACTAGGGGTTACCCGAATTCATCTACAGCATTCTACATCTTGGGAATCCCTACGAGGTGATGATGTATAGCATCAGCGAGTTGCGTTTCTTCACACCCTTCATGTCCATGATCGTTGCTTCAGAATGTTTGAGACACATCTCCAACAGAGCTCTCATGGACATGATGGACTTCTCATTTGAATTGATAAAGCCCTCGTTTTCAGTTGGTACAGCGACCAAGTTGAGTTGCTGATCCTTTGAATTTGAGTCAGTAAATGTTTGAAAAATATATACAGGTATGTTATGGTATATTATATAATTAACTATTGGTAAACTGTAGAATCAGCATTTTTTCCGGAACTTGTGGATACTTCTGGCTCGAAGGCATAGAAAATCTCTGTGTCGTTTAAAGTGATTCTCCCGGGACTTCATCTTGATGCGGCCGCGAGCTCAGCAACCATGGGCCCCTCATGAATGGTGAATTGGTGCAGCCAACTAGAAATGTACCAGGTTTGGTATTGTGCCAGATTGCCACGTGGTATCCCATAACATGACTGGAGATCATTGGTGTGTTTCAGGGGTTCTGGACCCCAGAAATGGAGGATCATGCCACTTACAGTAGCGCATTTCATATCATTTAATGTAGGTAAAACAATAATAAACCACCCATTTGGGAATGGTTTATACCACCTATTTATGGTGATTTTGGGGATGGTTTATTATTGTTTTACCCACATTAATACTTTTAATGTCTGGAATAACCCAGCCAGACGGGTTCTTTTCCCTCTGTTGGATCATGAAGACCTTGCAGATCCCGTGGTCAACCTCCATCAATGCCTCTTTGGGATTTACGATTTCAAATGTGCAGCATTCAAAAGACCCAGAGGACCTTAGCATATCCACAGAATCCCTGAAGTGACAACAGACCAAACCGACACAAACCTCTGGTTTTCCTGTGGATTTCATTGTTATGTTTTCATTTCAGGGTCAAACATCCGGAAACTGGTCACCTTTGGATCATCAAAATCTCAGGAGACATGTTGCATTTCACTGGTATTTATTTAGTTATATAAATATGTTAAATATGTATGTATATTTCAGATAAAACCCTATTCAACTGGGGTACTTTTTGCTCGTTTTCTACTTCACCCATCTGCAACGGGCGATCTGAAATTCGCGAGGTGTGCCTGAAAACAAGGCCATGAAAGGACGGGGCAAGGGCCGAGGCGCGGCCAGTTTGCCGACAGGCTGCGCGGATGTCATTCGCCCAGTGTTCGATCCATTATTTCCATTATTTGTTGGTTCCACTATTCCCATTGCATCGCATTAGCCATCATTGGCCATATGCTAAATGGGTGATGATTGTTCTTGCCCAGAAGTTGCTGGGAATGCAGCCCTGAAAAGCCCCGAATCAGCTAGGGCCCTGATATGGGCTGGCTCAAACCGCTAACCGCTCACATGGGACCCTTGAGAAACTATTTGGATCATGTATGTCACCTCATGTAATAAGGGTTGTACAAAAACGGAAAACCAGGAGTTTAGTAGCCAAACACAAAAGGTTTGGGAGAATTGAATGAATTTTGGTACATCAAAATTTGCCTGTTCTTGAATTTGTCATGAGTTGTCCATTCAATCACGACTGGTTTATAGCTGCAATTGTCAACCGCTTTTGTCAACCGCTTGCCCTTTCTGGGATGCACATCTTATCGTTTTGTTCATTGTTTGGCGCAAATATTGGTTGGTTCGGCACATGCATTACTTGTTGCAATCTTCAAGAGAAATACGAGGAAAATGTCCGATTCTGCTAGAAACTAGAAACAACTAGACTGAAACTTAGCCATGTCTTGCGTACACAATGCTTACGATTATATCATGGTTCAGCTTGGGGTTCGCCCCAACTTGGATGTCAAGAACACCCCGTGAAGCGGTCAGTTAGGTCAAAAATGCGTGGTTGATGTTGGTTCAGCGGATTTCTACCTTGATGGCCCACTTGAACACCGTGAAGTCACATTAGCAATGGCCAAGACCTCTGTTGGTTGACACAGGCATACACAATATACCTCTCTCCAAAGGGACATTCTAATCCACTACAGGAATATTTCTGAACCACTGCAAGGACATATAGGTTTGGGGAACTGCTCATATTGGGTTGTCAGGCTGTCAGGGTAGACCTTGGTTGTGTAGTTCGACCACGGCTTCCAAGGGTTGGGGCGTCTCGCCGCGAGGCCGAGCAAAGACCGAGCCAAAGGCACAGGTTGAAGGCGGGGAACAGGATTCGATGATATCGCAAGACACTAACTAGTTACTAGGCATTTCAGTGGATTGAACCAGCAATGATGATGATGATGATGATGATGATGATGATGATGATGATAATGATGATGTAATTTGATATAGTTTGAGAATCATTGAAACATGAATTGAAACAGTACAGATAGTGATGTTTTAAGCGTTTTTTGCAGCAATATGATTCAACGATCAAAAGTTGCGATTCAGCCACGAAACAAGAATTAAAAACATATTGAAACAACAGACATATTAGCCAGGCAGCAAAAATGAGTATATACATATGCATATACAAGTATATACACTTATATACATTTAATATACATGTAATATACATGTAATTATATCTATGTATATGTAATTATAATTATATATATATTAAATATTATTACACACATATTATTTAATCATAGATACTTGGAAACATGATCCAACCATGAAGAATGGAGACATCAGAAAGGCCACAGCGACGATTGGTGGTTACTTGTAGGGATTATCGAACCATTTCTGCTTGGTTTCAAGCATTTTATGTTTTCCATCCTTCCTGGCATGATTTTCTGCCGTTTTCAGATGTACAGCTCGGTTACCAACCCGATGAATGCGGCATCCCTCGATGAGGATCATGTTCACCGTTTTCTCGGGCGTGCGTATGGCAACGATTTTTCTGATTTATTTACAGCTGGTCCAACCATGTAGCCTTCAAAATGATGGGCTTCTGCCCATCAAACACCACTTTTAAGACTCAAAGGGTGGGATGATTGCGGGTCATTCTAGAATCTGCAAGAGAATCATCCGAAAAGTTCGACCAAGAATGGCAACAACTGCGCCGCAAGACATGTCTAGTTGGTGGCTTCATGCGGCTTCGTATATTTTGATTTCTGCATCTCTACCTAGGACTACCCCACTTTTCTTTATTGGGATGGGATGAGAACCAATCAGGTGTTCTTTCCTATGGCAGAAGTCCTTTCCATAGCAGGGCAGGATGGGCCTCCCCGCAACGTTCATGAAGACACCCTCTTGACATTGCGACTCCCAACCCCTTTGCATACTCAAACATTGTACATACAAGTATGGATTCCCTCCTTCCTCCCCAATGTCATTCCAAGATCTTCCAAGCAGTTTGCTTCGTTCGTAAGTAGTTTATATTATCTGGGTCGGCCTCATGCCCCACAATGGTCTGTTGGGACACCCCATGATAAAATTCCGAACATCGCCCAGGTGAAGGCGGAGGAACCCGCGGAAACCTCTTGGGAAAGCGAACGTCCTGTCCATGGATCAACAGCCCGGGGGCCAAGAGCCGAGACTGCCAAGACTGACAAGACTCTATGGGGTACCAACAAACATGTAATTCCAATGGAAAAACATGATAAAACAGGATCCAACCATATCAAAGGTAAAATTTGAGGTGTTATATACTCGATTTTTTCGGACAATGAAGGTTGGACACATTTACAAAACAATGAGAAACACATATATACATGTATACATATATAATATACATATACATATATAATATACATATACATATATATATATATATATACAATATACATGCACGCCATTTGGGTTTGGCTCCAGTCTTTGGGGCACCTGCAGACCCACCAATGGCTTCTCATTTTGAGAGCTATCAACCATTGATTTTGGGGATTGATATTTTTGAGACATACCCATTGAAGGACCCGCTATTATTTTCGTTGGATTCAAACTGCATCAAACTACATCGAAGATCCAACAAAAACTACTTGTATCTATGACCTAGACCCTCAATGTAGAAATAACACGTGGGCAACATACCCAACTCAACGGCTATTTTGAGGAACTAGCTGCAGATGATTTCGCGATTCCGAGTTCCCTGAAGCGATCCGAGTTGTGTTGGGCAATGATTCATGAAAAATGTGTATACATATGTACACATTAATATACATTGTTATTATCATTACACATATATTAAGATATAGTTATATATATATATATATATGTACGTTAGAGACACAGCAGATATCACTATACATTTATAATCATTTATAGATGCGTAATTAGAATCCATAGATTCTCCAGAACTACTGAGCACAGTCAACCTCGCAGCCTGGATTGATAAAGAGTCCAGAGGTGAATCAAAATCCTTGTCGACGATGGTTTCTGCCAAGTCAGGGCTTGTTTCTAAGATCAAATATGGTTGTGATTAGTTTGGCTGGATCTAGTAGAGAAATACCCATTTGGTAGGTAGTTCATTTGTGACCATTTTGGTGGGGTCAAATAAAGTGACGGTTTTTGTGGTTAAGCGACTTCAACACAGGGCAGTAAGAAGGTGACTTTCAATGGTGTTTCGGTGATGAACAGAATACTGAGGTACGCACATATATATATATATATACATATAGTTACATATACACATATTCATGACTCTTCAGTTATTCAGAAAAAAAACATGTTTAAGAGCTAAAATCTACAAAAAACATCAAATGAATCTTTCCGGAACATCACATCCCAGTCACGAGCGCGCGCCGACCCCGCTGAGGTCAGATCATTCAAGCTTCAAAGGAGGAGATCAGTGAAGAAACCTGGTTTCCGGGGGGAACACCAAAATTGAATCATACCTATATATATATATGAATATCTGTATACATACAAGTATACACAACTTATTTTTCTATACATGCTTTAATTGATAGTTTTCCACGCAGCTATTGCCTTCTTAGACTGAGAATATTTGGAACAAAAACACATCCCAAATGGATCCAAATGGTGGAGCTTATTGGCTTATTACAGTAAGCTATCACATTTTATCATGTTATTTGAGGCTCGCATTTGACCAATTTCAGTGGAAAGCAACCCCTGATTTCCACCTACAAGTGGGTCCAGTTGCACATAGTATTGTATGTCACATACCATCACATACCATCACGTACTATTATATAATTGTATGATATGTATACATATGCACATGTAAATACAATTATATGAACCACATAGTTACCGCATAGTTCCCACATAGTTACCACATAGTTACCACATAGTTACCACATAGCTACCACATAGTTACCACATAGTCACCACATAGTCACCACATTGTCACCACATAGTCACCACATAGTTACCACATAGTTACCACATAGCTACCACATAGCTACCACATAGTTACCACATAGTTATCACATAGTTAGTTATCACATAGTTAGTTACCACATAGTTACCACATAGTTACCACATAGTTACCACATAGTTACCACATAGTTACCACATAGTTACCACATAGTTACCACATAGTTATCACATAGTTAGTTATCACATAGTTAGTTACCACATAGTTACCATATAGCTACCACATAGTTACCACATAGTTACCACATAGTTACCACATAGTTACCACATAGTTACCACATAGTTACCACATAGTTACCACATAGCTACCACATAGTTACCACATATATCCAATTCTATTCAATTTTTGCATCATTACACCCCTAGCCTAGCTGGTGGAAGCTGATGACCCCACAGCCCCCCACAGAGCCAGGATAATGCCATCCAGCGAATTCTGGTGCCGCCAGGGATTTGTTGAAACGACCTTTGGTACCCTGCGGGTTTTAACCAACTACCATAGGGATTCACAGAGATTTTCTTGGGAGATATGATTTATAAGAATGGGATAGCCACTTGAAACCTAGCAGTCTGCTATTGAACACCGTGTTTCAAAGGTAAATCATCGAACTTTGTTTGGGCCTTGGCTCCATAGCTATGTTAAATTACCAGAGGCTAGGTCCAAAAGGTACTGAGGATTTGAACCAGAGAAAAGACTCATCTACTCTATGTAACCTTCATGAAAACTATATTATATATTATTATATCATGTAATACTATATTATACTATTTATGATATGACAAAGCAGTAATGGACACGGTCATATCTCATGGAGTTTGAAAAGGGTTCCCTGTTTGATGAAAGATTATTACAATACCCTAGGACATTTGGGCAAATAACAACAACCTCACTACCTGATCCCGACAGAAATCATACTTGGTACGGGGGAAACGCACCTGTTCACATTGGCTCACGTCCAGTTGGAATCCTTTCGCTATAAAGACGAGAAGGACCTGAAACAGCACAGAACCTCTGCAGCTGTGCTTTAACACACTTGCATTGAAGCGAAAAATCCAGTTGGATGGAATAGCAGAACTTATTTTCTTAGTAGCTGCGGCCATTTTGGGTTCTTGACATCGTTGGCACACAGACTGATACATTCTGCCTTTGTTCTCATATATACCAAGGGATAGAGTTTGGGATGACTAGTCATCAAAGTACATGCTTTGCAAGTGAAGTACAACCCACTGAAGACAGATAAACAAATCAACATCCGTTTTTGCCCAAGTTTTTTCCTATCGAAAGTGTGGATGTTCAATTGCCTTGGTGAGATCCTCATGATGGTGCTATCCCCTTGCCAGAGGGTACCAATATTTACTATCACTCGATTCACCTATTTAGAGATGTTGTCCATACATTATATGAATGGTACATGTCCCATCCATTTGAAATCGTGGTCGAAGTTCATCCTGAATCTCCGGTTGACGAGTTCCCACCTCCGGGGTGGGTCTATTTCCGCAGCACCCGTCCGCATTTCTTCAGAAACGCCACAGGGAGTTGTGGAGATGTGCATCAAAGATATGAATCTCGCTTGAGCCTCAGGACTGTGTCAGAAATGGTGAAGAGCTCCTAGATGTCCTAATTTGTGATATATATATATAGTTATATATATATAGTTATATATATATAACTATATATATATGTATATATATTCAGTTGGACTACTAGAACTCTGGTTTTCATTGGTGGTATTTTCAGCAAGGGTCAACTGCTTGCTTTAGTTTCATTCCCCGCAATGGATAGATCCGCAAGTGGTTTTTGCATGTTTGATCCGGTGAATACATCAACCAGCTCAAACTTCGCAGAAGGGGGTTGAACCAACAAGAAAAAGAAGAATTGTGTGCATCAAACTGAAAGGATTACCCTCTGGTTATTCAACGTAGCGAACTCGAAAATCTTAATTCTTAGTCTGGAATTCATCGCAAGTCACACAGAAATGGGCCATGTTCCATAGCTACGATGTTCAAGAACGAGAGGGTATATAAACTAGGAACATTGTGTTCTTTTTTGTAAGGAATCAAGTTGTGGATGTTATCTGGAAACGGGAGATTTATGCAAGGTGTGATATTCAACGGATTGATTTTAGGAAGATTACAGGAAACACGATCTTTTCAATCGGGATTTCACCCGGATTCTGCCGAATCGAGAATCACAATGAATTAAGCCATGAGATTTGGTATTTACTTGTATTTACGCAACCACCATGGGGATAAATATGATTGCATCATGCCAGAGCTGTGGAAGGACTAAATAGTGATCCATAGTGATCCTACTTTGGGCTTTGCGTGGCTTCTCCCCCAAGCCATATTACCAATATTACCAGTAGGATCATCTACTGGCGGGGTCCCTGCCCGAGGACGTCACCAGGATTCAAAAGAAACAACAAAGTCGTGATTTCGAGCCACGCGTATGATTAGGATATCATCAAAGATGTGGATTCTTCTTCGAAACGACACGTTTTTGTTTTTTCCGGCTTTTGCACCGAAATTCAAAGGGGATTTTGCAAACAACACATCGGAAACGGTAGGCTCCCACCAGATTGGATTTAAGCAATGGGGAGAAAAAGGGATGTAACAGGACTCAATCATCAGAACCAAGTAGTTGACCATGAAGAATTCAGGATTTTGCCATCTAAATTCTGTGGGATAAATCAGATAGTGAATGCCTGGGAGTTGACAGTCTGGTGGAGTTCATGATCTGAGGATTGAAGCAGCAAAAAATTGCACTTTAGCATTTTAAGATAGGGAACTAATCAACTATGAAAGAACAGGAAGTGATCTGCTTAACAAAGCTCGGGGGTGAACTGAGCTTGCCAATTGAACGTGTTGCCAAGATTGGATATATGTATATATATATATATGTATATATATATATGTATTGATATGCCATGCCATGCTTGCATGACTAGAATGACAGGAGCCGGGTTGTGGCCCTTTTTTTTGGAGCAATGAACACCAAGGTTTCCAGGAAGGAAACTCGACCGTTTGATGGTGAAATCCTCGAATCTTGTCGGTTGGATCCCAAGTCAATCCATTGAATGTCACATACATGTGTATAAATGCAATATATGTATATACACGGAATATATATAGCAACCCCAAAAAGATAGAAAGGTAAAATCCTACCAAAATAGTGATGATTTGCTTTTCCGTCTTTTTGGTGTCAAGATATAGATAGTCATTTTTTGCATAAGTCCGCATTTTTGATGGTACCATCCCCGTTCTGGATCAAGTCATTGGATTGGCGATGCAATCCAGGGTGGGATCAGAGCTCAGGTGAATCTCAGTACATCACTTCATCGCTTGGCAAAACTCTCTGTGATGACGCCTCACAGTGACCGCATGCTGCGGCAGGCTGTGGTAGTTTTTCGATGGGGTTTCTGCTACCAAGAAAGATGGAATTACTGGGAAGATCTGGGAAGAAACTGAGTGGCCAGAAAAAATAGGACAAACAGATGTTTTGTTGTTTTAATCCGGGACACAAAATGCTAAAGGAGGATTTGACAAGATCAAATTTGGCCAAACAACAACATGCATGCAAGATTGGCCATAGATTGGACAATGGTTCTGCGGGGTAGGATCTTGCTCAACTGGGATGAGCAGAGGGTAGAGTGAAACCACGAAAAAGGACCACGATAGACCTTGCATGTTTGTCATGAAAATCCCCCAACCAATAAGGGGAAATCAACAAAGATACTTTCTGAAGCCGCTTGAGATGAACGCTCGTATTTGCGGGACAGTCCCAGTCCCAAATAAGACAGTCAAATCAGGATATAGCAAACCCCCAAAAATGAACTTATCATTGTCCCTCTATATCTGAACGATCGAATATCTCCAGTTCAATTTGTGGAACTTGTATGAATTTGTACGATTCATACAAATTCCACAAATTGAACTGGAGATATTCGATCAGATATAGAGGGATCTGTCAATATCTCAGAGACCATTGAGAAGGGGATAACCATCCACCATAACCAGTGGGAGACTAGGGTCCCAAGGCTGAATTGAACCGTAATTACAATATATATATATATATGTACACTATTGACACATACACATGTACACAGTATCTATATCTCTCTATACCTATATATATATATATACATACATATACATGTGAATACATTATATATATATATATGTAGATATGGGGTCTTCCTAAAATAGGGGTACCCCAAGTCATCGAAAATTAGACCATTTTAGTATTGCAACAAATGGTTTTGGGGATCCACCATTTTAGGAAACCTGTCATATACATGCAAATGTCATCTTATGCACTTCTGCTGCGGAGCACAATGCCCAAGGTTGGTCAAGTCGGTCAAGTTTCTACGTACCCCAAACTGGAATGGTTCAGGATGTAAGTATCAACGACAGACTTTCGATGGGATATTAATGGGATATCAATAGAATACCAGTGGAATATTAATCTGATATATCAATGTACTAGATATGTTAAGGGGATACATGACTGACAATGTGCTGTATGATACTGTATGACATTGTATGGCAAATTTGATGGGGATTTAGTGATTTAGTCATCAACCCCAGGGATTGCATGGAATTTAATGGGGATGTGAGAATATATATATATATATCCAACTTAACATGATTTGGTAGTATCTGAACGTGCGCTATACCCCCAAACGGCCCCTTCAATAGGGCAGGGCACAAAAAGTGACGATTGGATTCAGGGGGTTGTTTGTTGTCAGACAACCCCAAACTCAACATGACTAGCTGGTTGGTAGATGTTAGTTTTGTGTACATCCTCCCTGGGATGATCAGAACATACCATAACAATTGATATCTTGACTTAAATCTTGACTTATATATCAGTCCTTGAAAGATCCAGAGATGTTTTTTTTGTTTCTTTGGCTGTGGCTCACAGATGCGGCGGCAAGGATCCACAGATGCACTTGGAGACCTTTTGAAGACGGCAGAGCATCATGAGCCACATGAGTTGGGGTCAAAAAAACAGCTCAGACAGCCGCTTCGAACATTTCCAAGTTTCCAAGAACACCTCCAAACAAAAATCTGCAGTTGTAGCCTCCTTCAGCCAACACCAACAAGGAATTTCCGCGGCGTTCTGCCTGGTAAGAAAGCCATGGAAGAGCCCCGAGAAGGTCAATTTAACTGCAGCAAACGGGAGATCATCCACATCCAGATGCTAGGAATGCAGAGCATATGTCCCCCCGCTAATCAACTTGCAGTCACTGGAAACTTCAAAAATGGCTCTTTTCACGGCCAAAGCATGGTTGAAACCCACTTTGAAGGCGTTTGGTGTAATGATATAACATTGATCCCGCATTGGTAAACCCTGGCTGATTGATTGAGGATGAAACCCCACAGCCCAAAAGACGTGATATCATTAAACTGGTCCCAATTACATCAGCCAGGAGCCAACCTGCAATGAATCAAAGGGGACACGATTTCTATAGTTTCCTAGTTAGTTCCTATCATTTCCTATTTGTGTTTCCCTTGCGCAAGGCTCCCGCAAGTCCGTGTTTCTCAGGATCGGCAAGGCTGGCAATCAGATCGGCAATTGGTTCTGGCGGCAGCTCTGCTCGGAACATCAAATCCACGTGGACAAGCACGAACTGCGCGGCTATCAAGAGGGGGACAGTCAGCAGCAAGGCTACTTGGATGTCTTCTTCAACGAGGGGAGAAGTAGCTCGCAAGGTAAGAGAGCCTTGGCTTTTAGATGGTTTCTGGACGGTTTTCAGGGTGTTCTTGGATGTCTTGAGTGAACATTTGTCAGAAGGAACCCACACATGGCTCAAAGCCTTCTGATGTTTGAGAGGGGAAACCTCTTGGGACGCTACCATTCGAAAGACCAGGATTCCAGTGGATGTCCAACAAATACGAAATTTACGTCTCAGCATGTCTCGACGTATAAAGCAATAATGCACATTTGTGTACATTTACAAATCTGTACATATGACATAATATAACTTTTCAACACCTTGTGAAATCAGTCCATGGTACGGTATGTTGAAGGTATCTTGCGCCTCCAGTTGGGGACTTTGACTTTTAAATACTCCTGTTTGAGTTCTATTCTAGCACCCTCAGCTGGAATAACGACATTGTTTTTGGGCAGGTGTTCGCTTGAGTTATTGCAATGACTGTTCCAGGAGATTTTTGCAGCGCAAAAAGATATTCCAGAACCTCAACCACTGCTTAGAATTTGTTTGGTAAACTGGAATGTGTATAGTCCTTGATTATCCCCACTGGGTCTTGACGGTAAGGGTCTCGTAGGGGCCGAGGGTATGGGGCGTCGAAAACGGCATATTTCTAGCATTTCAGTCAAACATGCCTAAACACAATCAGAAAGAATTCAACTCATGCAATCTACACCCATTGATTGCATGTCGCTTGACTTGAAAGAACATTAACTGGGAACCGAGGGTTTTATCACCGTGAACATGAGATCGTATATAATTTTCTTGTACTTGTAATTTGCCTGGTAATCCAATTCTGGGATACAAAATCAGCGTGGCACCAAGGGAAAACCCGGAAAACCCTGATTTGAATGGCGTAAAAGAACAAGGGTATCCTGATATTCTGAAAACACAAAGACCTCAGGAATCGCCAATTCTCGTCTGTGAATCTTCACTTATGCTGAAACACACGTTGTTATGGGTCCAAATCCAATTTTGTCCGATCCAAACCCGTTCAAACCCTTATCTTTCTAGCTCAAACTCCTCGCTTTGGTAATTCAACAGTTGGCTATTGAAATTCATCATATTTGTCATAGCTTAATCAATATTAATCATCGAACTAAATGGGTCGTTTTCATCCATTTTCCATAGCTGCCATAGCTATATTATACATTCAATTCTATATCATATTATACTATACTATATTGCATTATAGATATGGAAATTTCCAATCCATCTGGGGGTCTCCCTCTAAATCATCCATTGATTTCCATAGGATTTTCTACTCTCAGGACATGTCCCCCGCGCCATTCTGATGGACACCAACCTGGGCGACCTGGCCTCCGTGGCGCAGGATCCCAAAGTTGGAGATGCCCGGCGGACTACGGCGGCGAGATTGATGGAGCCGGTGATCTTTTTTCTTGGCACCGGGAAAAAATGGTGGTTTAATGGTGTTTAACCGTGGTTTAATAGTGTTTAACCATCAACAAACATCGGAACTTACTATGATTTGATGGGTGTTTACCCTCCGGTAATGCAATATAGCTATATGGAAGATGGCACATTTAGTTCAATGATTTACCGCTGACAGATGGCGATTTTTCATACTGTTGCCAAAATTAGCAGAGGGCACACCTAACGCACAAATCCGATGGGGAAAATTATGATAAGCCGCTGGATTTGGGGGCAATTACCCAGCTCTCTCTTCCATCCATCACCAGCGATTTCATTGCGACAATGTCACCATGAATGATAGTCAGCAAACGGAACCGCCTGCTTTTGTCGAAATGATAATGACAAAGGGCATACTGTATACATAAGTGTCAACAAGATTCAACAAGTATGAATAAATATGAAAAACATAAATAAGTAAAAATGAGTATAAATAATTACAAATACGTATGAATAAGTACAAATAAGTATACATAAATATGAACAACTATAGATAATATGAAAAACATAGATAAACATATATAGAAATAAATACACACATATGTACAAACTATAATCAATTCCGATATCAGTATATATATATACACAGAACACACAGATACACACTATATAATAGAAATATATCAATGTATGACACCCAAGCCATACCTCAGGGACTTTTCTTCAGAGAAAGTCGATCAAGGTTCAGGGGCTCTTTCCCATCGAATCATCAAGCGTTCAAACAGATCTGGAGTTGTCAATGGGGTACTCCATGGTACTCCATTCTTTTTTCTGAAAACGATGAATTCAGGACAGGATTCAGGCATTTTCCATGTTTTTTTTTTACAATTTCTCCCATGATGTTCCCTAAAATCCCCCCCTTCATCATCTTCAGACAACCCCCTGCCATGGGTCGACCTTAGGATCTCTATCGTCCCGAGAACATCATCGGCAACGACGAGAGTTCGGGCAATTGCTACGCCAAGGCCTTCCACACCGAGGGTCCTGACCTGGCCGATCGTTGTCTGGAGATGGTCCGAAAAGAGTAACTCGGCCAGACCATTTTCGGCGCCATTTTTTGTGGTGGAAAAAAACCGATCCATATGGCTCTGAAATGGGTTCTACGCATAAAATTGTTTTTTTTAATAGGAAAACATGATGATTCCCCAGAGGATTTGGGGGGTTTCCATAAAATGCGGGATTCCCCAACAGCTGGATGGTGTATTTCATGGAAAATCCATTGAAATCAATGGATGATCTGAAAATGGAGTATAATCCATAAAATGGCTGTTTAACCAGGTTTGGGGGGGACTAACTATTGGATTATTTTATGATGATTCGCCATTTTTCAATGATGATTATCAATGATTATTATTTAAGTTTAATAGGGACAATGATGATTCACCAGAGGATTTGGGGGGACTAACTATTTTCCGACAAACCCATATGTGATATGGAAGCAACATGAAGCAACCCTATGCTACGGGTTTCTCCTAATGGCAATTTCACAAGCAAAGACACTATTTAAAGGTCAAATATTGGGATTTCACCAATGAATGATGGTATTCGGGATACGCCAGAACATGAGATGTTTGTTTGTCCTTATATATATAGTTATATAAAAGTAGAGAGAAAATTTACCAGCCTTGAACTGGGAATTCAAGTGACATTGGGATTTCACCAATGAATCCTTCAACATGGACGATGGAACATCACTTTAAGGAAAATGAGTGATTTGGGAACCTTGCAGATTTTTGGGATATTCGTATTTTCAGACAAGTCCACATATATATATATATATATCTGGGCAGCTTTAGCGTACTCAGCAGCCAAACCCTAGAAATGATGGTTAGGATATTGAATCCATGCAAAAATGGGTCAGTATCTCTGATTTGTGAAGTTGGACCAAAAAACATATATATCCGCAGATCTTGCCTGATACCCTCTGGTAATTAAACGTAGCTATTGAAAATGACCATAAAAATAGTGGATTTTCCCATTGAAAATGGTGATTTCCCATAGCTATGTTAGTTTACCAGAGGGTATGCGCGTTTGAAACGGTTTGAACATCAGCCAAAATCAGGTGATTGTGCCGGATCTGATTGAGATCAACCAACAACAACCAACATGTGGGTTGATGTTACCGACAGTCAGGTTGGTTTCACCATTGTTTAACCATAGAATTACTTTATAGGTGTTACATGTGTTCATATTTATTATATGTATATATAGTTTTATATATATGATATGATATGATAATTGATGCATCTGTATATATATATATGTATACAGTACATACATATGTAGTTATAAAGACAGAATTGCTAATTAATCGACGGGACGAGAAAGATCCCGCGCTCTGTTTCAAGGATGACAGCAACATGGGTGAACTTTGTTGATCCATGATCTGAAACTCCAAGTTTCAGGAGTGTTGGAGATATTCTACGGAAGCAGTTGTAACTGGGGCGAAATCACTACCCAATCACTGGGGTTAAAGTGTTGTTGCTTTGAAGACGGGTTTCATTGGGTGAAATACCCACAGAGAACTGGAATCATGCCCTTTTGGCCCTGGAGCGTAGATTTTGAAGGGTGGGGTGGAGGTTGGGGCAGAAGCCGAAACCCCGATCGCAATTGTGTATCGGAAGATACGCTATTATATAATCCTGATCCTGATCTTCAGTTTTATGTTATTTAATAGTGCAATTACATATATATATATACACACATAGCAGGAGAGTTTTGGGGAGTTTAGTTGAAAGCTTGCGCAGAACCCAGACCTTTGGGGCTAAAAGCCATGGTTTCCGGTCGATTTTGCCTCAAACATACCTAAACCAAGCCGATGACTCAATGAAGATATTGAGAACTGAGGTTCGAAAAGTGCAACTGCCTTCAAGGTGTGCAATTCACACACGCGGCCTGTGGAGGAACTGGGACAGGACTCACAGGCCTTGTACTGAAGACCTTGCGCGACTACTTAGATAAACAGAGCAAGTGTGTGCCCTGGTCCAAGATCTGCAGATTTTTCTAGATCTGGATGTTTGTTATAAGATGTTTCAACCATCGCATCCAACAAAATGCCACCAACATATATGCAAAAATGTACAACATGATGACCGACATTTTTCTTTTTGGGATAAAGTCAAAGTGTTCCCGTTGAAGGGGAGTAATTTTCTCAATGACTCATGGGCTGAAACAACCAACCAGTATTCCAAGCTCCGGACAACAAACATGTCTTGTTGAAGGAATCTTTTGGGTGAATTGAATTGATGAGGGAGGGTGTTCTAAACGTAGATAAGTGATGGGAATTATTGACTTATATATCATTATCGTACATTTGTATTGACTGTTGCTAATTCTCATCTACTGGTATCAACTATTGACCATTATCAGTTGATTGTACATTATACAGATATACAACTACTTATTCTTTACGTGATGATTTCTTACTGGCATATCATTAAGCACATCAATAAGCATTGACTGTTTGTAGTCAGTGTCATGAGCTGATCGTCAAGATATAGGCGTACTAGTAGTATTCAGCTGTGTTTTTTTTTAATGACAGGTTTACCTGGGAAACCAACCGAAGCCGACCGCGAAGCCGGCTGGGAATTCTCCAGTGTTTTCTCCAAATTCTCCACCACTGAGGTGATGCAATCCTTTGTCCTGGCTCCAGCGCCCGGCATGTCGGAAGTGGTCTTGGAGCCCTACAACTCAGCTCTGTGCTTTCAAGATTTGCTGGAATATACTGATCAGGTGGAAGAAAAATCAAAGAAACTGAAATCATGGGCACCAGATGTGTTTGTAGAAATCACTGCAAATCTTTTGGATGTAATACCATTGGTGGCCCGGATCTTAGCTGGATGCTTGATGAGCTTTTGCACAACCAATGGGCGAGGGATGGTACATAGTATTGCCAAATCGACCGAAGCCTGTTTTGTCTACCGGGCCATCAGCCATCATTGATCAAGTGCACCAGAGCTTGCAAAAAAGAAAACACAAGGTATTCTTCCTGGAAGTGTTTCGGAGTTCGGTTCGGGAAAAGATATGGTGATCCTTGGAAAACGCCGATGGACTGGCTATTCAGTATGACACTGTGAAACTGGCTAAGACCACCAGCGGGTTCCCTGCACCACTGCTGGGTTGCTTGAAGGATGATCCAGTTGTTGCTTAGTAGCCCTTGGTCAACTTGTGAACAAGTCTGCGATTCCGCAGGTATCCCAGTTGAAATCGGAAGAACTGATCCCAGTTACCAACCAAGTGGCATGATTCCAACCATCTTCCAAGTTCATTTCCAACCAGCAATCGTATACCAAACATAGGAAATAGGAAGAACCGGTATGATCCTCCAAGATTCTCGTCCTGTCCAAAAATCCCATCGAAAGCGAGATCCGAAGCGCAGGTCTTCCTGTTTGACAATCGAGCTCTCACTGAAGTCTGTCAAAAGGCTTTGGAGCAAGACATGCCTCGGATGACTGATTTAAATCAGGCCTGAACTGAACTGGGGATGCACGGGGGATGGACTGATATTATATCGGATGATTATGACTGGTGCATCTCAACCTCAGTAAGAACTGGGATATATTCTGTACATTGAACATCTATTTTTAATCCATTTGTCTATTTTTCTGTAAGTCTGCCTGCCTGTCTCTCTGTTTGTTTGCTTGTCTCTTGGTTTGTCTACAGTATATATATATATACATATATATATATCTGTCCACTGTAGCTGTCTACATGTCTCTCTCTCTATATATATATGTATATTCTATCATATTCTTTACATCTATATAAATTGAATGTGTATATATATATATACATACATACATAACATCTTATTTATGCATCGTATATATCATGAATGTGAGACTCATTAATATTTTTGAATCTGCAACTGGGCCAACAACAGTTCTGAAACCCCCTTGCGGTTCGTGAGATGCACACTCGTTGGGAAAAGTGGAATCATAGCTCATTCCTGATTCTTGCGAGTCACTTGCAAGTCACTTGCGAGTCACTTGCGAGTCACTTGTGAGATATGACCATGAATTAACATGACCAATAGAGATTGCAGATTGAACCGTTTAACAGCTGATATACAATTCCAAAATGGTGTTTCTGTTGCGAGTGGTTGACCGGTTGTCTTCAACCTATCAGCATTTGTTTCATGTTCACCAAGAAATAGGGGGATGCAAACCAAAGTGGTGTACTAAGCAGCTCAACTTGGCAAAAAAAACACGGGGAATCTCATGGCCTCTGACCCCTGACTCAGTTAGGAACGGACATCTAGAAATCTAGAAAGCTTCATGAATGCTGATCAAGTTGGAGCTGAGAACCAGGGCTGGTGCTGGTGAATATCCGCAATCGGGATCTAAAAAGGCCAATTAATCTCAGTGAATTCTCCAAATCTCTAGCCAAAAGATGCCAAAAGTAATCAAAAGTAGATTGGCACATTAGGCTCCGTTAGGCACCCTTCGTCACCCTTCAGCACCGCAACATTAAGCACCCATCAAACCAATGGCTGCAGGTGGTGGCGAAGTGTATGTCGGGTATTACCTCTTGTTTGAGATACACCGGCCCCTTGAATGCGGACCTTCGAAAGCTTCAATCGAACTTGGTGCCCTTTAAGAACGCGCATTTCCTCATCAGCGGGTTGGCTCCACTCACCGCGAAAGCTTCAGAAAAGTATCGCAAGAGCAGTGTCTGGGTGGATTGTAGCACTACCCACTTTGATTTTATAGATTTTACGCACATATATATATATATATATTATACAGACGTAGGTCAACCATACAGAGAACATTTTTCTATGTTTTCTTTGGGCAAAGAGATGAGTAGACGATCCCCTACCGAAAGTTGTCAATTTCAAGAGATCCAAACTACCAAGGTGTGCTTGACATTGCGCAGCAGATGTTCTCGAAAGACAATGTGACGGTGAAATGTGACCCATTGAATCCAGGAGATGAATATCACGGGATCCTGAAAGCTCGCTTTTTGGCTTCCTGGGCCTCGTGGAGAGGGGACTACCAGACCAAAGAAGTGGACAAGGTCGGTGAAGAAACCACCTGGTGAAAAACAGGTGTGTTTGATTGGCATAAAACGGACACCACCCATTTTCCGTGGCCAAACATTTGGGCCGCTTTCGCCCTGAGGTCTTGTACGACTTTCAGAAAGACGGATCCCGCTATGACAAGTTCTTTCCGGATTGGATCCCCAATTCGATTGCATCGAACATTTGCAAGCCCAAGGGTAAAGACAAGGACATTGCAGTGATTCGAGATGAGAGGGTGAACTTGTACCCCAAGCGTTATGGCTATCTGAGAATAATCAGGTGCCGGGCAGTACTAAGCACCAAGAGCTCTCCGAGAATTTTGAGAATGAAAAGACTACTGCATGTAATTGTCGGCGGACCAGGGCCAAGTACCAAATACCACTTCGCACCTATAGAAATGTGTGATTCTTTGTGTAGGTACCTTAACCCATGTACAACTGTCAAAGTGAACCGTTTGATTATTTCAGTCGCGACTTCAGTTGCATGCGAGCAAGCCACAGAAGCGTTTATGACACTGCAGATATCGGAAAAGTTCCATGACCCAACAGGTCAGGTGAATGTGGCTCTACTTAACTCTTTTGGATGGGTAAGACTTCAGGCCACGTGGACCACACGATTTTGGTCATTTGTTGCATCCAATTTGGCACGCACCAGAATTTTGGATACCCTCCCTTTGACCCATACCCATACATACACATAAAACGCACACACACACACACATATTGTATTAGAGGATATATAGTTTATATGTACAGATATGATCCAGAACGGTTCCATGCATGGTCCCCAGTCAGGGTAGAGTTCAAAGGGACATTGGTCGAGCTCAAGTCATTTTTGTACCCCAAAAATGTGGTGCTTCTACGAGTACCAAACTGACAAGTCAATTTGTGGATGCATGCGACCCTGATTCCGATAAACTCTCCCTACGCCTCCCATACACTTCCCGCATGACAGGGGCTTCTGATGGGCATGGTGGTCTACTCACTAGTGACAGTCCCTAAGAATTCCATCAACCATAACGCAATGCCCTGATTCCTGTCTGCGAACCCAAAAGTCCTCAACATGTGAGGTTGGTGCAACTGGAATAGGAATTCAGCCAGATCCATCACTGGGCCATGATTACTGACAACGTACACGAGCAAAGAAACCCCAATGAAACATGGCGATGATCAGATGATACCATCATGTATGCTGTATGATTTCTCTATGGTAGATCTCATACTCTGAGATATCTGGACCCTGGAAGAAGTGTCCCCACCCAAGTTATAAGTTGGTTTATATAGGTTATAACCCGATTGGACTGTCGATAAAGCCAGCCTAAATCCCTGTTAGACTACTTTGCCTTACCTTCATTTCACCACAACTTCCCAGTATCTCCTTGGCCAATTGGAAGGGGGCCCCTTCCATGGTTCCCTTGGATCCGCCGACGCAGGATGCTTCTGTGGTCTTTACCTCCAACAACACGGCGGTGCACGAGGTCTTTGATCGATGTATCAAGGTTTGGGACAGCGTCTACAAGAGTCGCGCCTATGTTCCTGGCCGGCAAGCCACTGGTGTGGCGAAAAAAACTTGGCGGTGGCAGTGGCAGCTAAACCTAGCCTGATGATTTGTGATGATTATAATTAGTCATTTACTAGGGCTTTGAACCATCAACCACCATCAACCACCATCGCACTATGGCATCACTATGGGGATAAAAGTGGATATAACTGACAAATGATGCTTTGTTGATGATTAGTTTCCAGGATTATACTAACCAATATACTGGGAACGATCACGATGAATGGGGAATCCCTACCAACCCACCAGTAGAAACTAGTAAAACGACGACAGAGGGTTTTGAACACTGCTCGCATGGATTTAGCTTTCGCCGGACTTTTATGAATCAACCGTGATGTTTCTCGGACCCTAATTTTGCACAAAGCTACTTAAAGTATCTCTTGGGGTGTGGTTGCACGCGGGCATGGGCAAACATATGCAATTATTGGCTTCATATCCCATCATGTCTCATGATAATTACATGCAATCCCATGTAATAACATGTAAGAACTATAGTCATAATATCCCATCCCATCTCATAATTTATCTCACTAAAAGTTGTCAGCTTTGAGGATGATATTCACGTCACCAAGGTTCACGTCTTCGAACAGGATGGCATTGCGGTGCATGATCTGGTGGAAAGCCGGCAGGCGGTGCACTACCTCTCTGACCAATACAAGAAACTGGGCATGTGGTTTGAGAAAAAACTGCCAGATTTTTCTTTATTTTTGTTTGACTGGTTTGATTATTCAACTTATTTAAACTTCAAACAAAGTATATAACATTAATTCTTATTAATTCACATCTTTGTTTGTTTATTCAAGTCCTACCAAAGTGAGATGCAGCTGATGGTTTGTGATTTGTGTCCCTACAGGGGGATCCTTCTCAATCAGAAGACGGAGGATGATGAACCACAAAACTGGTCAATCCATGGGAGTTTTTCATGTTTGAACCACAGTTGAAGATCTCATTTTTCTAGACTTCAGGATAATTTATGCAAGATCTTTTGTTGTCACCCCATCAAGATTCATTGAAAAATAGGATGGTGACGGGTTTTTTGGACATGCAGCCCTAGGAAGTTCGCGGGCTGGGAGGATAAGTTCTTTGAGCAGGACACGGAATTGCTGGGACAGTGATATTATTTTTTCCTTCTCGTTTAAATCCACCACTGGAGGAAATCTAATGGGAATTTGGCTGGTGGTTTTCGTTTTTCTTTTTCCCGCCATTCTACGTAGGATGAATTATCCTGTTTACTGTCACAGTTTTCAACATTTATCCCTGTTACTGTTTTTTTGTGAGTTGGTACAAGGCGGGATCATCCGTATTTGTAGTTGGTAAAAATTGGTCTCTTTGTGTATCAATGTGTATCAATCATGATATCATGTAATTACTATATATATACACATATATATATATATATTCCTACAATCAAATATAATCTGTTTATTTGCATGCCGGTACTTGCAGACATCTTCTGAGGTAGATTTGGCATGTTCAAATACTTTCCAAGATGGTCATATGGTCTTTGGAAGAGGATTTTCATCTGATTTGGATTTGGGTTTGTTTCTCAGAAAATCCTCAAATCCCATATGGTTTCTCAGGACTTTAACTTATATTTTAGCCACTCAAATGGCCATCACTTGGGGCTGACTCCAGCATCAGCCGCATCCCCCACGCACGCCGCCAGCCCCATCCCACCATGGGCAAGCCGGTGATCCGCCAAACGGCCGTGGATGATGACGAGCAGATGACGATGGCGACCGAACTCAGGGAGCTGATGGATGCTTGGCAGATTTGATCGGTGGTTTCCTAAGTCAAGGGGGTATATCCCCAACTTCCTAGCTATGAAAACTATTGAAAACTATCATCTGCGCAAGGGAAAATGATGATCAATCTAGATAAATCTTGGGGTAGCCCTATTTTCGGATCAACCCCAAATTGTGCCAATGGTCCCAAGAATCTTTGGCAAACTCGAAGATTTTTGTCGCCGGGGGGTTTCGATATTTTCAGCTAAGCAGATTTAGGATCGCAATCCGAAGTGTGTAAAAAGGTGTAAAAGGAGAGATGTCATTTTGTGGCGGTGTTTTTGGATGTTTTTGGTAGAGGAGTGGTTCAAACACCAACAATGGTTCATCCTCGGCATGATGATCCAAGACGGCTCATGCGTCTGAAGTGTTGAAGCATGTTGAAAACCGGATCATTCATAGATGATTTCCAAGTGACGTGAGTAGAACGCCCAATAGATTGGATACAATGTTTGCAGGATATGATAGATGATGAACAAATACTTCATGAAATTTAGACCCGTCATTTTATCTTGGTTTTACTGTGTATATATATATAATATTATATTTGTCTATATAGATACATCACCAGCCCCTGACCCCCCCCTACTCGCCGCAACTGGTGGGTTACGGGGTTGCCGGTTGGTGTGGGAGTTATGCTATTGGTAGGGAACAGGTGCTATCATGATTATCATGCAATACTAGTAAATGCATGATACTGTACGTTGTATAATATAGTGAAGATAATACACAGCTAGCATATAGGTAGTAGTATGTGAGGTAGTATACAAGTATCCAGCTAAAGCATAGATAGTAGGACTGACCCAGCTGGCGAGTATCTAGCCGAAATAGGTTGGAAGCAGGGCAGCTCCCACATTGGGCGGCACC
>BGPT01000801.1:94216-96716 GCA_003297045.1 Symbiodinium sp. clade C Y103 | reverse complement strand
TCTCTGTTGGAGATGTCTCTTTTACAGCGCCTGCCACCCGGAATGCATCTTTGCAGATCCCCTTCAAACGTCCCACGCCTGCCATCGTTTTTGAAACTGCTGCAAGACCCTCACATTTTGGTTGCTTTTGACATGGTGAAGAACCCATTGCGCATGCCAAGCAAAATGACGGTTGAACATCCAAAAGTGAACCAAGCGTGGTGTGTTTTTAACATTTTGACTTCGAAATGTGCTTCGCGCCACAGCCGCATGCACTTTTTGAATAGCTCAACTTTCAAAAGTGCTCCGAGCATGAGGCGTTTTGGGCATTTTTGACTTGGAAGTGTGCCTCGTGCCACAACCGCATGCGCTTTTTCAAGAGCTCAACTGACAAAAGTGCTCCAGACATTAAGTGTTTTCAGTTTATGGATTTCAACACGTGCTTCGCGCCACAGTCGCGTTTGCATAATGTACCAGGAGATCGGTTTGTTTTTACATATGTATAGTTATTGTGTATGTATTATGTATTTAGACATGTAGATACATCTATATGTATACAGAAATATACCTCTACATGCATGCAACAAAAGTATGTGTATATATATATATATATGCAAAATGTTTTACATACATACAGTATAGATGATTCAAAATGTTCAAGTGACATCATAATCGGGCATAATCATTTACATATATTTTGTTTATCCATCTACACATGTACAGTCACATACATATGCATATACATATACTTGTAAGTACAAATGTACATATTTGCATGTATACGTGCATATATCTACACCTACACACCTGCAGATATTTATGTGTATATTTTCACATCAACGTAGCACTGTATACATATAAACAGATGCGCATGTGCCATCACAGAGGACCCATCTCTGCCGCAGTCCCTGAGCAACATCGTGGGGATGCCTGAGCCAAAGGGGCTTTGGTACCCCAAAATCGGGGATCCCCCAAATTTTGCCATTTTTATAGAGGAAAATGATGATGAAATCAAATTATACCTTGATATTGTTTGAAAGACAATTCCAAGTCTCGAATTTGGGATGGATGATATTTCGGATTCTTGCCGCTTGTAACGTGGGAAACTCAACAAACACCAACACATCCCAAATCCGTTCAGTGTGATCTGTTTTGCACACTGAGCGGCCAACTTGAAAGTACTTGTTGTCATAGGGGTTTTCCACATGACAAGTCGGAAGACTGTTGAGTATCACAGCCAGTTCCCTAAAAAAAACCCGATTGGGTAATCAAAAAATATCCATCCAAACTATAATCAGCAATCCTTTTCCCTTCATCTGAAACATCCCCCCGGAGTGGATCTCGCTTTAGACCTGGTCCTTGGCGACCCTGCGGATCGTGGACTACAAGGTGTTAGAAATGGCCAGGGGAACCCAGGCGGTTGCGTCACCCAAAGGGATTGAAAGGGTACCCAATCAGTTCTGAAAGTCATTGAACTATGGGGATGTGTAAAAAACCTATTACTGCTACTACCATGTTTGGGGGAATAACCATCAATTAAGCAATATGAACCAACTAGGGTACCTCGGGTACCGAAGTTTTGACACATAACCATATCATTAAAAAGGTATCCACACTTTGCCACTAGGTTTTTTTTGAAGGGAATTGTGTGTGATGTGGTTTTCTCATCCATACCAGGCATGATGAACCCAAGCTGCTTGATGCTGTCGGGACTGTTGGGAGGTTTCATCTTGTTGCATGTTATTGCCATAAATGTGGATATGTATACATGTGTAATACATATTTGCAGGGCATCTAAGACTAGCCAGGCATAGGAGACTCAATGAATAGGCCCACCAGTCCACCATACACCACCAGTGTTTCGAACGCCTGTGTGTTTGAACGGAGGACAGGGATGAGCAAGGATTAATTTTAGCCTGTCAGGGGCACCACCTGAGTTGGTTGCCTCGGGTCTCACCAAGTATCCATTGGCTGTCGGCTGTCAACCTGGCTATATCCGGTGATAGTCTAACCTCGCCAGTTGCAAGGGTAAATCTAGCATTTATAGATGCTTTTCCTTTAGTTCACCAGGAAGCATTGGGATGTTCCATTGCCAGGATAGACTACTAGAGATTACCTGGAAAAAATCTGAGGCCCTCGTGAATGGACTTTGTATGACTTTGTAATCAAGAATGCTTTGTACTGAATGAATTTAGGTTTGTGACTTGTGAGGATTTGCCGGATATAAAGATATATAAAGACCAACTGATATTTTAGTGCACCAGTGGTTCCTAGCCCCCAAAAGTGATGCATTAGATGCCGTTTTCCTGGAGCTGGGAACCAGCAAAGCTGACTTTCTGAAACGGCAGCTTTGACAACGATTCGTTTTCCACATCTTCCAGACATTAGTTTTATAGTGTCCATAAGTGTAGCAGAATATATTCCATTTATTCCATATATTTCCAGATATAAATTACATATTCCATATATTTCCATAATATTCCATATATTTCCAGATATTCATCATATATTCCATATATTT
>BGPT01000801.1:82217-94201 GCA_003297045.1 Symbiodinium sp. clade C Y103 | reverse complement strand
ATATATTTCCATAATATTCCATATATTTCCAGATATTCATCATATATTCCATATATTTCCATAATATTCCATATATTTCCAGATATAAATTACATATTCCATATATTTCCATAATATTCCATATATTTCCAGATATTCATCATATATTCCATATATTTCCATAATATTCCATATATTTCCAGATATAAATTACATATTAAATATATTTCCATAATATTCCATATATTTCCAGATATTCATCATATATTCCATATATTTCCATAATATTCCCCATAATTTTGACCATTTTTTGGGGAGATCTTCCCATAATCCCTTGAGGCTGGAACCTTGGCGATTGCCAATATGAAGGCAGCTGGCTGAATGGGTTGGAACAGCATCCCCACAACCAGAAAGCATGTACTGTAGAAGGTGGCGCCCCAGAGTTAGCTGAGTTGGCTTATAACTCCAAGACGTAGGGGTTATGGTAGATATATCATGATATATCTATATACAGTTACGATGGTTTATAGTTACTGTGGTTTATTATAAACCAACGTATGTCTTGGGGGACACCACCTTGTACCACCAGATACCCTGAGAATACTTAGAATATTTCAAATGTGAAAGTAGTCGCTTCCAACCCCCACCTATCCCCAACTCATGGCCGGGTCTATGTTGGTTGGAGGGTAACGTGTATTGAGCATCAAAACCGGCAGCTTCAACCAAAAAAAACAGGGATTCAAACCACAAGAATGAACAAGAACCTACGAATGCTGGTTGGTTGGTGAAATATACGATTATACGTTCGGGTTGAATTGTGATTATTGGAACCTATCAATGAACCACTAGAAGTGGGGATGACCGAAGGTGAGCCGGGTACTGTTCGTTCTGCAGTGCGAAACTTATGGCTATTTTTCACAGCTCACTATCGATATTCTCTGGACGAGAAACATCATGGAAGTATATACATTATATGCATGCATGTATATATATATATATATGTATATATATATATGTATGTACAATATACACATGTACATATATATATATATATGTATACATATATATATATATGTATATATATATACAGGTATACATATATATATATATATATGTATATGTATACATGTATAGATATATACATAAACATAACATTCCATTTCTTGCAGCAATATTCTTATAACTACTACCCAATCTATATTTCTGCACATGATGGACCAGTGACATCAAGAGTCACAAGTTTTTGTTCACCATTTTTTTCCCTGTGATACATGTATAGAAATCCAATCTTCAATGATTGGAAATCCAGTATTCATGGACTATTTCAGATACCAAAAAAAAAGTAGTTATAGATGATAAACTGATTTGATCCCAGGAAACATGATCCAACTGCAGTGTTATTAATCCAGGTTGATACTATCGGTCGTTACAGGCCATGGTATGTGGATTAACCAGTTATACCAATGTTTCTTTGCTCCGCAGCCACCTGCAAATGTCCTGGAAGTGGTGGAACCCCATATATTTAACCCAAGCTCATTGTGAGTGGGGTGATCCCTCTAGCCACGAATGATCATGAATGATCATTGGATTCTAACGCCTAGTTTTAAACACATCTGGCATCACATTTCAAGGGTATGAACATCCACCAGCTGCGTTTCTGGTCAGGAGGGTACAAGAGCCCATGGGGTGCAGGGATCCTAATATCATCATCTGAACCTTTTTCATTGGCGAAGTTGCATGTTTCATGAGGCATTGAAAAACTGTACCACTGTACAATCAAATTGCCAACTTCGCAAGCATGGCAATGTATATTCATCGGAACCAATTAGAGCCAAGCAAGAGAACAGGGATGTGTATCTTGATGGCCAATGATACCCTCATTTCAAGGTCCTGCGCCATGCGGTTTTTGCATGGTAAACCGAGAGAAAATCAGGATGAAGCTATACTATTCAATACTGTAATGTGGTAGGAAACCAATCATTTGGGATAGCCTCTATTATTTAATATATGATGTGGTATTCCCGTGCAATTACTTGGGATCAACCTGTTGTATCCCCAGGGTCACAGGATTCATCGCAGTCAGGACTTCAAAGCTTTCGAACTGGCCTCGTTACTGTGGTCCTTCGCAAAGCTTGGGTGTGCCGACACCATGACACCTGCCCCGGAGCCCAAAAGCCTCCAAAGCCTGGAGATAGCTGGTCGAGATGTTGATGGTGACTGAGTCCCCTGATCGATGGTTTGATGTAAGGAAACAAAATACACTGGGGACCAAGAAACTCCCATTCCCCGCCAAATATATCAGGGGATCGTATGCGCCATGGTCAAGACATGCTACATGGCATGGTACATGGATATGTTCATCCAACATCATGAATGGAATTCCCCAACTTATGGGTGGTTTAAGTCTAATCCCTTTCGAAAATGCTGGGATGACCACCCCCTCTTATTATGGGAGAATCAATCACGCAACTTGACCATCGGATCATATTGAGGTGGATCTATAGCCATAGTCCTAGGGGTTACATCATTCCCACCTTATTGAGGAGATCAATCCACCTCCCTTGAGGTAGTGAGTCCTCTTTTTCGTGCTGCTACGGGTCGCTTGATGGCCTGTGAGAGCCTCAGTAGATCCATGGAAGACCCGGAGGTAGCCTTTGGCTATATATATATATCAATATACACATTCATATATATATATATATATACATACATGTATGTAATGCAATGCAATGCAATGCAATGCAATGCAATGCAATGCAATGTAATGGAATGGAATGTAATGGTATGTATGTATGTATACATGTGTATATATATATATACACATGCAGCAAGGTATTTAAGATTGGCAATGGGATATATTTGATTATGTACTGGATCGTATATTTTTCGAGCAGGGGACCATAGGGAAGTGGTTTGTGCTGTCCTTTATGGATGGGGGCCTTGTCCAAGGTATGGGAGTGAAGAACAATCAAAGTAAACTAAACTAACAGTTTGCTATTGAAAATGGCCATAGAAATAGTGGATTTTCCCATTAAAAATGGTGATTTTCCATAGTTATGTTAGTTTACCAGAGGGTATCATTTGGTTGAAGATGTTGATATTCTTCAAGATCTCAAAACCTTTGGTTGTTGACTATCGTCCTAGCTGTCTCAAACTATTCTTGTTGATATGGTTATCATTGGCATTGTCGTTTGGTTAATACCGGATGATTGTTGGTCACAACAAAAAAGAAACAAAACACTTGGATACATGATTATCGTGTATGAACCATCTTTAACAAATTTAAACTATTCAACCATTCTTGAGGTGTTCCCATATTGTTATGGAAAGGGGGGTCTTCTATTATTCATACAATACTATAAATATGTGATGATTTTTGTCGGTATGCACGTAGTTCCTATTTCCATCTTGCCAGATGGATTGTAACATATTGCTACCGCTTCCAGATTATCAACCGTGTTACTATGCGACCTCATTACGAACCATATCAAACATGTTGTCAACCAGCAGATTATGAAGCATGAGTTGATTCTCCTAAACGTTCACTTGAGTATCAAAAGTGTTTTTTATTGCGAAAATACTACCATGATAATCACTTAACCATATGTTGAGTCTTCCAATTATATAGTAATTATTCGAGATTATGTTATGATACCAGCTCATTATCTTTGATTGTAATCCAGCTAATCATCACTCAGTTGACTATACTATACCATTTTTATGGCTGACAGGTACTGTAACTACCATTAATTATCATGATCAATTATCAATAATATTCATGACATATTGATGTCATGATCAACAGTTCAATTTTCAGACAATACCAAACAGGCTGGTTAATTGCCATAGTCAACACTGAATTACAATTAGTTATCCCAGTTGATTAACTATCGTGATTAGCCAACGGTTATATACAGTAGTATCAGTTGATGAATTATCAACGGGAGTGGTGAAAATTAACAACCAATTCTCAAAAGTCAATTATCTATTTGAACATTCTTTTAATTAGGATAAGTAATCAAGTGGGAATATTATCTATGGGACTAGTCATATCTCAGTTGATCAATTCTCCGAGTTTGATTACACCATTTGAAGATCAATTCAAGGTATGAATATACCATACTATAGTATATATACTAGTCATATCAGTTGAAGATGTCCAAGTTGATTCATGTTGATTCTCCGAATGAAGGTATGAATGGCGCCGGCTTCCGAAGCCTTGCCACTGCAGCCTGGGCCTTTGCCACGGCGCGGCAGGCGCGGTGTTTTAGAACTGTGGCACCTGGTGGGTACCATGGTGGTGGTTTAGCCCTGCTGAAATACGCCAAGAAATCTAAGATGGAAGCGTAATACATGGCAATTTTGTGGGAAAATCAACTTTTCCAATCTATTCAATAGGGGGGGTCCATACTGATTTTGAGGTTTTTGAGCATGTTTGGCTTGGACAAAGTACCAATTTGGTTTATATGAGACATGTAGAGTAAACATGGACATTTTTCAGCCAGATTTGATTACCAGAGGTAAATGATCATTTTAAGATTTAAGCACCATTGATTGGGGATACAACCAAAAGCGGGATAGGACCTACAAGTCTGATTTCTACCCATGATTTACTGTATCCCCAAAACATCCCTTCATTGGGATGAACTACAACAACCTCATTGCACCACCGATACCCAGTCTTCGAGCACCACGTTTCACTGTAGTGAAATCTTACACAGCAGATAAATGTATAACGAGGAAGCAACCCACAGCAACTTGGGTATAATTAATATTGATTGGGTAGGTTGATCGTTTACCTTTTTGTAATGTTTGGAGACAGGTGATAGCCTAGCTTTTCTGGACGTTAAGGATTCTGTTCAACCATCCCATGTTCAAACAAATAAACACGCCAACCAAATATCCGCTAGGTCTCCTTAAGGCTTGTATCTCTTGTATCGCAGATGGGGATGGAAACAATCATATACCGCCAGAATGGACCCAAGAATGACCCGCCTCTTGTGCAAATTGGTACCCTATTTTGGGTTGCCATAGCCATATGACGGAGAAAATACACATCTCTATTGGATAGATTGTTTCTTTCGAGGGGAGGGGTTAATCAAGCACATACCAGATAGACAAGTGATCAAATAGTCAGACAGTTCATACAAGGTGGTGCCCTCCAGCCAGTTATAAGTTGGTTGAAGACCATAGTAAGTTCGAAGTGGTGCCCCCAGTTATGAGTTGGTTTATAAACCATAGTCACGATAGATACATAGATATATCTACCATCGTAAACTCTTCCCCAACGCCTGAGGCGAGTCAACGGCTCTTCCGTGCCATCGCCAAAGAGGTGCAAACCTGTTTGCCAACCGCAAACAGCCAGGAGCCACGCCGGGAATTCACCAATAAGTGGCGGTGAAACCATCTGCATGATGGGTGGGGAGATCGCCAATGGAAGGGGGTCGGAATGTTTGAATGGAAAAAGGTGAAAGAAGTACATTATGGCTTGGGATATGGACCGAGAACATGTGGATCAGATGCTCAAAAGCAAGACATGATAGCAGGTAAACCAATTGGCGTTTTGGTTATTGGAATCAATTCGAGCTATTTTGAGGAAAAAGCATGGATTGTCTCCCGCTCTTTGTTGAACACAGCACCTAAGAACAGTTTGCTTCGTCGGACATTTTGTTCATTACCTGCCAAGGGAAATTCTCCCTGGCCCCCCAAAATCTTGCATGTTCTTGGGCCTCGAATCAGCAAGTCCAAGCCAATTCTATTTTGGCCAGGGTCCAAACACGGATCCGATCACAGAACCATATCAAGGAACTGGCCTGATATGGGCGAGGGTGACAGTCCTATGACATTTTGCATGCGGAATGCTTGTGAACAATTTGTTGAGCCATTGTTTCTTGGTTTCTTGGTGGTGGAGCCAGTGACACATCTGCGAAAGTGAAGTCTTCTGCACATTTTAATCTAGTGTCAACCTAGGATTCCTTGGTTGATGACTGCTTTGGCCGGTTATGTTTTGCGGTCACATTTGCGAAGCGATTTAAGGAGAAGTATATATATATATATATAGACTAATTACTGTAATATAAATAACAGGGAAGACACCTCCAACTGGCCACTGTAAAAAACGGTGAGCCGGCAAACTCTTGGCCTGCTTATTATTTGAAATAAATAGAGAATATCGTAGAGTCGAGTCATATACTCAAACATATGGCCATCTTAATGGGGAGCGTCATGAGAAGCCATTGGATTTTGATGGATTTTGGGGCACCCGTTTTTTTCAAACAAAAACAGATGGGTCTGTCCCAAAATGCTGGAGATCCCGGTCCATGCTGGATCATGCTGGAGCACATCGAAGATGCTCCAACTTCCATTATTGTGTAGGCATGCAAATTATTTTCCAGGGAACAAGCTTGCTATTTCACATCAGGCCATGATCCAGTCACCAATGTTTTCCTTAGAGCGAACTGACATAGACCCATTGCACAGCAGGGTCGTTGATCACTTGATACATCTCCTTAGGGGGTCAGCCTCAGTGAATGGCTGACCAATGGGTGCATTGAAAAAAATGTTATATAATATTATTAATAATATATATACATATACATGACTGATCAACTGTTTCATATCCCACGTCTTCCAGCTTGAACTAGCATGTAGCCCGGCAGGAGCTGGCAAACATCGTTTGGGCTTATGGCATCTGGGCGCATTTACGCCCAAGGGACAACAGATGTTGGCTGTTTGTTGATTAAACCATCCTTTCTGAGAACCCCAATGACTTGACCCATCCCCATGTTAAGGTGCGCTAGATGTCCTATACCCTTAACCAGTGGCTAATACACCCAGCAAAATCACCATCTTCTGACATGTGTTCAGATATCTTCGGGAAATTTATCATATATAATCACACATATATATAATATATATATATATATACCCACTTACTCATCAGGGATCACATTGACGACATTCTCAAGGACTAGGACCCCCCATTCGCATTTACTCGTGTTGCTTTCCATCAGGTTTTGGGAGATTCCACCAACATTTGGTTGAACTTGCCGAGTAATATGATGAACTGATACAGTAACCAGTTGGAATATCGTTGGCACCATGACTTCAAGTAGGATTATTCCTGCAGGAAAATCCTATTTAGAATCACATTATGGATAGGTTTACCCTCTGGTAAACTAACATAACGATGGAAAATCACCTTTTTGTAATAGGTAAATCAACTATACAATGGTACAGCAACTATGAATAAATGGGCCATTTTTAACAGCTACGTTAGTTTACCAGAGGGTAACCAGTTTATTTTCACGGATCCAACTGTAGATATTTCCACAGTTCGCCAGCGCCTGGTGAAGGCGACAAAAAATGACTCAAATATGGCTAGAAAATAGCCTCATTCATATTCAGTTTTCACATTTCATCACCAATATTCCTTGGGACCGATTTGATTGAACATTTATTTGAGCATCTATTTAAGCATTTATATCCATTCATCCTCACGTGTATCCATTTGTAATTTTATCAATCTCTATTGTTTGAAAAAGAAAAACTGACATCAATTTTCAGCAGGTACTGTGGGACATCGAGACGATCAACTCTTCCGCATCATCGCGGAGGCGTGTGGATAAAAAAATGGGGTGAGCTCACCAGAAACGAGGGGAATGAGACATTTGGGTTTTGCCATCCCAAGTCATGGCCAACCTTCTTTAGTCAGTGAATTATGATACTTCGAACATGAGAAATGACTGGCTGGTGATTTCCACGACGCTGATAATTACGCTGGGTGATCCCAATTGGCTCATGTGTGTAAACGGGTGGTTGAGTTGCTGTGTTAAAGGGGGAATCATCCCAAACAACTCTTATTTCTGATTTGCGAAATACAACAAAGTTGCCCAGATAGAAAAGTTGGAAGCGGGAATTGATGATGCCTGGACGGCCTGTATGAGTCTGGAAATAGACACGTTTCTATCTTCAGGGGGCTCCTGAAAACTGTTTACTCGTGCAAGTATTTTTGTTCGTGAATCTCATGTGACTATGTCACCAAGACAGTCAGTCTGAGTCAATCAAAAACTAGGATTGCGCCCCCTTCCAGATGCAAAGACTTCCATATCTTTGTTTATGTATGTTTGTCGGTGCGTATACAGATCTATATGCATTTGTACACAGGCAGTACACATCCGTTGAATACATACACGTATGTTCTTCCTGGCGTATACAATACAGCTCTATTAGGTCCAAACTATCTGCACTTCAAACACAGGGTCAAGCAATGATAGATGAACCTACCAGATAATTATGTTTTAGAAAGATTCTACCATCATCTACCCAATTTGCCCAGCATCGTATGGAATGTTGGTAAAGCAATGGGATCCACCAACTCCAAAATCACCATGAATTTATGTTTGGGATTCCAACGATCAATGGATATATATATATATATGTGGGTGCTTTGATGTGGTTTATGACATTGCTCCACTAACATTACATTATTACTATGAATAATACTATCATTATTACTATCCATTATAAACCGTTGAAAATCACATATAATCACCATTAATTGTTAGTAACCATTAGTAAAGTAATCCAATAAATTCCAATTAGATCCCACAAAAATCATCAAGAATCCCAGCTTTCCCAGCATTTTCCCAACCAATTTCTTCAGTCGGCTGGGCTTTTTGAAGCCGAAGTGCCAGGAGTGTGTTCGCCGGCTGGATGAGTTCAAGACCCAGGAGACGCGCTCCAGTGGGGGTGAACCACCATTTTGAAGGCAACAAACGGAGGGTCCAGGTGTAATGTATGATGGTGTATGTATATAATTATATATATATATATATCATATATCTATATCTATATATATATATACACCCACATGGATGGACGATTCTGTCTGGATAAAGATGAATCCATATTCCATGCATGTAGCATATATACCTACGTACCCACTTCCTAGCCAATCCCAACTGGCAGAAACTGTGCAAGGCTGACACAACTTCCGCTTCCATTCGGACTCTGGGAAACTATGGATCATCCGCATGATTTATCATGAGAACACAAGTGTTCTGACCGTTAGACATGCAAATATTACCCTCTGGTAAACTAACATAACTCTGGAAAATCAGCAATTTTACTGGGAAGATCCACTAAAGATGGCCATTTTCAATAGCTATGTTAGTTTACCAAAGGGTATCCGCTTATTTTGGTCAATAAATCCATCGATCATCAACCAATGACTGCGTTAGTCTTGGAAGCCGCTCTGCGGCTCGAATTTGCATGAAGGATTTGCATCTGCTAAACAATGACTGCGACGTGGTAATTTGAATAGGAACCCTCCAATTTTGGAATGGTTTATACCATCCGTTTATGATGAATCTTATATTGTTAATCATTGTATATGTACTGGGTTTATTACATAAGTCAGGATTTTACCTGATGAAACCACCATTAATTAATTGGGGATGCAGCCAACTGGTTTCACATAGGGCTTCTTGGTAACCATGGAATAGGATGGATTAATACACATACAAACAATTACAAATATAAAATACAAATATATATACAATGACATATAGAAACATATAGTGTGTATATAGAAATATCATGACATATATATATATATATACATATTTGCTACCCCCCTATATACCTACCTTTTTGGTAGCGTGTGGTCGATGGTAAAAAAGAGAAGCAAAGCAAAGTATGAAATATGAATATGAATATATAATATATATATAGCATGTGACAGGTATGACACAGTTTGTGCAGACACAGATGCATGCAGACTGTGCGAGGATCCGCACGTCCCAAGAAACTATGAACTTGGTAACGACCACGAAGGATGTGAAGAATTTGACCAGGATGAAGACAGTGGTTTTTACGGTGTTTTTGTTGCTTTTGCATATATATATATATGTATGAGATTCTGAAATTGTCATACTATTTTGTATACCATGAGTATACCTTGAGTATGCTTTAATATACCTTTAATGTACCATTTAATGTACCTTTGATATTCCATTTCATATACCTTTAGTTTACCATTTAATATGCCATGAATATGCATTTTGTTTACTTTCAATATTTCTTCAAGAATATCTTTAGTGTACCTCTAATAAACCTTTTCAACAGCATCTAATACACTTTCGATATACATTTAGTATACTTCTATTTGTCATGAAAATACATGTCTCCATTGCAACAAAAAGGATACCCAAGATACATGTGAGCTTTACCACAAGCTTCAGAGACACAAATGTATGGTGCCAGTATTTGAATTTACCCTATTGACTCCTTCATCTCGCGATGCACAGCATGAAACAAAACATACTCTTTGAACGTATTGCTACATTTATTCTTTTGGGCATTTTTGGATGAAGTAGAGGCAACAGAGTGAGAATAGCATTTTTTTCGTCAGCCATATTTCATATACAATGAATATACCTTCATCTTGGCTTCAATATGCCTTTAATAAACCATTTAATCGACCATAAACATATCTTTCATAAACCTTTAGATTACTTTTAGTGGACCTTCAATATATTTTTGAAAAAATCCAAGATTGGGGGTTGTTGGAAGCGACAAAGAGCATATTCAGGTACCGCAAGGATAATTACTCCTTTGCGCAGAACCTGTTCAGCGGGAACCGCGTCCCCGTTTTGAAGGGCGGAGGGCTCATCCCAGGAGTTTCGAATTGATTTTGGGACCGGCGTGGATGGAGCAATTGCTTGCCAAGGATCGCTGCCAGTGCCGCTGGCCATTGCCCGGCACTACCACCTCAAGCTCCGAGCGGGGCACTGAGTGAGTTCGGTTGTGGTTTTAACATCGCTGTAAGGCACACATGCGTGCATGCGGTCACAGAGTTGGTGGCGCGGGAGCCCGTGGAAGATGAGGGGGTGGTTTTGTTTCACGTCAATCAAGCAGTGCCGCGCCCCATGCTAAGATTGCTGGGGCTTGCCTAATCGGCTTACGGCAAAAAAGATGTTCCGGACGGGTGGCATCTCACTTGAGTTGCATAGGGCATCACACGCTACACATAGATGGGTTGCGCGTAGAATAAAATCAAAGCTTGCATCCAGATTTGTTGCAGTTGGGTGAACCCGCGCTTGACTAGCCAGACCGCCAGAACATGATTCCGGCTTTGACAGCAGCATTTGAAGCGTTTCATTCTGTTCGCACCAGTTGTTTGGTCGCCCTCCGTGATGTCCCCGTCCTCAGCACTTGAAAGTTGAGATTACAGACACTGCGTGAGAATCATGCCAGGAAGTTCCGGTGCTGAATAACCAGCGAAGCAAAGCAAAATGCTCCTGTCCTTGTCAGGCGGCAGCGATGAAGCACGACCCCTTCACGGCGCCCGACCCGTTCAAAGAGTGGGCCTGGGCCACGCAGCTGTAGCGCTTTCATTTCTCACGTCATAAGTTACGTTTATGGTTGCGCCTCAGCGGCGCTGCTCAAAAGTCTTGCCGAGGTGGAACGGGAGGCTGCCAAAGACAACAGGAAGCTGGGGCGTTTGCTTCAACAGGCCGGGGAAGGGCATGCAGTGTTTTTTTCCCCTGAACGTATACAATTGCGTCACGGGGCCAAGGTGGATTGCAAAGTCTGCAAACTACAGCGGAGAGCCCATATGAGCCGTAGAGATGCGCTCTACAGGGCCCCACTGGCTGCGTTGACTCTTGTGTGCGTATATGCGTGCATGTGTGTGTGTGTGCATCTATTAGACCTTTAATACAATACACCTTTTTTATATACCTTTGGCATACCAGTAGAAATATGATTCATGTACCTCTACCACTTAATTGACCTTACAATTGACCTTACAATTGACCTTGCAAATACCTTAAGTGTACCTTTAGTACACCTAAATACACCTTAAATACATATATCATCAATATACATAAATATACAATTCAATTCCCGAGAGCGTCTGAGCGAAGGGTTCTTCTAACTGTGAAGGTCTGTCATACATCTTCATATCTTCACATCTTCACATCTTCACATCTTCACATCTT
>BGPT01000801.1:18251-80341 GCA_003297045.1 Symbiodinium sp. clade C Y103 | reverse complement strand
ATCTTCATCTCTTCGCATCCTCACCTCTTAACATCTTCAATATCTTTTTTCTCATCCTCACATCTTCATCTCTTCATATCTTCACACCATCTTCAAAACCTACATCTTCACATGCTCAGCTCTCCACGTCATATCCTCAAATCTTCTCATCCTCACATCTTCTTCTCTTCACATCCTCACCTCTTCACATCTTCAACATCTTTTTTCTCATCTTACATCTTCATCTCTTCATATCTTCACACCTTATACATTCAAATCTTTTTTCTCTGAGATATCTTCATATATTTCTCTCTTTAGGCTTCATGCTATACCATCTTCTGACTTACATATTTCACTACATCTCTCTTCGCTCTCGGGCCATCCGTCGTCTAGTTTTTCTTTGGCATACCATTCAATCTATAGTTAATATACCTTTGGTTTCCTTGCAATATACCTTCAATATACCATTTTATTCCATTTGATTGACCATGCACATACTATATCCTTAATATCCTGTCTATTGCACCTGCAACATACCATCTAATATACCTTTAGTGTAGCCTGAATATATCATTTTATTGGCCATGATTTTTTTCATATAGCCGGCACAGTCCGCCTGCCTCGTGTTAACCGAAACCGCCCGGAGCAACCCTAAAGCGGTTTAGAAACTTCAAACGCGCCAGGCGCAGCACCCCGAGCTGGTGCTTCCGCGCTGCGTGTCCTGGGAAGCCGTACAGGACAAGCTGAGCTGCCGAGCCCTTAGCTCCAAGGGCAACGGGCTTCATAAGACGCAAAGTCATTTCGCCCGTTTTCTGCCAGGGACGTGAACACTCCTGGACAAAAAGGACGTTTTCCTGGAAGCGGCGCAGGGAAACGTCGAGCAACTGGTCCAGGAGCTGGCGCGGGCCTCAGCATGACAAGCGCACGACAATTACCCAAGTCGCAGAGCCGGAATCCACCGAGGCAAGAGGCCTAAAGGTCTCACCAGAAGCGCTGGGCCCCTGGATTCACCACGTACAATCGTGGTGTATCCTGAAGCCAGTGTGCAAAGCACTGGACACGCCGAAGGCCAGAGCAAACTCTGTCCGCCCCTTCGCTGATGCAACGAAACCCTGCGTCAGGAGAACAAAGCCGAAGAAAGAGCTCGCCAACGAGCAGAAAACAAAAAAAAGCGCGAAGAGGAAGCGGCACAAAAGAAAAAGGAGGCGCAACCGACGCGCGGCAGATCCAAACGCAACACTCGCCGCACGACACGCGCCGCTGCAGGCCGAAGAGAAGGTGAAGGAGAAGCAGAGAGAGCAGAGAAACACACGACGGCGGGAAAAAAGGAAAGCAGACAGGGAGAACCACGACCCAGAGGCGCGCAGAAACGCAGGAAACATCAAGCGACAAAACCTGTCCAGCCTCAGTCTGTGCGATGCCAGGCCAAAGCCGCTTTCCTACTGCGCCTCGAGAAAGACAGGAAGCGGAAGGCCAAGAGCTCAGCAGCACCACACGCGACGGCGGCAGCAAAACAAACCACCAGAGAACAGCCGCNGAGAAAGACAGGAAGCGGAAGGCCAAGAGCTCAGCAGCACCACACGCGACGGCGGCAGCAAAACAAACCACCAGAGAACAGCCGCGGGTTGACCAAGGCTGCCAAGAAAGAGAAGCAAGAAGAACAAGCGTCTGCCTGAGCACGCGCTGTCAAAGAACATTCACTCAATGGAAACAGCGCGGATTTGTGCCCGAGGCCGTCGAAGCCGAAGACAACGAGGGGGCGTTTCCGGAGGCAGAGGTGTCCAATCTTTCGAAGTCCGGTTTCCGACACACGCCGTCTGCCAGGTGAACGCAAACAGAACCAAGCGAGGTCCTACGGCCTTCAGCTCAGAATTTCTTTCGTGGAAAAAAACGACAAAGCGTTCAAAAGAAATAGCGCCGGACAGTGCGGAGAAACGAAGGACAACACGATAGAGATCAGTCGTACATCACCACGTCCGCGCCNAAAAAAACGACAAAGCGTTCAAAAGAAATAGCGCCGGACAGTGCGGAGAAACGAAGGACAACACGATAGAGATCAGTCGTACATCACCACGTCCGCGCCCCGAGGACGAAGAACTAGAAAAGGACCTGGAAGCACCGGCCTCAGCAGAGCAGTTTGAACACCAAGAACCGAAACCAGCTGGAAAAAGCCGTCATTCCTGAGCAAACGATGCCAGGAGGCGCTCCAGAAACTGGACGAAGAGGAGAAGGCNAGTTTGAACACCAAGAACCGAAACCAGCTGGAAAAAGCCGTCATTCCTGAGCAAACGATGCCAGGAGGCGCTCCAGAAACTGGACGAAGAGGAGAAGGCCGGAAAATCGCTGCCAGCGATCATCTCTCCGAAAGAGGGTTGCATCCGATTCCATCAATGCTGATGTGCCATACATGGAAATAAAACGNAAATCGCTGCCAGCGATCATCTCTCCGAAAGAGGGTTGCATCCGATTCCATCAATGCTGATGTGCCATACATGGAAATAAAACGAGAGAAAAGAAGAAGGCAAGTCTGGTTTTTAATCACAATGCAATTTGGTACATGAGTGACCATAGGAAAAGAAAATCCTTCGGTGGTGGGAGGGCCGCTCGTACACCTCAATACCACCAAAATAGTTTTTATTTACTATTCAAGTTGCCCTTAATAAACATTGAATGAAAAAACATGTTTAGAGATCACCATTTTATATAACACTAACCTTCCATTTGATATACCATCAATATATTATTCATTTTGCCTTTAGCAAAAAAGACGAAAAAACAAAACAAAAGAACAAACAAACAACAATATTTTGAGACTCCTTGGGGAAAGGCCAATGGAGAAAACAAAAAACATCAAGAAAACAAAAAAACAAGAATACAATATCTTGAGACTTTTTGTGGAAAGGCCCATGGAGAAAACCAATAAAACCACAAAAAAACCATCCAAAAAAAAAATGAGACTCTTTCCCATGGAGAAAACCAAAAAAAAACTCGAGAAAAAAAAGCAATTTCCAGAGGTCTGGGGGATGGGGGGGGCCAACCAGGAGTCTCAGAATATTGTTTTTTAATGTTTTCTTCGTTCTCTCAAGGAAACCACAAAAAAATGGTCCAGAGGTCTGGGGGATGGGGGGAACCAGCCAGAGTCTCAGAATATTTTTTTTGGTTTTCTCAAGGAAAAATTAAAAAAAACAAAAAAAAACGATTTATTATCCTAAGGTCATGTGATGTATATTCACTTTGTCTATTTTTCTTGAAGGATGGGTGCTATGGCAATTTTATATCACTTAAAAAATAGGGTAACATAACATAGTATTAAAAACCATTGCAAATAACGATTAAAAATGGCAATTTGGTAGGTACATAGGGGGGTATATATTTGAATATATGTGTATGTATATATATATATAAATAAAAAGTTTATATATATACATAGGTATATATATATATACATAGGTTTATATATATATATACATAGGTATATATATATATGTATATGGATACGTATTTATCTATATATCTATATATAAATTTGAATATATATGGTTATATTCATTTCTGTATATATACATATGTATATGTGTATATGTGTATATATATATATATACAAATGCTTGTGCTGTTTGTTTGCACTGGACCTGAGCTTCGCCATGAACCAACCGTGGTTCCAGGAGCTTTCCAACACCTTCTGGGGCTTCGCCAGCAATGACTTTCACCATGAGGCACTGTGGTTCGTACAATCAGCTTGTGGATTGGAAACGGAACAGATGCACCACAGTGTTGCTGGTGCGGTTGTGGCGGCTGTGGCTGCTGTTGTTGTTGTTGTTGTTGTTGTTGTTCTTGTTGTTGTTGTTGTTGTTGTTGTTGTTGTTGTTACTCTTCTTCTTCTTCTTCCTCTTCTTCTTCTTCTTCTTCTTTTTCTTCTTCTTCTTTGGGGCGGCAAACAACAAGGGAGACGAACAAAATCCGTGAGTGACCAATAGGTACGCGTAACTGCTCAAAAACTCTGCTTCAAATCTAATTGTCTCTGGGATAAACTTCGGAATCGAGCACTTTGTAGCCAGGGTGATGAACCAACTATGATTCCTGGGCTACACGTCAGCAGCATGACGAGAAATGGGATCCACCCGTCCCATGGGTCAAAACTTCGTCAGATATCTCATGGCCGCTTCCTTGTGGCCAACAGTTTCACCAACACATTGGCTTTGCTGTGATTGGGATACCGAAATACCTGGAACCCAAAGGAAGCAGGACGATTTTTTTGGAGATTGAGTTGGACTTCCACTTTTTGAGGCTCAGCCCTACAATGGATATTGTCTGTCCAACTGAGCATTCAGGATTCGGACTAATGGAGATAGAGTTAGGTTTGTATGGTTTGGGCCATTTCGCAAATTTGGAGAAACCAGGTACAGTAGGCTACAAGGGACTGGAAACAGTCCACAAGCTGCCAGTCCGCTATGCTTCAGGTTCTTAGGTAATGACTGATGCAAATCGTGGCGCTGGTATCTTTTGGGTTATCTCCCAAAAAGTATGGGATTTGATATAAAGATGGTACAGTATTTGCCCATTAAACCAACCAGGGATGTATGAATCTTAGGTCAATACCACACTTTGGGATGCTTTTATAGCCCTGGGCTGGATCAGGCTGCTGTAAATAACTTATGTTCATCCAGTGATACCCAAAAAGGGCAGAAATCAAGGAATACAGCAATTGTGCAGATATGTAAATTAATAGATGTGTACAAGATTGTACATGGTCAAATTTACACGTTGAAAAAAGTGAAAAAATAGAACTACAACTCGATGAATTTTCATTTGTGTGAGTCAAATGTTCATGTTTGCTGCTTTTGACCACATTCTTGCCTCCTATGTTCTGACTGTTGCTAGCTGATTTGTACAATGCTCCGGTGTCATTTGGGTGTGTTTGTGACTAGGGTACATGCCCCATTTTATCCGATGGTTTACTATCACTTACCCAATAAGATGGCAATCAAAACTGGGTAAATTTAAATGTTGACCTCGGATGACCGAGAGGCCTTTTACCAGAAGGCACTGCTGATCGCACAAGGTGCCAGAACTGTGTTTCTATTGGGATCGGCTGGTGGCAGCTGCAACCCCACTCGAAGCTCTTTCTTTGTTCTTACTCATCAAGATGGGCCTTTGCGCATATGGTCACTGGATATCAAAAAACAAATCGAGGAGAAACTCCGCGTAAGGGACTGTTTTTGAGTGATTCTCCCCATATCTACCCAACCACACCGTCGCTCAAACTCGGTCAACTGACGTCCCATCAACCTCATACCGCACATTCACCAAAAAACGGACCCCGACGAAAGCTACGCAGGGCTGTTCGCGAAGATTCATTCTGACATCATGTAAACCCTCTGATGGACATGTTTAATTGTTCCATGGGGGGTGGGAGATTTGATCCCTTGTGTAAATCCCATTACGTAGCCATGTTCCACGGGGGATGGGAGATGAACGGATTTTTCCTAGTGAATCCGAATCCTAGGTATTTTAGGGATATTGTTGTCTTGGGCGATTCAAACGTCTGGATCTTTGGGAATGTATCTATGTATCTACAGTATGCATGTGTAAATGTCATCAAATGTCTATATATGTATATGTAAATATCTAAATTTGTATATATATATATGTGTGTAAATATCTAGATATGTCTATGTAAGTATTAGAACTATATGGTTATATGATACAAACATGTATATGCATATATCTATATAGGTATATGTATATTAATCTGTATATAAATGAATGTATGTATGTGTATTCATACATATATACATATATATAAATGTATGTATGTGTGGATATGTATCTATGTATGTCTGTATGTTCATTTGTTTGTATGTATGCATGCATCCTGGCCTGTATGTATATCTATCTGTATATCTATCCATCTATCTATTTTATCCATCGTTCTATCTGTCTCTATTGTGTATCTATAGTGATTTATGTATGTATCTTTGTATCTATGTCTGTCTGTATCTATGTACCTATTATATCTGTGTGTATATGCATACATGTGTTTCTACATTCTCTAACGAACAAACATATACCCTATATTAACATAGACCCTGAGAATAGCTGTTTTGAGAGGAAACTCTCATTTTCCAATCCCGATGACTGCCAGGGTCGAACTGCCGAGGCATGCAGCTTCAACCACAACATGTGGCGAATATTTTGTGGGCACGGCAGCCCTGGAAATGGATCGAACGATGGAGCCTGGATGGAGCCTGGAACGGAGATGAATGGAGATGATTTTCATATCCTTGGGATGATTTTCTTCCCACATAATCACGGCTGGAGGGTTTTTAGCCGTGTGCATGTTTTGATGCGTTAAGATATCTCAATTGCTTACTCGAAATAGTTTAATTAACCTAGAATCCAGATGGATTTGATGTTGGTTTATCAGTTCAGGATACTCGTCTTTGAACAACTTTCTGCCCTTGGGATCAAACCAATTCTTTCCAAAAGGTCGTTGCGAAACTTGTCATCCTAGGACCTGGAACCCCATGAATTTGTGAGAATGCTGCTGAATGAAGATCTGGTTGGTCACCCGAACAACCATTTCTGTGGAGGGATCTACATCATACCCTCTGGTAAACTAACATAACTATGGAAAATCACCATTTTTAATTGGAAAATCCGCTATAAATGGCCATTTTCAATAGCAAACTGTTAGTTTACCAGAGGGTATATCCTGGAAGACCTTACTTGCGGCAAGCCGATGGCTCCATCGAGCCCAGAGATAATGGGCTTTAGTTGTTTTTTCATAGTATCAAACCAGTTCATATTTGCCAACCAAAAAATGTTCCATACTTGGTATCTTGTTAGTTTTCTTCATCATTTTCCCTGTTTTAAACCAGGCTGCGGCCCGGCTACACCGCAAGCATCCTGCAGCAAGGCACGCTGAAGGGGGAAGTTCCATGGGAAAACGCTGTAGCAATTTATGGTTGAATTTGCTTTAAACATGTTTTGAGGATTCGTTTTTTTTTTTGCGTTGTACACTTAGAAGCTGAACATTGAGTGAATTTAAAGAGCTGGTGGCTGTATGACCTCGTAATCAAGCAAGGGAACATGTTCAACGTCTAACAGGTCGATTTTATAGTTACTTGGTCACTTTTTATCACCTGGTCCGATTACTGGAGGGCATACAATTGTCTCGTTTGCTGATTGGTTGACTCCCTGGAGAAAAAACAATAGGCTGTTGCTATGGTTAGCACATGTTAGCACTAAATTAGTCATTCTTTTTTTAATGATAGCGGAAAGTTCAGTCACTGGTTTGTGACTATAATATAGCTAGCTGCAGGGCTAGCCTTCTCCCTAGACTAAGCACATCTTGGCCAGAGACTTGAGGAAATGAATGACCACGCAAGGGCCCGTGTTGCAACGAATGGTGTCCCAGAACTACCCCACTCACCAGGGGTCATGTGTTTTCTTATGCCAGTGAACTGGGTTGACATTACGCACTTACAAACAGAAAAGCTGAGAGGGTTCTGATTGGATGTGCATTTGAGCAATCGTAAGTGGTTCAGGAGCCTCGTGATCAAGTTACCCGACTCCTGGGCCAGTCCAGTTTGCCTATTGTAACGAAAAAAAACGACGGTAACTTCCAATATTTCCTTGTTGGCGAAGTCAACTGATTTTTTTAGAATTTCCAAAGTTGCTTAATTTCCATCTGTATTGTTGTTTTCCCACCACCTTGAGTGTTAGTACTCGGATGTGCTTGAGCTTTAGTTCCCAACTAAAATTGACATGTCCAAAACTGATTGGTGGTGTAAAAGACGTCTGTGATTTTCAACCCTGAATTGGGATGATTGTCTCCCAGTTGACGAGCATCATATCTGGATGTTTGATTTGTGACCCCTTTCTCAAAGGAAAAGTGGCGTCAGAAACAAAAGTAGGACGTTAGATTTCCCCTCTTAGGGGTATATCCAACACCAGGGGAAGAAATCATGTTTTGGACATATGGGACACTTTTGGATATATAACACCAGCTAAAGTTCAACTACCATGTTTTCTTGCTGACTCTTTTGGGGGCCACCATGGAAATCGTGGGATGCGCTAGGCAAGCCGCGCTTCACATGGTGCCGGCGCAGGGAACCTCAGCCGTAGGGATGTTTGATTTTGACAAAAAGACAAGAGAATACAAGAGAGTTTTATATAACCAACAAAGAAATAAACATCGGCGGTTGCGATCATGTTCAACTTTGGTGAACAACAAACAAGAATAGCAGAATCGCCCGACGAATTTTTGGGGCCCAATCCTTTAGAATTCCGAACCAACTGCGGGGGAGTTGCCAGCGCAATTTCGCGAAGATCGTTGTCGTGACGATGATACTGACGATGGTGATGATGGTGATGATGATGGTGATGATGATCATGATGATGGTGGGTTATGGTGGGTTGCATTGTTTGTTTTCTGAATCCTATTGTTCCTCCAATATCGTCATGTTTATGTCCATGTTCATTCTTATCAATGATGATGTGGTAAGATGTGACAAGTGCACATAGTCACATAGGTGTCAACTGCTAGCCGTTAAACTGACCATGGACCGACTGTAGCTGGCCCGGCTGGCCCCAGGTGTTTGGGTTTCCTGACCTCCTTCAAACCGCAGGAGGTGCCATCAGAACGGTGCCTGAATGGGTGCCAAGAATTGCAGGATGCGTTTCAAAAACATAAAGAAACAAATCAGCAATAAGAATCAAAACATGACGAGGTATGTTGGTTTATATTGGTTTTTGTTTCAACATGTTTCAACATTTTTTAAAACCTCTTTCGAGTGTGTTTGCACGTTTCAATCTGTATGGAAATGTCACAGTTCCGGGACGTGTGGCAAAAACATGGCCTCGTGGACTTGCCATGGCCCCAGATGGCGAGGGTGATCATCACTTTTGTTTTTTCTGGAAGTTTCCGATTTTGAGAATTCATACGCAGAACATTTACCAATCATAGTCCAATCAGAATTCGTCATCTACCAATAATAATCCAATCATAATCCAATCATAATGATCTACCACAGTCTAAGTTGGATTTTTCGGAATCCAACTTGTAGTTACCATGTTTTCCCACCTTTTCGCACGTTTTCCCCATGGTGTTCCTTTTCGTTTCACAAACTTCCACCATATTCCAGTTCCGTTCAGGTGGCTTCCACCGCACATGCGGTGGCCAAAATTTTCTCCGCGGAGGTGGGGAAGCGAGATATGTGATGTACAGTATATACGCGATCTAAAGTGTTTGCAACACAAGTCAAACATGGGAAGTGTGAGTGTTTATATAGATATAATGTATAATATTGTATAATTATATATAGATATATGTATATATGGAGGTTTCCTGAAATGGGGGTACCCCTATATCATCCATTTTCAATCCGGATTTCCCTTATAAACCATCCATTTTGAGGTACCTCCATTTTGGGAAAACCCCATATACACAGTATATATTGTATCTAGCACACCATCTACACAGATCGTAGAGCTGTTTTCAGGCTGACGGACTTGAGTCGAAGCCCCAGCCGGTATTTGGATGAGTTGGTTGGATCTGGAAATCGATGTCCCAAAGAAGATAGAGATGTATGAATGGATGGTTTATAATGGAAAATCCTATTAAAATGGATGATTTGGGGGTACCCCTATTTTAGGAAACCTCCAAATCATCATCAACAAATATAAATCAAAATCATTATCAACAAGTAGTGACGGATTTGTCATGATTTGTCCATTCATCGAAAAGCCATTTTCAGCCATTTTCAGCTGGTAAGATCATGAATTTCACCCACCCAGCTGCTGAGTCTCAATTTTTGCATCAGGGCCTGGCTCAAAACCAGCGCTGCTGAATTTGATCAATGTTGAAATCCAGAAGTTTGGTGTTTTTTCTTAGTACAAATACATATGTATATATACATATATTATATATATATATAAGATACATGCACGTATTATGCGTATATGTTAAAACTTATATATATAAGATGATCCAATATTATGTAGTATATACTATACGATACATGATGATATATGTATTATTTCATATATCAGATATAAGATATATATATATATATATGATCAGGGTCAGGATAAATCTGAACCTTGACTTGCACGTTTCTCCTATCTGGGATCATAGAAGGCCCATGTTTGCTAGGTTCATTCACAAGCGATGCTGGCAATCAAAATCCCCCATCTGTAGATGATGTTTTTCTATGTATTTCGACTTGTCCATTCAAGCATATGGAGGTTTTCATGTTTTTCATCGCCAGATTGGATTAGCGGAGGATCAATTGAATGCCGATTGCCTTCTGAAATCTTCACACTTTTCCGATCAGCTTGGGCAGTGATACCCCTGCTTGAAGAGGCACTTGTTGGGTTGACCTGGAAAGAGTTTCCAATCTTTGCACTTAGGCCTCTCAGTGGCAAATTCACGGGGTAAATGTTTTTTTTCGAATCAAAAGCACGTCCTCGCAAAATCATGTTTTGATAGTGTAATTTGACTTTGTGTTTGTCTTTTTCTTATCCCAAAACGTTGGGTTGATATGCATTTATTTATCTTATAATTGAGTGCCCGCAAATAGGATGGTCTATACGAGGAAACATGGTTTGAACATGTTGGCCCATTTTGAAGAAACAACATTACAGGAGGTCTGGTGGTTGAATGTTGACACAAATATCTTTGTGAAATCCGCATTTTTGTTGGCTAGCATGTGTATAGAATGTTTCATGAGTTCGCTACTCCGCCTGCGCCTAGGTTCCACACTCAGCCAATGATTCCGCTGCCCAGCACAATTGCTCACGGGGCCTGGGGATACCTCTATTGGTACCTGGTACCCGAGGCCATCGCCATGCTAATTTGATCATCCCATATTTGTCACTATATGATATGATATGTGTTGCTCTCCATGTCTCCATTTATTTCCTCATCTACATGGGTTGGTTGTAATGCTTGAACTGGCAGATGAGTCACATATATGTTCCTACGCCCCCGGGGATAAAGATTATGTATCTCCTTTTCCCGCAGTCTCGGCTTAAGCTTGGACTATATATGGGAGATTCCGATCTCCGGTGCCTAGGGTGCCAAGGTAAGTTTGGTGCTCCAGTGGCCGATAGCAGGTGCGCTTTGTGCTACGCGCTCTTCCGGCTGGGGAACCTTGTGGTGTCAGAGCACTTCCCAGCCGTTGGTGGGGCCATCTTAGAGCCAGAACTCCGAAGGCTCTATCGTGACGCTCTCGAGGGGGCTGATACCTACCGAAACACTTCACAGGGAGTTGCTACAACTCCGGGACCTAAGGAGGCAAAAGAGTCTCCAAAGGAGCAGGAGCTCCATCCCAAGCGGAAGGCCCAACCGCCCGAAGTCCCAGCTGAGGAGGTCAAGCAAGAGATTGAGGAGTTGCCCAACTACAGTCCGGATAGGACTCCGGAAGAGACCGCGGCCCTTGAGGAAGAGGCAGAAAGAAAGCCTAAGAAAGAATCGTCCAAGGAAAGGAAGAGAAGGAGAGAAGAGGAAAGGACCCCTTTGCCCAGGAGGCCCGAAGAGTCAAGGAAAAGAAGAAGGAGTCGAAGCCCCCAGTCCAGTCATAGGCACCGACGCAGAGAGGACTCCAGAGGAGGGAGATCACAAGAGAGAGGACGAGAGAGAAAGCGACACCCCAGTGAGGAAAGGAGGAGAATAGACAAACGGGAGAGATCACCGAGGCGCTCTCCGATACGTCCCAGGAGTCCTCCGGGACCCCCTCCCCCTAGACCGGCGTCGTCGGGGCGGTGGGAAGGGCCAATTCCGGCCTATCGCCGAGAAGAGGAGTGGCCCCCAAGACATACTGAGGCACAGAACAAAGGAAAGAAGAAGCGAAAGCAGCAGGCGCTGCTTCAGGAGTTTAAGTTGTGGAGGCAGGCTCAGCATAGGTGGCGTTAGATGCCTCCTAAGGTCCTTTTGCGACCGGCCGGAGTCTTGGGAAGAGGGCTGCCCAAGGCTAAGGCAAAAGCTAAGCCCAAAGCAGTGGCCAAAGGAGGAGCTAAGGCAAAGTCAAGGCCTTTGAGAGTGAGGTTGAAGAGGCCTTCAGCAGAGCTGGAGGAGGAAGATCTGGGAGAGCGAGATATCTCCGGGGTTTTTCAACGAGGAGACGAAGTGGAAGCTGGAACAGTGCCCCAGGCAGAATGGAGGAGTGGGCAACGGATTGTTATCACTCGAGGTTTGTACTGGGAGGAGCCGGTAACGCTCTCCGGGGTGATCCAAGGGATTCTGCACGAGGAGGACGAGACTACGTTGAGGATAGTGGTCGAAGGCAGTCAGAGCGAGAGCTTGGTCAAGTGGGCTGGGCTCAATCCATCTCGAAGGATGGAGGTGCACCTATGTGGCAAGGAATGCCCTCGGATGTCAAGAGATGGGCTGGTCCATGCCCTGAAGCTGAGGCTGCTTACCCCCGACCACAAGGCAGGTTGGATGGACAACCTCTTGGAGGTGAGGAGAGTTCCCGAGGGCGGGGGCGACGTTAAGAGAAAGGGCAGATCGACATCGGCCCGCAGGAGAAGTCCCAGGCGAAAAGAGAGGAGAGGAAGCCGTAGACGAGGTCTCGTCAGGATCACAAGAGAAGAAGGAGAAGAAGAAGAAGACCAAGCGGAAGAAGGACGCCAAGGAGAAGATCAAGATCAGTGGGACCAAACCCCTCGATCAGGTGTTTGGCAATACGGGCATGGATCCAAAGCCCGAGAAGAGGAAGGCAATTCGAAAGCGGGCAAGGAGAGCGGCGAAGAGAAGGAACAAGAAGGGATCATCATCATCGAGCAGCAGTCAGACGTCCTCCCATGGGAGCGGCAGCTCCTCGGGGGAGGGAGGGAAGCTCTTTGGCGAGGAGGCCAGAGTGAAAACCCTGTGGAAGAGGTATCCAGGGTCCCTCACTCTGGCAACCATCGAGCACATGCAGACGATGGTGGTGAGCCAGACGGGTCAGCTATGGGAGGTAGATCGAGCTCATCTACCTCCGATATATACCCAGTTTTGGCGGATGACCCTACAGCCGAAGATGGGAGGCGCCATGGCGCGCGAAGCGCAAACTCTTTGTTATCTTCAGGACCTTCTCATTCAAGGTCGCATTGCAGCAAGCTGCGATGTGATCACACAGCGATTGAAGGGATTGGAGGCAATTGCGGGAGGAGCTCACTTCTCCGTAGCTCAACGTCAGGAGCTCGTACCATCCGAGACGACGGCGATGAGCACACCCATGGAGTCTCTCGAGGCCTCCAGGCTCCAGAGGGAGGAGCAACGGGCTCGAACAGCCAGTGCTCGGCCTTGGGAGCGCAGAACCGACTGGGACAAGAGGCCAGAGGATTCGAAAGGAAAGGGACGAGGGAAAGAACCGAAAGGCAAGGGCAAAGGAAAGGGCGATCAGCATCAAGGGCAAGCAAAGGACGACAGGGACAAGGGCAAGAAGTAGCACACGAGCGCTGGGAGTTCAAGGACTCCGAGACTTTGAGGGGTGGATTTGAGGGCCCTGTGATGGGGCTGCCTGAGGCTGGATGGGCTGGTATGGTGACATCTGATACACCCATGCCGGCTTTCCCAGGGACAGGCCTTTTTCCAGAAGGCGCACCTGAGCCGACCGGAGCGGGGCGCCCTTTTTTCACTACTGAGGGTAGGACTTTTGCGGATTTGATCAACCACATTCTTTCTATGTTTTCTCGGTTTGATAGTGACCTCAATTCACCTTGCAGCAAGATCCAGAACTCAGGCGGGTTGTTTCCATTGCCTGACACCCCATCGGGGTTGGTATCCGTGGTTGGTCATCTACCTGGTGACAGCCTGGCAGTTCTTTGTGGAATGTGCAAAGCTCTGAACTCCTACTATGGAGTGAGAGCCGCTGAGCGTGCCCTGCTGTCGGAAGCCAGTAGGATAGCGCTGAGAGCTCTGAGTAGCTATGCCACGGACTCTGGCCTGACCGGGGAAAAGTTTGAAGGGGTGCGCTGGGAGCAGTTCTTGGCTACTCGGGGGGTGGATTACCGAGGTGAGGAGGTGAAGCTAGCTCGTCGTTTTACATGGTCCAATATAGAACCAGCACTGCCTAAAGGTATAGGATGTATTCCCCTGGAAGAGGTTTGTGGTGGTGGTACTTTGGACTTTGTTGTCAACTTCGAGAGATACCTTTTACCAGTTGAGGATATGGTATATACCCGACCCCCTCGTATTTTTGTTGAGCCGGATGAATGGGAGCAGGTGTGCTCCGGACTGCTAAGTACAGGGATTTGTAGGCTGTTGCCGCTGTCGGAAGTTTTTCATCTAAACGACCGTCCGATACACAATGGGCTTTTTGGTGTGTCCAAGGACGAGTTCATTGATGGGGTGGAAATACACAGATTAATTATGAACCTGGTGCCCGCAAACAAACTGGTTCGTAATCTTGGTGGAGACATTTCTACCCTACCATCGGTCGTGGGGATGGCTCCCATCCTGATGGAAGACCACGAGGTTCTGGTAATGAGCAGCGAAGATATCCGTTGTTTCTTTTACTTGTTTTCCGTTCCGGTGGTATGGCATAAATTCCTGAGCTTTGGAAGGGAGGTCCCGGCCTCCGTTGCGCCGCCGGGGGCCACCGAACCCTACTTTCTGGCTTCTCGAGTGCTGCCAATGGGCTTTGCTAGCTCAGTGTCAATTGCCCAGCATGTGCACAGGCGGGTGGTGCGACTGGCCCTTCATGGCATGCAGCCCCATCATCCGACAGGACAATGCGAGCTGCGGAAGGACCGGGTTTTCCCCAGTTCCAAGTGGCTCTACCGGATCTATCTGGACAACTTTGACACACTTGAGCGTATGGATGTTGAGTTTGCGGGACTGGTGGCTGGGAAACCCTCCGTGGAGACCTTGGCTGTGCGACAAGGTTACCTACAGTGGGGAATGCCCAGGCATCCCAAGAAATCCGTTGAGCAGGAGTTGCACGCTGAGATCCAGGGAGCTTTGGTGGACGGCCGCTCAGGGAAGGTCAGGCCTAAGCCTCAAAAGGTCCTGAAATATGTTGAATTGGCATGGCAGGTACTCCAAGCGGGGAAGGCCAATCAGAAACAGATGCAGGTCGTGTGCGGTGGCTTGGTCTACTGCAGTATGTTCCGACGGGCTATGCTAGGGATGTTGAACCAGGTTTGGCGGTTCGTGACTTCCTTTGAGGGAGATCCTCCAGTGGTGAAACGGGCCTTGCCTCCTGGGGTTCAGATGGAGCTGATGCGTTTCATTTTGGCCATACCGCTGGCGCAGATGAACTTAAGATCACCGGTTAGGGGAGATGTCACTGTAAGTGATGCCTCCGAAATGGGTGGTGGTTTCTGTACCAGTGATGGCTTAACCCCTATGGGAGTGCATGCCGCTTGTTGTCACGTACGAGGAGATCTGCCTGACTTGGATGACCACGTACAAGTGCTCACCATTGGCCTATTCGACGGCATTGGAGCCCTGAGAGTAGGGTGTGACGTGCTCAAGCTGCCAATGGCCGGCCATGTGAGTTCAGAGGTGTCCAAGGAAGGGAATCGGGTTCTGGCGTCCCAGTTTCCTGACACCATTCAGGTGGGAGATGTCACACAGATCTCCGACGAAATGGTCCAGCAGTGGGCGGCCACCTTTAGCAATGTTGGCGTGGTGTTGGTCGGCGGTGGCCCCCCGTGCCAGGGGGTATCTGGGCTCAATTCAGACAGAAAAGGAGCCCTTAAGGATGCCCGCAGTTCATTGTTTGTCCACGTTCGACGGGTCTACCGCAAGTGCAAGAAATTCTTCCCTTGGGCTCAGGTGCGCTTTTTCATGGAGTCAGTCTTTTCCATGGATGCAGCTGATCGTGCTACCATGAGTGAACATATGGGGGTGGAACCCTACATGGTTGAGGCGCATGATGTCGCAGTGTGTCGGCGTCCGAGGTTGTACTGGATTTCTTGGGAGCTCCAAGAGTGTGAAGATGTGGCCATTGAACACCACCCTGGGAGTGGATGGGAATCCTACTCCGTGGTCCGCCTGCGAAGTGTTGTGGACAGGAGCCTTTACTTCGTGCGAGGTTGGGAGACAGTCAATTCCGAGCCTTTACCCACCTTCACAACATCGAGACCACGGGATCACCCAGGCAACCGGCCTGCGGGACTTAAACTTTGCACTGCTTGGGAGGTGGAGCGGTGGAGGCAAGATCGCCACCGATACCCTCCTTATGTGTACCGCGACAAGCACTGCCTTCAAAACAATCAGGGAGATAAGCGCTTGCCTAACATCTCCGAGAAAGAGGCAGCCATGGGTTTCCCAGTGGGATACACCGAAGGTTGTCTGCCGAAAGGTCAGCAAAAGGGCGAGGGTTATGCTGATGTGCGACATACCCTGATAGGAAACTCATGGTGTGTGCCAGTGATTTCCTGGTTCCTCAAGGAGCTGTTCTACCCATTGGGTCTTACTAGCCTGGCTAGTGTCCAGGAGGTGGTGAAAGCATCCTCTCCAGGTCAGGACTCACAGCTTCAAGCCTACTTGAGACGACCTCCTCTTAATCCCATTGTTGGTTCCCAGCACATGGTTGCCGAGACCGTGCTCACCAAAAAGCTCATGCAGTTTGTTTCGGTGAAGGGGGAGGACCTTCTCATACAGGCTGATACTGAGAATCAGGTAAAGTACCACAGGTTGCGGTCATCGGTGCCCAGTAAGCTGTGGCGTTGGAAGACTATTTGTGGTTGGCCGTGGCGCCATCCAGGTTTTCACATCAACGCCTTGGAATTACAGGCAGTCCTGACATGCCTCCAGTGGAGGATTACTCGGAAAAGGCATCAACAGTGCCGTTTTCTACATTTGACTGATTCACTTGTGACGTTACATTGTTTGAGTCGTGGACGATCCAGTAGCCGAAGACTTCGCCCCATTCTTTCCAAAATCAACGCGTTGCTCCTGGCGGCCGACGTACACCCCGTATGGGGCTACGTCTCTACCAAGCAGAATCCGGCCGACCGGCCTAGCCGAAGGCCGGTGCGTAAGCAATGGGTAAAAAGAAAGTTTTGGTAGAAGGCCGCACTCGGGAGGAGCGTGTTGTGCAGAGAAAGAAATTGGGAAGTCTTCGATCGCTTACAGTCCAACCTTCGACAAAGAAACGTTACGATTTGGCTTTAGATAGATTCCTGGAATTTCTTAGGAAAGAGGGGATCTCATTGCCTACTAAGCGGGAAGCTTTAGATGACCTAGCGGCTGAATATCTGGAGTTTTTGTGGAGTTCTGGCGAAGGCCGGGCTTTGGCTTCAGACACTTTGGCTAGCCTCCAAAATCTAGAGCCTCACCTGAAAGGTCATTTGTGCATGTCATGGCGCCTTTTAAAGGTATGGCATCAGAACGAGCTGCCTAGCCGCGCCCCTCCATTCCCGGAGATTGTGCTTCAAGCACTAGTAGGCAAGGCAATTATGAACCAGGACAGCGCTTTTGCACTGTCTTTGTTGCTCGGATTTTACGGTATGATGAGGACCGGGGAAATCCTCAGTCTTGAACCCAAGCATGTGGAAGCCAGTCATGACAATGGCCCAGCCATTATTTCCTTGGGATTGACCAAGGCCGGAAAACGGCAGGGTGCAGCTGAAAGCATCACCTTGTCAGTCTCCGATGTAGTGCGCCGTTTACGATCATGGAAGGCCTCTAGCCGTAAGCCCTTAGTGGCCTCGGCCTCTCAGTGGAGAGCTGAGTTTTCGCAGAGCTTAGCTGACTTGGCTCTATCTGATTTCCAATTCCGCCCTTACTCTCTCAGGAGGGGGGGTGCAACTTTCTGGTTTAATAAACATGGCTCGTTTGACCGTTTGATGGTCTAAGGTAGATGGCATGCCCAAAAAACGGCACGCATCTATATCAATTCTGGTGTGGCCGCACTGGCTGAGATGCGGATTCCAGTGGCCAAATTGCAAGGTTTTTTGAGTGTCTATGCCAATTCTCTCAAGCAAGACTTACCGAGCCTTGAGCGTACTCGTAAACCGAGTAGTTCAGGGGGACGTGGAAAGAAAGTGGTGAAAACAGGGAAAGATCAATGAGACTGGTGGTCTCTTTCATGTGGTGCCTGAGGCTGTTTCTCTCTCTGGCTTGGCAGAGCGTGANTTCCGATGTTATCTTTTGGGGGATTGTTCCGTTTTCAACTTTTATATTTTTGACAAACATGATCTTGCTGCGCTGTGAAAAGGAGTTGCCAGAATCTTTGTTCCTACGCCCCCGGGGATAAAGATTATGTATCTCCTTTTCCCGCAGTCTCGGCTTAAGCTCCCCCCCTCTACCACCCTTTTTGGGAAAGAAAGTGGTGAAAACAGGGAAAGATCAATGAGACTGGTGGTCTCTTTCATGTGGTGCCTGAGGCTGTTTCTCTCTCTGGCTTGGCAGAGCGTGANGGAAAGAAAGTGGTGAAAACAGGGAAAGATCAATGAGACTGGTGGTCTCTTTCATGTGGTGCCTGAGGCTGTTTCTCTCTCTGGCTTGGCAGAGCGTGAAATGGGGGTACCTAGGATCCTAGGGGCCTGATTTTCTTCTGGCTTGGCAGAAGAGGTTGGGGGGATCCTGCGAAGTTTCAATTCCGATGTTATCTTTTGGGGGATTGTTCCGTTTTCAACTTTTATATTTTTGACAAACATGATCTTGCTGCGCTGTGAAAAGGAGTTGCCAGAATCTTTNTTCCGATGTTATCTTTTGGGGGATTGTTCCGTTTTCAACTTTTATATTTTTGACAAACATGATCTTGCTGCGCTGTGAAAAGGAGTTGCCAGAATCTTTATATATATATACGGATACTATAGGTATATACATGTCACTTTCTGGATACCACGTTACTCAGAGGGCAGATGTTCTCACGATTATGTCGCCATCATTTTTTGTATGTTGATTGTGTCCTCGCGATTGGGTCCCCTTATTAGGACCGCCAGGGCCAACGGGATGGGATTCTCTTGGTTTTGTCTGAAAAGTTGGTAATGCATGTTACCCCACAATCCAAGGATGTATCATCATGTTTTAAATGTTCCCCACGCACAAAGCTGTAAAATGATGTAAAATGGCAAGATCCTAGTTTTTACAACATTGGGCATCTCCGACATTTTTGGAGATATCCTAATCTATCATGGAAATATCAGGATCTCCTGTGATTTTTGGACTGCCTCCGTTGGGCTGCACCCACTGAGGCTACAGATTTCAATGTTTTTCAGCGCAATTACACCGTCGGAGCCCAGATTGGCCACGGGATGTCACCATGGATGTCACCAGATGCATGATCGTGTGCTTACACCTAGAAGAACAACCAAACATGAAGCACTTATGCAGGTAACTAATCGTAAGACATTGTAAGCAGTTGTAAGCTGATTAATCTGATTAATACGATGCATGGGTTGGGTGAAGCCATGTGAGTTGATTTTTTTCACCACTGCAGAGCTGGTATGGTTCAGAGAAAACCCTTTTCTTGCCATGACCCGCGGGCTTCAACAAGCTTGCTTGTTTCTTGGCATGGATCCATGTCCATGGGGATCCTAACTTCAAGTTCAAATTGTTCGGCATGAATTGTGGTCTGGTTGATGGGTTCGACATGGTTTTGAATGTATATAAATATATATAATGTAGAGACATATGGTTGTTCAACATCTTTCAGTCATGTTTGGGATACTTGGGAAGATAACCCCCCATTTGACTTCTTTGCAGCAGAGTTACAAGGCACCACCCAATGTTGCGGCTGTTCATGATGGAGGAATATGTTGAATCCCACCGTACAAGTGACAATATATACGTGTATATATGTACACATGATTTTTGGTTGAGTTTGGCCATGACTTCAAAGATCAGTGAGGTGAGAGGTAGTTTCGAACATTGTTCCATCTATAAGTTGGTAGTATGATACCAATGGCTTGATTTTGTTTCAGAATTGATGGCCCAACCAGCAACCAGAAAACAATGGGGGTCGGATCAACTTGAAAGTGTGGCTTGAGCAATTTGGCTTCCAGGTGAAAAGTGTTGCCTTCGCAGATCAGACATTGGGCGAGACTCCAGGGTTTTCCTTCCGTCTACAAATCAATCTCCTTGCAAAAACTGCTCCGCAAATTCAGTAACATCATCTCAAGCTAGTCCGGTTGCATAATCTGCAGGTTCACACTATCTGGAGAATTTAACTTAACTACATGTTAATTTGCATCTGCACCTCAACATGGTTGGGGGATCCACCACAGTACAAACCCAGAACTATGGATCCCAGTCACAAGACGCTTTGATTTGGTGATCATTTCTGGATCTGTGGGCTTGAAACCTGCACGGATTTCACTTCACTTCCCAGGGAATGATAGGGATCACAATTGGCTTCCAGGTCGTATAGGCCTCAGGGGTCACCATAGATGTTCAAACATTTATTTTTGGGGTTTCAACCTTACTCTTGGCTGGTTCAATGTGGTTGGACCATGTTGGACTGTTGGACCCCTGGTGATTCCCACCTTCTGAGCCCAGGTTTCTTCTTGGACTCACCCTGGCATGGGCTGATGACTGTGATGTCGAAGCCGAACCCACCAGTTTGCTGCAAGCCTTAAAGGCCCAAATTGCGCGAGTTCCAACACGATTTTTCAGTGGGGAGGTTGGGTTTGTCCTTAACCAACCATGGGTTGTATCACAAGGAATCATGTGATAGGGATGTAGGGGAATATAAGTTACCTCCAACAATGGGGAATGTATCCCCAATATATGAAAACTTTCATAGGGAGACATGGAGAAACTTATGATCAACCATGGGATTTTCGGCGTCGAATGTAGTGGAATGATGATCCAACATGACTCAGTTCATGCATCGGGGTCGCGGCATTTTTTCTTTGCCATTTTGATCCAGGATTTTTTGTCGCGGTGTTCAGAAACACCATATTTTTCTGATCATCTCCATCCCAATTCACTTGCTTCAAGAAAATGCCTTGGACAACTTCAAAGACGAAATGTTCCATGACATGTGTTTTGGTGAATCACCCAAACTGATTGTTGTTGTTGGTCGTGCTTCCCCTAATCATGGAACAGCTCCAGCCATCACTTTGGGGGCGCTGTGACAACAAAAAAGCCATGAACCGTGGGCTGTCAGGATATGCCAGGATATAGCTTGGAAAGGTACTTTTCGGATGCAGAAGCTTCTGGTCATTGTTAGTATCCAATCTAATCATCTCCAGATTGAATGACCAATCCTGAAAATGACCAATTTTGTGGGTCCTCTGGTAGCCCATCTTTGGTGATCTTAGCCGTGTTGGCATGATATCATGGTCATCCTGGAGTGTAGAGAAGCTACTCAGCTACTCCATTAGTCAATATTGTTCAAGATTGTAATGATTTGCCCCGAATCTGAAACGGCCCAATTCTGTTATATGAATCTACTCTAGGATGGGACTACATAGAAATAGATAATGACATATATTATATAATTTTATATGTAATTATATGTATAATGTATAATCTACACACACAAATATATATATATATATACAAATATATATATATATATATATGTATATACATATGCTGTTTATTATTTTCCACCTTCACACGGCCATATGTTTTATCGGGGGTAGATCTCCAATTGTTTTACAAACCTAAATCTTATTCTCTATCACATAAAATCACCCCATCAGTTGGTTTTCCGCATCTTGGCTGGTGAAATTCCCACCAATTTTATGTTTCAATATTTAATACAAGCTGTATGATTCGATGTGTATGCCTATTTTCATGTATCTTTCCATATCTCAGATTTCCGACGCACCTTTGACTCATATGTTTTCCACCGGTTTTCCTTTCCGACTTCCCGTCCCAGGGCTCAGGCGTGCCGTACTTCAGGGGTACGGCAAAGGAGACCAAAGAGCATCACATGGATGTACTAAAAGGAGCCGGGAGATCCCCTTGGGGATGGTGAAATTGGGTGAAACTTCATCAATTGGTGGGTTAATGTCCAGGTAAGATTAAGAAACAGGGATGGTGTTGGGTGAAATCTAATAGCATACATGGGTTCGATTTTGGATTGTCTTTGCAGCAGCTATTTTTTTTGGTGGTATTTCATGGGTAGGCCCCAGTTACTAGCCGCCACTAGCCACTTAAGCAAACCCTATTGCCAATCTCGGCGGGGATGGTTGGATCCGAGCAAAATAGACGAATTCAGTCTATGGTGGTTTCGATCAATGGGGTACCCATGCGTAGCCCAAGAAGGATGGTTTAAAAATCCAACCAGACTGCTCTTCTGTTAAAAATCTCTTCTGGGTAAAGGCTCTTCGGTGTAAAAATGTGTAAAAGCTCTTCTGTGTCAAAGCTCCTCTGTTTTACAAGCTCTTCTGTGTAAATGCTTTTCTGTGTAAAAGCTCTTCTGTTTACAAGCTTTTCTGACTCTTCTGTGTAAAAGCTCTTGTGTGTCAAAGCTCTTCTGTGTAAAAAGCCCTTCTGTGTAGTGAAAGACTTCTCTGTGTAAAAGCTTCTGTGTGTACAAGCTCTTGTGTGTAAAAGCTCTTCTGTGTAAAAGCTCTTCTTTGAAAAAGTTTCTGTGTGTAAAAGCACTTCTGTGTGTAAACGCTCTTCTATGTAAAAGCTCTTCTGTTTTACAAGCTCTTTTGTGTGTAAATGCGTTTCTGTGTAAAAGCTTCTGTGTGTAAAAGCTGCTTTGTTTGGAAGGCCTGGGATGCCAGGTATGGGAAAACATCACAGCAAGAGGGAAAGGCAGGAGAGGACCAAGGCAAGCAACCACAAGGGAAAGGCAAGCAGCACAGCAAGGCACCACACACAAGGCCAAGGCAAAAGAGGCCCAAGCAACAAAAGTATCATCAGGATACCTGTTGTCTCCTGGCTGGGGTCTATTGGGCTGTTATTGCTCTGGCCTGTGTTGGGCCACAGGCAGGGCAAGTGCCAGATGACTAGGCCACCAGGGGCCTGGTTCTGAAGGGTGTGGCCTGGAGCCTTGTGATGGTCTAGCTGGCACACTCAAGTTAGAATAATAGGAACAACAGGAATATAAGAATAACATGGTACTTGACATGTTGTCATTGCAACATACTTGTCATAGTTGGCATGGTCATGTTGTGGCATGTGCTTGCGGGCATGCTGTGATGTTGTGATGTTGCGGTTCTGCAGTTGTGGTTCAAGCTGCCTGGTTCTCATAGTTAGCCCCTGAGGCAATGGAGCTCCCTAACCTCCCAATGATTTACAGGAAGTTTGGCCAACAAGCGGGGTGGCACTTGCGGGGCAGCGCCATGATAGAGGGTGATAGGGGGGCAAGATGTGCCTTTCAGATTACTGGCCTGGGGACCTTGAGAACCCAGCCAGCAGAAGAGCGTTCCCCTCCAGAAGCTACGGGGCAAGAGAGGCAAGAAATGCCGTCTCCCACCGATTTAGGCTTCTTTGTGATGGCATGAAGGACCAGACCAGTCATAGGCCTCTGGGGCTACGGCGGCCTGCAGGAATTTGACAGAGCTGGTCAACACAGGCTGTTCTGTGGCGATAGCCTCTGAGTGTCCACAAGATGTGGAACAGGATATGCTGGGGGTTGAGGCTCCCAATGGGGATAAACAGCTCATCCACAAACAGCTGCTCCAGGATGCACAGGAGCAAGGTGTGGGCCATCCACCCGGTGGATGGAGATGGAGGAAACAATGCCTTGCAGAACCTCCGAAAGTTGCACAAGAGAGCGTAGGCGAAGAGCCCCAGCAAGGCTGGGCAGAAGATTCAGGGCAGCCACAAGTTTGCTGGAAAAACTTTGATTTTGGTATCCCCCTCTAGCTATCCCTTATGGAGTGGGTGGATCTGGGTGGCGCTTTCGGGGGTCATTTTACAAGGATCCCATTTGTAAAAACCGGGACCACTGTCGGAGGGTTCCTTTTAAAATGCCGACTTTTGTTGAAGTGGGTTGCCATTCTATAAAGTGCCCCTGAGTGATAAAATGACAACTCATAGCAAGAAAGTAAACATAAACCCAACCCAATCCGGACTCTTTTGCTTTATGTTTTTTCCCTTTTAAAATGATGACTCATCCTCTCGTTATGCACTTTGCATCGCTTTTCAATAATTTTCCACGGAATGTCATTTTATAAGACTTTTTAAGCAACAACCATGCGCGCAAAACATAATTTTAGATTGCACGCGTTTATCATTTTATAAGAAACATTGTTTGTTTATGTATGGTTTCTATTTAATGGAAAAAATCAATATTACCTGCAAAAACTGCGGAAAATTCCATCTTCTTTTGCAACGTTTTTTCTTATAAAATGCCCTGAATTTTCTGATAAAATGCCTAGAATGGCCCAAACTGGTTTATAAAATGGCGGCCTGCCCATAAAGAACGAGTCGTTATTTTTTTTGAAAACTATCGCGAGAACAGTCATTTTATAACATGGAGGTTTGTCAATTTAAAAGACACCAATTTTTTGGTAAAGTACAATAACCATTTCATAAGAAAATTTGTTTTTTTTATGGAATATCCTTATAGAGTGGGCGCCCCCCAGGTTGATTGCAATATCTGGAGGCGGATGATTTGGTATTATCTCCTCAAGAGGACTATGAGGAAGTTATGGGTGTAGAGATTAAGACACATCTAGGCAATCCGAGGTTCGACATGTTTACTTTCAAAATCCGCCCTCCATGTTGTTTCATGTTGTTTTCACAGACACCAGCATTGTGCCTGTGGTATTCCACCCGCCCCGGCACAGGACCTGCGGGGTTGTTCCCCTACAACCTCATGACCTGCCAAGGTTAGGGCCCCAAAAACGTCCAATGGGATGATTTGCAATTACATTGGGATTAAATCTAGTGGAATAATCTGATGAAAATTCATGAAATCTGGTTTCGGAAAAATAAACCCCACATTTTTTGGAGAACCCCGGCGCCAAGGTGAACAGACGGTGAGCACCAAAGGCATGACATCAGCAAAATATGACGAGGTTTTGAACAAAGTCATGGACCCCGGGTGGGTCCGGGTACACCGGAAACGGGTAGGTTAATGGTTAGTTATGGTTATATAGTTGATGTCAGTTTTTGGTTCTTTCTCCAATCTATGGAGAGATGCACTCACAAGCTACTTGGTTTTGTTGAAGGGTAATTATCTAAGAATCACCGTGGGGTGTAATAGTACACTTGATGTCCAAGGTGGTGAGAATTATCTGGCCAGTAAGTGTGAACCACGCGAGTCTAGAAAAAATGTGGGAAGACTTTCGCTTCTGAGTTTTCTGTCTTTGGAACTACCCACCGTTGTTTATCGCACAGTGGATTATAGGATTGTCGTTGCAGAGGCCTCTGAACAGCGAATGTCTGGCTGTAGACTGCCTGAGGTGGACTCAGTTGCGAATGTGGGATCTGCCTTAGTTTGGTTTATACTTAATTAGTTTTACAGTACCTTGCCCTTCAAATTCCACATAAAATGGGTCAAAACACAACAGTGTTATACAATGTACTGGGTAGGGAACAGTTAACCAAACACTGCAGATTCTTCGAAAGATATCTGCAAAGGAATATGTTACATTATATAATATTTCCTGAGGAGGACGTTCGAGATCTTGTGGGAACTCCTCAGATCTCATTAAAAAACTATGGTGCAATGGGCCTGGCTGGTGGCCAGAGATATATGCGTGGGGTTCCTTGCCAGAGCAATTGTAAGGTCCATCATTATAAGCTGTTTATGAAGGTCTAGATCGGCAAATCCATCTTTTTGCAATTTTTCAAATGTTTTTCAATCATTCTCTAGCACTGAGTCTTGCCGGAGTTCTTGCCTGAACAAAGGCCGCAACTCAGGTTTGGATTGCTGTTCACATTTGTTGCCACCAAAACCAACAAACTGTGGTCGTTGGTGAAATTTGTGAATCCCAAATTTGTTCAACTCCAAGATTTTCCTTGATCCTCCGTCACAACCGCTGGTTTCAGGAGCTGTATAACCGGTTGGATTCGACCTGTGAAGCCGAGAATTGCCCCAGAGTATCTGGGATGCAGGGCCCCACAACTGCTCCAATTGGCATGGGCTAACCCGGCTTTGTGATTTTACCAATGCCAATTGTTCTGACTGGATCATGCCTTTTCCCCACTGGTTGATTAAAAACGATGGGCAAGTTCCATTGAGATACCAATCCGGCATATGATTGTAAGTGGGTGTAGATGGCACAGCAAACTGACGCGCGGGTGAATGACATGTCAAACTGGAAATGATTGGTCCATATGGCGGGTCATTGTTCATTGCCAGCAATGGGATGTGTTTGTTCTCCTCTCTGAAATGATGTTCTAAAACATCAACCAAACAAGGACATGTGATCTGTCTTGGATATAATTTTTTCCAACTACTTCAATGGAACGAATGTTCCAAAATGTTGCTCAGCAGATCGGGTGGGTACAAGCACTGGCAAGATCATAGGATTGACATGGACTAATGCTTAACATGCAGGGCCCATGACCCAATAGACTTGGGATATTTAGAAAGATGACCCTCTTTCTTTGGGAGACACACTCTCAAGTCTAAGTCTCTTGGTGTGATTGCATTTCCTGCATCTTGAACAGTGTCCAGAAGTTGTACAATTTATATGTTCCAAAATAATCCGAATACCTAATCAATGTCCAATCTTCTGATATACTGTTGCTGTATGTATCTATGAATGGTATTGCATGTGTATGTATAGATGTACGTATGTATGGCGGTTGATCTAATGGTCCTTGCAAAGATGTGTGATTGCGAAGACCTTTCATGTTATGTTTCGAACCCTCGTGAAAAGTGATTTTTTGAGTTCGCCAAACTAAAATTTCATTTCGTGAAATTATGAATCGTCATTGTATGCATATATAACTATTTCCGCGACAGTTCCGCGAAAGTTACGCGAATGGGCGGGCGAAAGAGAAAGTGCATCTTGAAGAGGGTGGCCCAGTAAGCCTTAGACATACAAACATGCACCGAATAAGCAAGCATTTGTCCTCAGGGATTCTTTGATGCTAGCTGCATGTTGCCCCTCATGGGTCTGGCGAAAGATAAACATTGTGTTCGTGAAGTTTGGTGAAAGTCAAGTTTTATTTCGCGAGGAATGGTCGTTTCCGGATGAAAGACTTTAGATTGTATACATAGACTAATAACATCTGATAATATATGTACATATCTATATGGTGGAATATATTATATATTGTAAATAATGTAGACATGTGTTTTTTGTTGCGAAACTGCAGATGAATTTCAACATGGAACCCCTCGAATCATTTCGGTGCGGCAGGCTGAGTGGTCAGGCTGTGTGCTGCGTATAGCTGGCCATGATTTCATGGACTACAATCCCCAGGCGCCAGGGGAGTCCCAACTGGAAAGTAAGTAATGTGAGTAAACCCAATAGCATAAATCATCATATGGAAATCTAACAAACCAGGATAGACCATTGGATTTTGGGGCCCCCAAAAATGTGGTAAACCCAATAATAAACCATCCCCAACTCACTACAAATGTGTGGTATAAACCATCCCCAAATGGTAGGTTTATGGCATTGGGTTCCCACATTGTATAATGAGAAAGACCCAAGAATCAATCATCGCCAATTAGGGTTTCTTAAAAGAGAGATTTCCTGTTGGGGCTGGTATAGATAAGCTACTAAAATGGTACTCCAAATTAAACAGCCCAGGGATGATTAATCAGGGGACATCATAGGTTCTTCAGGATGAGTTGTCTTCCTCCTGACGTTCTTTGTCCGTTGCCGACGCATTTTTTTGCAACGTGCAACTGGACCGCTGGTACTGTATCTTGAAGAATTTAGGACTCTAGGACCAAGGACCCATAGGCCTCTTTATACCATTCCATTTTAATATCTTCAATTTATAGAATTCTATAGATTTATAATCTATAGATTTCAGATTACTACAATATTGTTAAAGTTGTTTTTTTCTGTCCTAAAAGAGGACTCCAAGCCGGCCATGATTGATCACCGACCGCCAGACCCATACCGGTGGCGCCAATGGTTGCATTGATCTTTCGGAGCCGGGGGTCGCAAGACGGTCACAGGGATGAAGCGCTGTTTCCTACACGCCAGGATGACGGTTACCACATGGGGGTTTCCATAAATGGGGGTACCCCCAAAATGGATGATGTATAATGAATTTGTTTATTAACATGGATGATTTAGGGGTAGCCCCATTTTCGCATGACGGTTACCACATTTTCTTACCACTAGAAAGAGCACTGCAACATCAAAGACGGACCCCCATGAGAGAAAAGTCTTGCCCTGCATTGCCTATCTGTCTTTTTTTGAATGGCTACCTTGCTCATGGTTGCAAACACGTTTTGCCCCACATCTATTTGGTGGTTTCATCATGCTCGAACATGTTTTAGGCATCCCAAAAAGGGAAATACAGGGAGGTTTGTTGTACATTGACAGTCATTTCATTGATTTTTGTGAAGTTGAATTCAACATTCCAAACTTTTTTGCAATTTCCAGATTTAAGACTCCTTTTCCAATTGCTGGCATATCTCGATTGCAGGATCCAGACAACGGTGGTCTGGCCGAGTGTCTTTACACCGGCGCGGAATTTGGCATCTCCATCGCTGATGCGTGGCTTGTCGCGAACCACTCACAAATTGGTTGGTGGAAAGCGATAGGCACATGGAAGATTTACTTGAGACTTTAGCCATAGCAATAGGGAACATGATCAACCATCATTTTGAAAGTATTATAAGGTTGTGGTTGTTTGGAGGAAAAAACACAACAATAAGCAACAATGGATGACAAAATCTATGGGTGTTTCCTGGAGTGTCTCTGAAACGAGTCCGAAAGTTATGGTAAACGGTAGCTAGTCGTGCTCAATGGTGTTTAGTGATGTACTCAATATATTTGATGGAAATATTTCTACTGATGCCGTTGTATTTAATGGTATCATTGAATGGTATTGATATTGAATGGTATTTAATGGATTCTAATGGTATTTATTGATATTGAATGGTATTTAATGGTATTTATTGATATTAAATGGTATTAAATAATATTTAATGGTATTGACTCGTATTTAGTTGCATTTATATAATGGTATTTAATGGTATGAATGGTACCACTTGTCAGTGGCATTTAATGGTAACTACAGTATACCAAATTCCAACACCAACACATGTTTTTCCAAAAAAGGACATCATTGAAGCTCACACTCTTCGACTGGGATAATTAGTCAGCAACTGGGCCAACCCAGTTCTTTTTCTGGAGGTACGAGGTTGATGTTGGAAGGACCCTAACAAAGCCATGCGTCAGATTATTGTATATACTAGATGTTTGTATCTATATCATTCTATATTATTCTATATCTATGTCTATATCTATAAACACCTATAACTGTATCTATATATTATATTATATTATTATATATCTATGTCTATATATCTATGTCTATATCTTGTCTATATATATATATATGTATAGACATGTTGACGGGTGATCTTGGATGATGAGAGTAACATTTGACGCTCCTCATCCAAAAGTCATGAATCATGATACAATTTGCATCAAGTTGCACAGAAACCATACCGAATCACATGTGTAAATACATATACAGTATCGCCGAATGTATATATGTGTATATAACTATATGTATATACATACATATGTATATGTGTATATACTTGTAATTATACATATATATATATATAAGTATATATATATATATAATTATAATCATATGTATATATATATACATACATGCATACATACATGATAATCTACAATTTGATATAACATTACATGTTTTCGACTCATAGTTCATGACCAACAAGAAGGTGGGTAGCCCTGAATTCTATTGCTGCTTCATTAGGACTCAAGCTAGGCAAAGTACCCAAATTTCGCCGGGCAAAGCTTCCAGGTCTAATTTTCAAAGATATGTTAGAGGGAAATCATATGTCATATGTGAGTGTATTACATCATATTTGGGTTTGCCCGTAAATCGAAGACCTATTCGAGCTTGTTGACCATTCCGGCTTGAAATCATGCCAACAAAAATCTCCTCCGGGATGATGTTCTCCCAATCCAACAATTACCCTCTGGTAAACTAACAGTTTGCTATTGAAAATGGCCCTTTATAGTAGATTTTCCCATTAAAAATGGTGATTTTCCATAGTTATGTTAGTTTACCAGAGGGTACTATCTTTAGGAACAAGAATAGCAACCCAATGTATTGCGTCCCATATAGTTGTATCCTATGATCGCAATCTAGCGGGTCAAGATTCGATTCGTGCGCCTTTGATTCCGCAATTGGAGTGGTACCCGGCCCTATTCCCCATATGAAAGCGATGCGAGTGTTGCGAAGCGAATCCTCACATTCTTGCCTTTATATTGGAACAATTTGGCAAATGGTTGCCATTTCAAGCGACGACTTCGCAAAAAAATGCTTTCCGAAGGTATGAATTCTTCTGCACGGAAGTGTCACTGGCGGACTTCATCGTCATTGCGGCGCATGCAATTATCCAGAAGACGCGCCAGTGGCTTGGGCATGGGTCAAAAGGGGCTAGTTGGCGATCGGAAGTGGGTAAACTCAGCAATGAAAATCATGAACTATACTTATTTAATTGGTTATGCTAGAGGATACAAGATGATCGTTGTACCCCAGTGACTATCCTGTTCAATCTACATTTTGGGCAAATGGACCAGCAAAAATCATTAGTCAACCAAGTGATATATAATCAAGTAGCTACATCACATATAGTAAGTCATGAAGTAAGCAGAATGAAATAGCTCAATATATACATATATATATATATATTAATGTACTTGAGTGGATTAGTTTGCTTACAACCTTTCAAATATATATATATATATATATACATATTATATATACACACACACACACGGAATTACCCTCCTGTGCTTCGGGATAGACACCAGTCAACTCAATGGCAAAGTGGGCGTTTGGGGCGGCGATCCAGCAGCATTATAATGCAAGGAATGGAATCGAAAATGGATAGGAAATGGCTTAGATATATCCCGAGATATTATAGTTGTGAGAGTTTGAATAAGCAATTGATACATAGTGACTAACCAATCGGGGAGTAAAGTTAGATTTGTCCAACAAAAAAAGGGAGAGGCACAAATTCCATGGGTGTTGCAAAGTCAGTTTTCCGGCACAACATTGCCTAGGGGCCTAGAGGATGCATTGGTTCGGTTCTCTGGACAAACCAAAATGGATTCAAGATGGCATTGATTTTGATGTCAGTGAAACAGTTTGTACTTGACCAAATGGCTGAGACATGGGATAGTGATGGTTGTGATTTCTGGAGTGAAATAAGCTCTTACGCAACATGTTGTAGCTGGGAACAGGGCATCTTTTACTGAAAGGACCCCTGCCATCCACGTCCTGGAAGCAACATTTTGCAGGTGGCAAAAGCTTCAAGTCCTAGTGATTCCCAATGCTTTGTTTTGAGGCCTTGTTTGAAACCTTGCAGCCTTGCAGCCACATATAAAAATTCTGTCCAAATTCGAGGTGTACCCAGTTGGTATGACCCTTTGGTCTCTGAGGAATGTCTTGGATAAAGACCCACATGCCCCATCCATCAATTTGAAGGACATCTTCAAGTCACTTGGAGGAAAGCTGCCCCGCTGGGCCGCTGGTGATTTTGTTGATGACCTGAATGACCTGCATTTTTTTTCAGTTCAACGTTGGAACATTGGACTAAATCTTTGTTGGTGGTTTCAAACAGATATTTTTTTGTCCTGCAATGATGATCCCGTCCGACTTGTATCATGTAATTTTGGGATATAGGTGCTTCAACCATCAGCCAGAATGACCATGCTATGTTACTATGTGTTTCAAACTTGAGAAATTCATAATCCACATTTTGTTGAGACCGAACCATGGATTAGCCGAATAGCCAGGGGGCCAACATTGCATGATGTTGAGCCAATGTATTGGAACATTTTCAGTATGACCCATGGTGATTTTCAAATTTCAAAGCCGAAAGTTCCCCCTGGAATTCAGTTCAGCCATGGTTTGGGGAGACAGGTTTTTCGTTTGGGGAAGCACACTGAAGAGAACCATTATAGGTTGAAGTTACCCTCTGGGAATTCAACGTAGCTATGGAAAGTTATCATTTTTTTTAGCTGATTTACCTATTTAACGAAGTGTGATTTCCATAGCTATGTGAAAGTGTGAATTTCAGCAAAACCACTATTTCAACAGCATGCCAAAACAACAAAAATCACATCAACCCTTGTGATGTGAGCCGAATCAGATGGCAAGATGGAGATGCAATCGGCCTCCAATTGAGCTACCCCGTGGAAATGGAATTTAGCTGGACAACATGAGTCAGAAATGTAGCACTGTTCATTGGTTATCTTGGGTCATACTACTTCGATTCATTGGGATTATAGGGCATCCAGAATGGGGATACCTATCAACCCATCAGTATTCATGGTAAATGGGATGAGATAGGGGTGTTTCTGTGGCTCAAGTAACATCCTCCAATCAACATGGGCATTTTCCAGGCATGTTTGATTCCCAGAGGATCTAGAGGGTAGCCATAGCTACATACAGAAACCCAGTTGCAACTTGAATGGTGGAATCCCATGTCCTAATGCTGAATCCCCCTGGCTATCCTGGTTCTTTTTTGGATCCTTGAAATGGATCCCAGAAATGGGGGCTATTTCCAACGGGGATGGGAGTGAAAGATCCGAGGTGGGGAAGGGACACGGCCACGGCATGTCCCGAAGCCCACGGAGTGATGCCGAACCCTGAGGCGCGAAACGCTGGAAATGGATCCAGCCGCTAAAAGTAGGGGGTGAAGGGACGTGAAACCACAATGAACAAGGGGTTGAAGCAGAAATTGGCAAATCATCAGCATGATGCAAAACTTCCACGCCACTAGAAGGAAGTGGAATGGTTTCACTAAGTCAGTGGAATTGTAGCACTTTTTGAAAAGTTTCGATGCAGCTGGTCGATTCCTGATCAGTTGGCCAAATGGATTCCATTTCTGTGAGAGCAAATTCCATATGGGTGTGGGTCAAACTTGGGTACCACAACAATACCCATATATATATATCCTCTGGTAATTAAAGGTAGCTATATATTGAACATGGCCATTTATAATGGATTTTGCCATTAAAGATGGTGATTTTCCATAGTTATGTGGCTGTTTACCAGGTAAATTGTTTCCAACATGGCGTTTAGGGATCACTTTAATCAGTTTGTTGTCTCACTGAAACCAGTGTTGTATCGCCACCCAGGAGAGCTGCGGAGCTGTGGAGAAGGTCTTTGTGAAGAACATGGGACTCAACTGGCGCAGGGTGGCTCGGAAGCTTTTACGCGAAGGGTTGAGCGGTTTTCCCTTGCAAGTGAAGCACTGATCCCACTGATGTCCAGTTGGTGAATTCATCGAGGGTTTCACTGATCCATTTTGCAACCGATCAGATGGTGAGTCATCCATGCGATTTGACCACCAGCCCCGAAGCGATTTGTCTGAGGCTGCAGCTCTGATGGGCGTGCACACCTTAGGAAGATGTCGGATTGAAAACTCTGGCTATGATGGCTGGTGGAGCAATGTTTGGACTCTCAGCCGCATGCCTTTCAGGTCCATACTGTGGTGTTATGTTAAAACTGACAACCTGTCGAATGACAACCCCAATGGTTAGCTAAGCAGGGTTGTCAACCTCTCACTGGGACGCACATGAAAGTAGAAGCCCCTCAAGAATGGCTGCATATCACGTAACATGCGATTTGTCTAGGGCTCACCATACTTTCCATAGATGATGGCTACATCCACAAAATTGTGTGGGGAACATCCGAACCAGATCCCAGATTCATGGCGAGATTCAACAACATTTTGCAAATGGCATCCCTTTTGAACATTCTTGCAGGTTCATATGAACTTCTTGGGTGTCTTTGTGGTTAAAACCATGAAAGCTCGAATCAGCGGCCTGGGATTATAGCAGTTCAATTTCCAGAGGCCGCAGGCAAGCAGCTGACCGGAGTAAGCCAAGGAATAGTCAACTGTTCAACAACAACTACTACATGCCACTTGGCCGGGGTGTCAGAGGCGTGAACAAGATGCAGTTGAACATGTTTCAAGGTGTTGTTAAGCTCTGTTGTTTCACAATCCCAGTTGTAAACAGGTTTTTCATGTACTAATTAGCCCAATCACCGTTGGAATTGGGGGCCTGTGGTTCCACTTTGATGATTTTCCAATGTGGAATCAGGATGACAACATGGGTAAATGTGGGCTGATTATGAATTATGTGCCAGGAGTGGGGAACAAGGTACCATATAGATCCATATATAATCATATATATCTATATATCTATATACATGCCCCTATATATAATATTTTATATAGTAATAGATTAAAAACAAACATATATATGCCAAGATAAAAGATAGAGATACCATAGACATCCATAGATCCAGCTGTTCGTTTTATTCTTTGCTGTATCCAAGAGCCACAATGACATCGACAGCTTGTTGAAACTCTCGACTGCCGCGACTAAGAGCGATGGCTGCAAAGGGCTGGGTCGTTCAGAAAGCTGTCAATGGGAACCGCAAAAAGAACCTCGGCGGCCATGGCGTGCGGAACGTGAGTCGGGGTACACTCTCTGAGTGTTTTAATTCTGCTATACAGATGGCAGTGCATACCAAAAAAGTTTCACTTGTTTGGTGGGTATTTGAGGCTCAGCGTGAACATTAACCCATGGAACCAATTCTTGGCGTACCCCATCGTACCCCAATGTTTGATTGATAGCCTTATGGCCAAAGGGTTGGGTGGCGGAGGATTGCAATTTTGGTGCTTAAGAAATGTTAAGAATTGCACTGGGTTTCGAAGCAAAATGTTGGGCGAGACTGACTTGCATATGCGATGTATTGCAAAGCGATGGAATGCAATGCAATTCAACATAGTGCATGCACATGTTCACATGCAATGAACTAAATGTATTTTTCACCAGGACAGATTGACAGGCGAGAAACGCAAGGGACACTCCTCGGCACTGGCGAGGAACCAATGGGTCTTGGGAGACTATGAAAAGAAAAAAGAAGGCAGACGAGGTACAGTTCGGAGCGTGAAACGGCGAAGCGGGAGCACCGTTTCTACTTCAAAACTCTTGAAACCTCATAATTTGGGTGTGTCCGGAAACGGGGTAATTATACTGCCGTATACTCCACAAATGGCAATTCTGAATGGGAAAATGACCATGAATCAGTGGATTTAGAGCTAGCCTATTTTCAGACAAAGCCATTTAATTTGTTTATTATTGGATCCTAAAGTTTTAAGTTGCAAAGAGAGTCAAAGACTTGAAAAGGACCAGCTACTGACGATGGGCCTAACATGGCGCACTTGAAGATGGCGCCCCTTTTCGGGGCATAGCTTGCTTTGGTAGACTATAGCTTCTTAGCCATTTTGAGGAGGAAGAGTGCACATTTTGTTGCCGAAAGAGAACCAAAATCACACTAGGTTTTGTTCGTCTAGCATGTCTAGCCATCAGACATGGTCTGCCTTGGGAGCCAGGTCATCAGATGATGTTGAACACTGACCTATGCCTGGCATTTTCCAATGACCGCAAGGGTCAGGTGGATCTGTTGCTTGGCTCGAAGCAGAAAATAGCTAATCAAAGTGTGTTTCCACATGGGGAAACTGACTGGTGAATCCTGGCTGAGCCGGAAGAAAGGCTGAGTCCTTCTTGATGGTGGAATCTTTCCAAATGCCAAAAGTTGTCGTTTTCTTCCGAGAGATCTTACAATGTTGGACCCTCGCCAGTTGTAAACTGGAATTTCACACTTGGCCCGAGCAGTCAGGTTGACATGGATTTGTTCTGCCAGTTCAATGGTATTATAACTGTATAGAAGTGGTAACTAGAGGCCCCCGCTAAAGTCGTTAACTTCATCCACTAATTGTAAGACGTGGATGATGTGGTTTGGTGGTTTCCTTTCATGATGTGCAACCTTTGATGGAGGTACATAGTAAGCAGGCAAGAGCCTTTTTGGTGCCATGTCTCTCTGTTGCGCCGGTTGTTGGTTCATTCTTTTGATATATAATATATATATATATATCTTATATAGATGGGATGATTTTCTACCTGATTGCTATTGATATGTCAATTTTATTGAAAGGTCATCCTGATACTTCAGTGCCAGGCTTTCCAGCCAGCAGAGATTACAGCCCATTTGCTCAAAATGTTGCGGGCTACAACATATCATGTGTTCCATCAAAGAACACATTATCGAAGGAAGTTTAGAAGTCAAACTTCCGACAATATGGACAGATGGAAAAGCAGAGGTGGGAAGAGGTAAAGAAGCGAGAAGATCAGAGAAGACAAAGGAAGAAGTCAGAAGATCAAGGTGCGCGAAACGGTAGAAAAGTCGCGAAACACTATGTTTTTCGAATGTTTTGTGGCTCTGGAGGGTCGAAAAGTAGGCTTGCTAACGGGTGCGGAGCCGTCTGGGGAGATGAGAGATCAAAAATTGTATGCCGTTGTGGCGCCAAGCACATTCTAAAGTAAAAAGATGCAAAAAGATGTAAAAAGTGTTAAGAACAGACAGTCTCGGAGCACTTTTGGAAGTTGAGGTGTCGAAAAAGAGCACGGCGTTGTGGCGCGAAGCACGCTTCCAAGTCAGAACCAAGAAAAAATATACGGACCACTTTTGGAAGTTGAGATGTCGAAAAAGTGCACACTGTTGGGCGCGAAGCACATTTTGCAGTCAAAATGCGCAAAGCACCTCAGGTTCGGAGCGCTTTTGGCAGTTTAGATGTTGAAAAAGTGCAGGACGCTGTGGCGCGAAGACATTTCCAAGTCAAACTATGCTGTACACCACATGCTCGGACCACTTTTGGAAGTTCAGATGTCCCGTTGTGGCGCGAAGCACATTTTAAAGACCAAATGCTGAAAACACCACATTTTTGGACCACTTTGGAAGTTAAAACGGCGGTTTTCGCGGCAGGCGCAAGGGAACCTGCACCTGGCCAAAAGTGAGCTAAACATAAGGGTTTTGTCGCATGTGCAAAAATGATAGCAGGCCTGGGACGTGTGAAGAGGATTGGCAAAGATGCTTGTCGCGTGGTAGGGGCAGTACAAGAGGCGTATCTAGCAGACATGTTAAGAGGTCAGGGCGCTGATTTCTAGCGACCGGTTGCATTTTGGAGCATGGGATCTTCAGGTTTGCCCAGGTGATTTTGTGTGACAGGTGCAGCACTTCGAATGACCTGGCGTCACTTTTTCGTGGCAGGGGCAGTACTTTAGACAGGTGGAGTGGGAAAATCGCAAAACACTTTGGCGCGAGGCCGTCAGCTTTGCACTCAACTTGCCATTTTTGAAGGAAGTCTCGCAGAATTGCTTCGTTCTTGATGTTGTCAACTTCGAAAATTGAGGAAGTCTCGCAGAATTGCGGCGTTTCCAAGCTTGCAGATAGACAGATAGATAAAAAGACAGATAGACAGATAGACAGACAGATAGAAATAGACAGACAGACAGGCAGGCAGGCAGGCAGGCAGACAGACAGACAGATACATAGATAGATAGATAGATAGATAGATAGACAGACAGATAGATAGATAGATAGATACATATATAGATAGACAGACAGATAAATAGAGAGATAGAGAGATAGATACAGGATAGAGAGAGAGGGAGAGAGATAGATAGATGGACAGATAGAATATCACAACCCCTTTAGGATTACTTTTCATGGGGGGACATACCAAAATGTAAAATACATTGTTTGGGGACCTCCCTCAAATGTAAAATTGATCGCTGAACGTCCCCCAGGTGTCATTTTTTTGGGGAGGGTTAAAGATACCTTCAAAATGTAAGCTTACATTTTCAAGGCCCCCCTCAAAAACACCTTGAAAAATGTATATATCTTACATTTGGGTATGGACCCCCCCCCCCGCTAAAAGGGTAGTGATGATAGAATGACAGATAGACAGACAGATAGATAGACAGATAGATAGATAGATAGATAGACAGAAAGACAGAAACATAGAAATGGACAGATAGATAGATAGATAGATAGACAGACAGACAGACAGACAGATAGACAGACACATAGATAGACAGATAGATAGATAGACAGATAGATAGACAGATAGATAGACAGACAGATAGACAGATAGGTAGATAGACAGATAGATAGACAGATAGATAGAACTAGACAGAGAGACAGGTAGATAGATAGAAATAGACAGAGAGACAGGTAGATAGACAGATAGATAGCCCGACACCCCAACCACCTTTCGATCCATGAGTGGGTTTGCTCTGCCATCCATGGTTCGCAACCACCAACGTCGCCTATAGGTTTCCTATCTTTGAATCTTCCGCCACCGCCTTGTGCGGTACTACTGGTACACAGTAATGTACAGCAACAGCAAACCATCCCCAATTTCACCAAAAATGGGTGTTGTCATAAACTATCATCTTTGCTCACGTCTCCACCCAGCTGCAAATGCTGGCAGGCGATCATCCAATGACCCAGCTGTTTTGGTTGAGGCGTTGGTTAGGAATTTTTCATCCTGTTTTGCCATGACTTCTTCATGAAGCATGCTTCAGAACTTCCCAGGCTTTCTTGATGGGCGAGGACCCCTTTAAATGAAAGTGAGCCATCTTCAGGGATTTCAAACGCATTTTTGTCCGGCCGGCATCCATTGGTCTATCGCATCAAGGTGGTGCCCCCCCAGTTGTAAACTAGAATCACAAAAATCCCACCATGGGTATAGCACCATACTTCTACCATAGGTATAACTAAACCAAAAAGTGATACTACGTAAATCCGATTGGAAAATGACATTTTTAACCAAGTGATCTCATGTTTCCTGGGGTGCCACCATTGGACCATCCTGAAACGCCAAGGAATGCGAAAACTGCTGAACGCTACGGATGTCGTTGCGCCTGGATGGGACCGCTGGAAGCCAAAAGTGTCCGGCCTCCGAGAGGGGCTGTGTGTTGGACACAGGACACACGTGGTTTATAATCCATAAGCCATAGGACTCATAGAATCCCCTAAGTGGGGATATTCAATATACAAATGCTGGTATATTACCATTTGCTAAGTGGAATGTACCCCCAAGTAGTGAGTCCCACAGTGATCTAGGTCGATTATTTAAGCTTGAGATAGAAGATAGGATGTCTAAAGAAAAAATAAACTAGTTCCTGTTGGTGAGCAAAACTAGTATAGTTTTTGGATTGACCTGGGTGAAGTACAATGAAACTTTGCCTTGCTCCGGGCTCAACGATACATTCGCATTTTCCATGGAGTGAAGAGATGCCAAATCTTCTTTGCAAACCTGCTGATTCCTATCAGGAAATCACAATCCATGATGATTAGTAAAAAAAGAATGGCTGGGCAAAAATACCAAGTTGTTGTTGTTCAAAGCGACTTCTTTTAGTCCAAGCGTCTGTGCCATGGAGGATGCTGACAAACGCACTATAGAACAGATCAATGGTTTTGGAGAGAATGTGTGCCATGGGTCAAGACCTGCAAAAAGTATGTACATATGTATATATATATATTTACATGTATACATTTAATATATGTATGGTATGGTATGGTATGGTATGGTATGGTATGGTATGGTATGGTATGGTATGGTATGGTATGGTATTGGTATGGTATGGTATGTAATGTTATGTAATGGTATGTAATGTTATGTAATGTTATGTAATGGTATGTAATGTTATGTAATGTAACGTAATGTTATGTAATGTTATGTAATGTTATGTTATGTTAGATTATGTTATGTTATGTTGTGTTATGTTATGTTATGTTATGCCATGTATGTATGTATGTCTGTATGTCTGTCTGTCTGTCTGTCTGTATGTATGTATGTATGTATGTATGTATGTATGTATGTATGTATGTATGTATGTAAATATATAATCAATTTATACACAATTAATATATATTTAACTAATATATAACATATATGTATAAAGATGTATATGTATGCATATCTACATGTATATATATATGTATGTATGTATGTATGTATGTATGTATGTATGTATGTATGTATGTATGTATGTATGTATGTAATGTATGTAATGTAATGTAATGTAATGTAATGTNATGTATGTATGTATGTATGTATGTAATGTATGTAATGTAATGTAATGTAATGTAATGTAATGTAATGTAATGTAATGTAATGTAATGTAATGTAATGTAATGTAATGTAATNATGTATGTATGTATGTATGTATGTATGTATGTATGTATGTATGTATGTATGTATGTATGTATGTATGTATGTATGCATGCATGCATGCATGCATGCATGATGTATATGTATATGTATATGTATATGTATATGTATATGTATGTATGTATATGTATAAATATGTTTACATATGTAGATATATATGTATGTATATGTATGTATATACGTATATGGCGGATGGTCATCAGCCAGTTAATGCGGATTAGTATACTCGTATACATTTTTTGGAATCCCTCACAGTGGTGGGATGACCATACCCTGTATGCCATGTCTTGACCATGGCACACACGTGGACATATGTTTTCAAAAAGATAATGCTGGGCGGCTGGCGGTCTCGAGGCGGATCATCATGCGCCATTGGCATATTCCCACAACAATCTGCCCACTGGTGTTTTTCAACAAGTTGATGCAAATTGTATTATTTGCAGTTACATCAGATCTCAAGTTGGAAATGGTTTTCATTTTTTTTTCATGGCCTTAAACCCCCTTATTTTAAAGTGGAAATCATTTGAATGGCCATAGCAAGGAGGAAAACCAGCTTCCACACTCTAGGCGTTACACGTGTAAATCAGGTTTGGAATAGGCTTGTGAATTATCCAGATTGCCTTTAAATGGCCTCTCTATTTTGGATTTGCCAATTACAAGTCAACTTCGCCTCCACAACTTCTCGGGCCCAAGTTGGAGAAGGGGCAATAGCAAATTGGGATCGGAAAGAGTCCAAACCCAACACTGTCAATGGTTATGTTAAAGATGTTGGGGATGTTTGTTGGCATCCAATCCAATTTCAGGACCAAATCCCAAGTTTTTTTGCTGGCAGACAATTCTCTGGCTGAATGACCTTGCAAATAGCTCGCCAGGCTTGGGAAAAGTACAACAAGGGCAAGCTGCTTGGCTTTTGTTGGAGATATATACAATGTTGTGAAATAGCGTGCGATCTGGTAAGCTAACATGGAAAATGGACCATTTATAGTTGATTTACCTATAAAGAGGGCGTGACTGGGTTCCTTTCCTGTCCCGTCCTTGCCTTTCCTTACCCAGCCTGTGCCTAGAAGAAACACAGAAAAGAAAGGAAAGGCACCAGGACTAGACAAGCTTGCAAGCCCCAAACGATTTTTCTTGGGTGCATTTCCTTTCCTTTCGTTGCCTTTCCTGTCTCTGCCTGTGCCAAGGAGCGGCACAGACAGGAATGGAAAAGCACCAGGACTTGAAAAGCTTGTGACGTGGATATGTTTTGCATCCCGTCAAATGCCAAGGCCTTGGAGGGAGTGCCCATTCCCACCAGTCCATGGGTGAACACTTACAATGGCTCTTCTGTCGCAAGAAGAACCATCAAAGCCACCCATCACCAGGTCTTTGCAGCATTGCAAAGGGTGGGGGCGGACAAGGTGTGGCTGGGGCAGTATGGTGACAAGATTTCCTTGATCCATTGAAAGCAACACTTTGCTTCTGCACTTCAGTTGAAGATGGAGCACCCCATTCCCATTCTCTTTGATCTGGGCTTTACCCAGACTGACCCAGAATGCATTTACTTGATGGGGTTTGCCTCGGGGCAGGGCCGCCATTGAGCTGGCTGGCCCAACAGCCAAGGCTTACACCCACACAGTCCTTCCAGGATTGACTGTGGCGATAGCAAAATTTTTTGGGACCCTAGAACTCAGATACAAAAGGCATTTTGGATCTGAAAAGGGATTTTCTTGTAGGCTTACTCACCTCTGAGCCATGTCATTAAGGCTGCTGGTGAGTATTTCATGATGCTGCCCAAGACCATGAAGAGTCTCAGGGGGAGAAAGGGAAGCCTGGTGAGGCTGGTGGACTGCATGTCCAATCTTGACAAAGTGGGCGGGGCGCGCCTGGAAATCAGGTTCCCTTTGGCCATGTCCTCGGTGAACCAGGAATTTGGGTTGTGCCACAACATCGGGGATGCCCTTTACAACTACATGATGAGCCCAGACAGCAACATCACCATCGCAAGGGTCCATGTGGAGGATTACAGGGCCTGTGTGAAGGTGAGGATCAAAGCAGCTGTTGTGCATTATTTGGTTCATTTGGTTAATGAATGCGCCCTTTGCGCCTTGCTGGGTCATTGGCACTGAGTTACAGCGAGCGAAATTTTGAGCTCCATGGCACTTGCAAGACTTGGTGACTCATTCGATTCAGAGGCTCCACAGAAAACCCGCCGTCAAAGCCTGTTGGCTGCACGGTAAGTGTCGGATTGCGCTCTTTGCCTGGCGCAGCAAATGTTACGCATGATGAGCACAGTATGATGGATTCTGATGTCGTTATGCCACGTATGTGGTCATCCCACAACTCTTCTTCCTACAATTTCGTGGGGCCGTATCAAACACAAGCCTGAAATTTTACGATGGACTTTTTGCCTGCGGCCCAAGGACGTCGGCGGATCTCATGTGTCCATCATTGTTTTTGCAAAAGATACGTATCTTCCAGCGGGCAGCTCAGGTATTGCAAGTGCGGAGGGGAAATGCTACCAAGGATTTTAGTGCTTGACGACAACCAGGAGCAGGTTTCGAAGCCCGCCTTGGAGCCTCGGCGCCAAGATCACAAGACAAGTTCACCTCTATTTAGGTATTCAACAAACGTGAGGTAAGGACTTTCGGTGGCAGCAAGCCAACCTCAGGCGAGAGGGCTGTCATTCTGGAGGTCGGAGCAAGCCTGCGAGTCCCTCAACATCTCTTAACTGATAATCCGCTGCCGGCGTTAGTGCTTTATGCCGTCTCAGCCTTCACTTCGTTTTTCCTGAGGTGTGATCACAGTCGTGGGCAGCTTGACATGCAAGCTAGCACTTAGAGTTGCAATCCCCCCTGCCGTTTTCTCAGCATTGGACAACCCGGGCTGTCAAGCAAAACATGTTTTTTTGGAGGGAGGGGCTTGTTGTGGGGGCGAGACTGTTGAGATTTTATTTGTGTTTTTCCTGTGTCTTCTGGAAATAAAGCAGGGCTATATGGTCATATAGTGGCGTGACTGATCACAAAGAGGAAGCCGGACCCAGAGAAAACACACTTTCACCCGCAAAATACATGACCTCAGAACAATTGTCAAAATTGGTTCCAACATGTGGCAACATCCAAAAAGAAAATACGCCTTGGAAAGTAAAATGCATGAGACAGGAGGAAGTCTTCAGCCAAAAAATCCAGCACCCATGCTTCATCCAGCACAAGGCACCCTCTTCGAGCAAAAAAGCGAGCCCCAGAAACATCAGCAGAAGACCAGTCACTAGAGCAGGAACCGCCTCAGCACACACTTGCGCCGCTGCGCCCAAAGAAGGAGGTCCAAGTGGATGTGGATTTGGAGGATGAAGAAAAGAAACTCGCAGAGAAGGTCGACTCCATCCAGAGAAAATTGGGAAGGGAAAGGGGGTAGGGTGCCAGGACAGGAAGGAATACGTCCTGTTCCAGTACAAAGCACCTTATGGACCAAACAAAAGGGACGGCACTCCAGGTAGTGCCTGTTTCTGCAGCAAGCTGCAAAAGCAATCTTTCGATGGGCTGCTGCTGTGATCGGCCTTGAAGGGTGGTGTGGAAGGGAGAGGAGCAGAGCCAAGGGCACAAGGGGGCCAAGGCCCCCCAAGGAGGTTCCCACATGTGACTACCTTAACATCCGTGTCATTCCTGTCAAGGGTTTTCCCGTGAGGCTATTCAAACCATTTGTCGCTACCTTAGCTTGCGTAGCTGGTGCCTTGTTCCTAGTGGTGACATAGCTCGGTGCTCATGGATTGTTTTTTTCCGATTTCGCGACTAGGTAATGCTGTATCCCTACGGTCTCCTCGGAAATCTGCCGGGTGGCATGCGCAGAGGTTGGCAAGATGTGTTACTTCTATTCTCAGTAAGAACAGTTGAGTTGTGACCCACATATCTTGCTTTGGTTTTGGCAAAATCAATTCAACGCACTATGCGCTGAGGCTTGCCAATCCAAATGCTGTGCTTGCCATTCTGCTCTCGGCGTGCTTGCAGCTTGAAGGGAAAACATTTCGTGCACGCAAAGCTGCTGCCGAGTGGCTTCCCGATTTTCACCTTCTTACTGCTGCAGATTGAGCGCGCGTTTTTTGCGTACTGTATAGATGCACCATGTTTTGCCTACAAAAAATGGACTTCGGGCGGTGACGCTCTCCGGAAGAAACACATTCTGACGAAAATGATGACGCGCACACATGTTATATAAAATTGTATAAAATCTTTTACTTTTACTCTGGTTTGACACATATGTTCGAACATTTATCCTGGCAAATATTCTGATGCCTATGTTTGACAAAAAATCTGATATTTGCACTGGCATATCTTCTCTGATGACACCAGCCACTCATAGTTTTAGATACGGTCCGAAAGGCATTTTCCTTGACAGGCAAGCTGACTTGTATGGTTGTGAAATGTAGTCTGACGTCTCTATAGTTTGAATTAGTTTGAGATGTTTTCGGACATAGATGCGGGGACAAAATCTGATATTTGATCTGGCAAATTTTACGCAACACATATTTTTGACGTTTGCCTTGGCGACTGTCATGTTACACACATTCGGAGATGTAGGCTGATCTTTGTCCCAACACATATTCTGACATGCCGACATATACCCCAATACTGATTAACAGTCGCTAATAATGGACTCATTACTGGGTTCCGGTGCAAGGACAGTCAGGGACAGTCCAGGAACTTGGTTTAAGGATTAGTCCAACATTGACTTGTTGACCCTTAGTGATACATGTTCCATATTGAAAATGTTTGAATATCACCTTCAACTGGTTATTGGCTCTGGCAGTGATTGTCAGAGCGGTTTCCATATTGGATCTTTGGATGTTGGTTGGTAGTGTCCAAAATGTTTTCCGCCCCTGCCCAACTGACCATGTCAAGGGCGAAACGATGAGTGTTTTTCAGAAAACCCATATTTCATATTCATCCTGCTAGTAAAACATAGTATAAGACCTCATTCTTCACAACCAACAACATCACAGATCAAAATAGGATTCACCTCTTTGTTTTTCTTCAGGTTCTGCGGCACCAAATACGTCCCAGACGACTACCCAGTATGGTCGAGGCCGGAAAAAACATGAGTTCGATGATTTTTTTGCAATTAGTTTCCATTGAAATTGGGATTTCCCAATCAGACTGAGAATACCAGAGTGTAAACTTTGGTTTGGTGCAGGGTCTATGTTTAAAAAACAACGGTCCAGAAACGTGAATTTCATTATTTTTTTCAATTTTTTCCCGTTTAGGGTGGTGTTTATTACTTTCAGAAAAGGATTTGTTTTTCCTTGACGAGGTTTCGAAGGTCAAAGATAGTAGAGGATTTGTGAGGCCACACAGAGTCTGAACCCCAGACACATATCCCACCCATTTTCACAATCAAAATCATGTCATGGACAGAAACAAAAGCATCATTTGTGCATGTCGCAATTTCTGAAGAGTTCCCACAGTTATTGCATGAAAACCCCAAGGACAGACTTGGGCAGAACCTTCCGGTTCTGCCTTTGCCCACCCTTGAGAGATTTTGGGGCTATGCAGAGATCACCTCCCATCCATTGATGAAATCATATGAAATCATATGAAATCATATGAAATCATTGGATTTTTGACCGCGTCGCAGTCAACGGGAGATTTGCTGCGGCATGTATGATCCTTATGGGGGTCACACCGTTACTTGGCGTAGCCATGCGTAGCTGCTACGGTGAGGTAGCGTCCTGCTGCCGGAAGAATCCTTGTGGACTGGAAAGTTGCATTTTTAAGCTTAAAAAATGGGTCTTTTTGGATTACACGATGAAACGCAGAAAACTCACCTGCTGAAAACTATTGGTTGGCTGAGCCTTTTTTTCATGCGGCTTTAGATCGTTCAGTCACATCACGGGTGTGACATCAAGGACTGTGGTAGGCCTCAAAGGCCCCGTGGACGAGCATGGGGCGACGTCAGATCGTGGCTGGCTTGAAACTCTGGAGAGTGTGAAGCGCAAACCTTGGTGAGAGGTAGTTGCTAGTTTAATGCCTTCAAACATACCTTCAATATAGATGGTTTATCATGTCTTCTTGGCCATGGATGGGGGAGTATTTTCTAACCTATTGGATTCGTGAAAGGTATGAATAGAGGCTTTGGCTGATCCATTCACTGGGTATTTTCACCCCTTGCAATTTGGGATCTATTTCATGGCTTACGCGCCCCAGTTGCTAACTACAACTACAACTCATAAGTATCAAGAGTATCATACTTTCCAACATCGTTGAAATATGGGCTGTTTTCTGCACTGATCCAGCAGTAATGCTCCAAGCCACTAGTGACTTAGCATCCCTGCAGAGCTTGGACGTGATGTTGCCTTGCTGTGCAGCCTCTTGGCACTGGCTGCGCTCTTGATCGGCCACGGGAGAGATATGCAATGCACGATCGTCTATGCGAGGAATGTGCTTTAATGTGTGATGTGGTGTGGTGTGGTTTGCTGAACATGCAGCAGAGGCTACGCTGCAGATCTTCTATACTTGAGTTATGTCTTGCCGTCATGCAGCTGCTTCTACGTTCACTTTTCTTTTGCCCGATTTTGGTTTGACACTTGCTACTACGCTCCAGTTGTGCTATGGTGGAGAATTTTATGCATGTGGTGTTTCGCTACTTTTGAGTTTTACGTGGGACCTCCTCTATGAGCTTGAGTGGTGTGGGGTGTGTTTCTTGCACTTGCAGACTTACCCGATGCTAAGTTGCGCATGGGGTGGGGTGGGTTGGGTGCGGGGTGTCTTATATATAACGTTCCTTTCTCTTTTCCGCACGTAATTACCTGATGCCTAATAGCATCTAATACCCTCCAGTAAACTAACATAGCTATATTGAAAATGGCCATTTATAGTGGATTTTCCCATTTAAAATTGCCATTTTCAATGGCTATGTTAGTTTACCAGAGGGTAACGTTCTCTCGCACTGGCGCACGCACCTGATGCCACGTGAGGCATGTCGTGAGGTCAGGCGGGATGTCTGGACCATGAACGTATCGCCACTCCCACCTTAACCCACCCCACCCAAAACCATGATCAGCGGGCAGTTGAACTCTGTGTGCAAGTTATCATGAACGTTAATTATTGCCAGCCCCATCCCACCCCAACACATGCAAGCACATATTGTGGTGGTGCAAGTGAGGCTGCCTAGTGGCGTAAGTGAGGCATTCACCTTGTTTTGTGGCTGTGCGATGGCGCAGTGGATGGCTGCAGCCCCCCATCCAAATGTCCCATTCCGAGGTTCATGGGGAACGAGGGAGAATGGTTAAAGGTCTTCAAGGAGGCGTGGATCATCTCCATCAACAACGGATTCGAAGGCAAGCTGAAGAACTTACAGTGAGATAAAAGAGCCATGGGCAGAGGGGTGAGACTTTAGTGGTTTAAGGTTGGTGGTTTCATGTGTTTCATTATTTTCTTTATACTTTCCGATTTTTTAATATTTGCATATATTTGCTATATATATTCCGTTATACAAATGGACAAAAACATGAGATAACATGAGATGATGCCCAAGGACTGAGACCACCGACCAATAGAGTTTTGTTAAGATTTTGAGTGAAGGGCTCGGTGTCTCAACAAGCGAGCTTCGCAAGTTGAAGCGAACACTGGCGGACCACCCGCCCTGTAGACCATGGATTGTGGTGAATCGGGGCCAGCAAAGGGGGAACCACCGTGGTTTTTGGGAGCTGTACTGAGTGGATGCATCTGATTCCAATGACGGGAACAAAAATGGTTGAGTACCCAATCACCCAATCTGTGACGCACATCCTCTAGAGATATGTAATTGTGAAGCCTTGCAAAGTCAAGGATTATGCAGTCAGCTTTGAGTCAACTCAGGTGAATCAGGCAGCAAAAGATGGATCAAGCAAACAGTCTTCGGTGAGGAATCCATCTCGTACCATGCATGGTGCTGGATTATTGACAGGGGTCTCTATTCCAGTGTTCCCTCGTTTACTGGGGTGATTTCGATCTTTGGGGATCAGTATGCCCACTGATTTTGCGTGAATTTTTGGGTATACTCCAATATCAAGCATAAGGGGAATATCATATGGTGGAATATACTGAAATATCATCTGTTTTTGTACGTTTTGGTCCATCCTGAAGTGTCGCAAGGGGGCCCACGTTGTTGCGCAGAAAACGCGTGTGGTCTCATAGGGATGGATCGATGGATCACCCCTGCGCTCTCGAGCGCATGAACTTGGGAAGTGACGTGAACTGGGAGAGTGAGAGACAAAGATGAGGTATGATGAGATTACCATAGGTTACCTTCTGGCAATGATATTCGCATATATTAACATTTTTGCAATGATATTCACTTTTGACAATCGGACACCAATGCAATGGGGCTATGGGAGACCTGGGCAGAAACCGGTCAGAAGCTGGACCGGTTGATGATCCATTAATGAATGGTTTGGGGCCTTGGGGCCACAATCCACTCTTTTTTTCCTAGTGTTGTTTTTAGGGTATCTTAGAGGAATACACAATCATTGCATTGAATATGTTTATTATGAGACAGTTCCATGTCAATTTGCCAACCAAAAAGGGATAAAAAGGCTAGATAGTACAATATAGTACAATAATTATACTACAGTATGCCATTTACCCCGTACTCAGATAGTCTGTGGTCACTTTGAACGAGAACAGCATCCAATTCATTGCCTTGCCAAATCAAGGTTTCAATCCATCAATTCAACATATCCATACATCTAGAATCATCTAGAGTCTAGAGATACATATCAAGTTCTTCTTGCTCCAAATGTGTATCATTGTACGTGAATGTAGATATATATATATATATGTATACACACATATATATATATATATATATATACACACAGAATTTATATTTTTATATACGTGAATATATGTATGATACATTACAGTATATGAATGTGATATGCCAAAACTGATCTTCCCTAGAAATTCGCCAAGTGTTTGTGGCACTTAAATAAGTGCAGTAACTGGGCCACAACTTCGGACACTCCCTGAGGTGGTGCCAGGAACACATCCAATTATTTTCTGATCAATCCTTGGCGAACATTGCCACCTGGCAGAGGGACATGGCCTGGCCCAACATGGGACCTGATGACATGGCTTATACCTGGATGATGCCCCACCTGACTCAAGGGATGAGTTGGAGTTGGAGCAATGTCTTTTTTTATTTTTCTCGGGGGTTGGGTGGGTACTAATTGTGAACCATACCCGTGCAATCCCGTGCAGAATACCTATAATCATATGTATTCTGCACCTGGCCAGCGTTCGTGTTCTTCCATGGTGTGTTTTACCGTTGCTTTGTTGAGTTGGGGAGCTGATGTCATGGCTGTTTGTTTGGGCGCTTTGTTCCTGACGTTTTGATGATGGAAGATAGATTATTTTCAGCTAAGTTGTTGTTTGACGGTATCCGCGATTGGCAATGCACTGAATGTGAGCGTGGTTCCTTTTTTGTTGGACCGTTTGGACCTTTTCTGTTTCCCCAGACATCAGTCCTTGAACCATCCAACTGGTTAATCAACTGATTCAGATGGTTGTTTGAGCAGTGAGTCCCTGTTCTGTTTAGATTGTTTGTTGTTGTGAGAAGCATGAGAAGCAGAAAAAAACCACTGAGTTTCACATATCGGCAACAAAACATGGTTAAGACGCCAGTCCCTCTTGAGATGGATACCAATCATGACATATCAAAACATAACTCATTGGGTTGGTTCACGGGAAAATTTGGCAGGAAACTATGGTTTTTACCATCAAATATAGGGTTTTCCTGTGAATTTCCCTTAACCCAACCCATTGAATAACATAACCATCAATGTGAAATTCTCGGATCATCGTACTGAGTATGCTTCGTTAGGTCTATCGACGCCAAACATTGGATCGTAGAATGCCAAAATCTTGAGCCGTACCCAACAATACGGGGATCGCTGGTCAACTAACTTAGCCTGATGTCTAGTAATAGTAGGGTTCATGATGGATCTGTCTACGGTGGGGATGTGTTTATACAATTTTATAAAATCTTTAAAACCGACTATAACATACTATAACCAGGTTAGGATATGATGGACTGAGGGACATAAACATAAACCAACCATAACCACCTTGCAACATAAAACCAACTTTTGACTGGATGAACCGGCCAAAACCAACTTACAACTGGAAGGCACACTTAATTTCAGCTGCGTCTGGCGAGTTCGCACGTTGCACTGAGGTGAGTTCTTTTGGCATGTCGCGACCTCAGGCCTTCAAGGCCTTTGCCTTGGTTTAAGGATGTTTACCCTCTAGTAATCAAACGTGGCAATGGAATATCCCCTATAAATGGAGGTTTAGATGAGAAAATAGTTTATAAATGTTGGATTTTCAACTGCCACGTTTGATTGCCTGAGGGAAAGGGAAACGTTGCGTTTGAAATCCACATCTTTCGTGGATATTTAGGGTTTGAAGCAATGGCTTCCTGTCGATTTTCCCTTTTGTAATCATCCATTGATCTGGTTTAACAGGCCATTGGACCAGCGGCCAGCTGGGTGTTCAGATGTGTCAACGTGCCGGTGCAAATCTTTTAGGGATTAAAAAAGACACATGATCCATACAGTTGCTGAAAAGAAACAGCCTTTCACACAAAGTTGATGATTCAGATCCATCTACAGAAGCCTTTGAGGAGGACAGGTGGACTTCTCCCATGTTCTTGCCATCCTCACCACTGATGATGAGTTTCAAACAGAAGCAATGAACACCCCCAATAGCACATAGCAAAACGCATTAAAAGAGATGCTAGGAGTAGCAACTTTGCAAGTGGGTAGTAGCTGGCTAGGTCATATGATATTTTTTTTATTACTGGCACAGATTTTCATCAAAGACTAAATCGCCAATCATCCAACAAATCCCATGACCTGGATATGAGTAGTTTCTCCAGTGAAGATAGGATGCCCCTCTGAACCATGAACCATGTGACATCATGTGACCATTCTCCCAGTATCACCAATGACAAAGAGACACAACGAGATAAGATACCCCACGGAATCATGAATCATGCATGGTTTGCTGCCACGGGTAGCAACTGACTTAGTCTGGGCAATCTATGGGTGAATGGGTATTTAATGGATTATTTTGGCTAGCCAAAATCTGGAAGCATGTCATAAGGCAATCTACCTGAATCTACCATACGTTTTATTTATTTTTGCATACGCTTGCATTTGTTACTGTTTTGTTACAAAAGATCTATACTTAGCAGTGCAGTTGTGCAGAAGCGGGCACACAGCCATAGCAAGATCATACCCCCATAGGGGGTGAACTCAGCTTGGTCATACTATGCTACACCTGTATTGCCATTTTCAATTAGTCCCGTCCCTGCCACAAAAGCATGTGTTAGCGCCATCCAATGACAAAACTTACTGGTGCTTAGTAGGGAATGGGGGTTGCTGGGATGATTATTTTCATGGTTATTATAGATCATTCCCCCATTCCCTGCTAAGCACCAGTAAGAAAATTCTCCAAGGACAACCTTTTTCTCACGCCTGAGGCTACGGATCAATTTACATCCTTCCTTTTTGGCTTCTGTGGAGCGACAGGCTGGAAACAAAAGGGGAGGCCCTGCTGCCAGATACAAACGAATGTACTGCGCAAATATATATATATATATACACACATACATGTGTATATACATATATATATATATATATTATATGTATACAATATACCCTGAATATAGAAATAGATAGATAGATGGACAGATAGACAGATAGACAGATAGAAGGATAGAAAGATAGACAGATAGAAAGAGAGAAAGATCGATGTATATACATGCATTACGGTGTTGTCTTAAAATTAATTGTTGATATTCGGCCAATTTCTGACAGGTTCTTTTTTATATAAGCAGGAAGATCACGATAACCATAGGATTCTGGGTTTACCAAATCTGATACAATCATATAATCCAAATGGGTATCAGTCAGGTTAGCCACGGTGCCATAGTCATTTCTTGGGATGCACATATACAAGCACCAACCAATCAGTTGGGTGTGAGCAGCAGAGTATTAGCACCAGATTGAGCTGACGCACATCACATATCCAAATCAGAAATGACATTTTGACATTTACCCCTCTGAACATGTCATTTCAATACCAAAGGTGCTGCAGAAAAGGGCACGAAGGGGATGATCTAAATCAAATTGTATAGCATTGATGCTGAGTGACTGGGGCTTTCAGGGCTCCCAAGATGACTGTCCATAATTTTGCAGAAATTAGGTTTCTCGGAGGAACAGCTGATTTCATTCTGGTAGTTGGATATTCTTGTCCACATTTAAGATCCCTCACAACTCACAAACGTCGCTCATTCTTCAGAACCATTCATTTAGTGGGACCCACACTGCAAGACTAGTCTAGGTTCCAGCTTCATATGGCACCTCACTGGCGGACCTCATCCCAAAAAGTTTGTTTTTTCATGTTTTTTCCTGATTTTGGAATGGATGGGAAATACATATATATATATATAAATAAGTATACTATACAAAACCATACTGTATATATATATAGAACTATACTGTATGTGTATATATATATATATATATATGTAACCATACTATATGTATATACATGTATATGTATATAATAATAATAATATATATGTAGAACTATACTATAATATATATATATATATATACAACCATACTATATCTATAACTATACTATAGTATACTATATATATATATGTTGATTCACCTGAATATTCTTGGGATGGGTTGAAGCCACTCGTCACAAAGCCTTGGTTCGTGGACACCTATCCATGTCCCTCGGATCCCTCTTTGTGAGTTGCTTCGGGTAGTTGGGCACCTCCTTTTCCGGTCGTTCTTTCCCAAATCAATCCAGATCAATCTAGACAATCCAGTCATTCTTCATGTCGGATGCTCGGTAAACCCGGTAAACCTTGATTTGGTAGGTAAATTGCTTACTTGCTTGCTATTTGATGGAGGGACTATTTCAAACGCTGAAACATTTTTAAAACGCTATTTAAGGATATCTAAGGCTCAATCATGCTCAATCTAGGATTAGCCATAGTCATTCAAAATCTTTCTCAGCATATGTATATCGTCCATATCAGAGGATCATCTGCCTGGTAGGTCCTCGAGCGACTGAAAGCTTCGGATCATGCGGCTCTGGTGGTCTTCTTCCGAGTTTCTTGGAGTCGAAACTGCGTCCCAGCGCCGGTGAGGAATGGTAAATGATGAGAAATGATACCCTCTGGTGAACTAACATAGCTATGGAAAATCACCATTTTCTAATGGGAAAATCCACTATAAATGGCCATTTTCAATAGCAAACTGTTAGTTTACCAGAGGGTACATGGAAGTGGGATGAAGTGGGTGATATCATCTTCCCTGTGACTGGCATGAATTGGGAGACATTTCCTGGATTTTCCTGGCATATAATATTCTGACATATGTTCTGGCATTTCTGGCATAATTTTCGATATATAATGAATGATGGTTGACGGTTGACTAGTCATGGTAGATGGGTTATACTACCCTTGACTTGGGAATTGTCATAATCCAGAGAGGAGGGTAGTTCAAACATGTTCAAACCAAATAACTATAATTATGGACAAAAACAGCAACTTTTTGAGGGCAATGAATCTAATACTTCATGAATCTAAGTTTTAAGAGGCTATTTGTGTTTTGTTGACATGTTTTCTGACATATATGCTGACACTTATCCTAGCACTTACTCTGACGTGTCTTCTGACATGCACACAGTCTTCGAGCTTATTATAGGCACAAGGTTTGGTGGGGCGCAGTCCACGAGCTTGCTGTAGGACCGTAGGAGGTGAGGGTGAAGAGGAAAAAAAGGAGCTGACACAAAATCTGGAGACCTTCACTCACAGGTCAGGTGGGGAAGATGCCTGGTGGGCAACTTGAGGTGTCCCTTTGGTCGGACGTATCATAGCATATCCATGTGCTTTTGAGATCAACAAAATTCCTTTCTGACATGTCACGCAAATGGACCAACTCAACTTGCGAATCTTGTATTCAGGAGGGCATTGCGCAGTCGATTGCTGGTTGAGTGTTGCAGAGGGTACAAGTACTTGCCCCCAATGTTGCAGAGGCATCATCACTATAGTCTAAGTCACTATAGGTACGCTCTTGACCAAGCGATGCCATCCAGTAGGAGGGAATTTTCAGCGGCCACAAGGTCTATGGTTGAAGCTTCATCCTTAATGTGAGAGCAAATCGCCAAGTATATCATAGTCCCTTCACCCTTGATCCTACTCGGATGATCCCTGAGGTTTGAATAGTTTGGGACCCCATCCCCTCTCCCAGTGGTTTTTCAGGGATCATATTGGCCCCACTTAGTTCGCAATCTGATTGGTGGTTTCAAAATGGAGGTTTCCTACAATTGGGGTACCCCTAAATCATCCATGTTCATGGGATTTTCTATCCATTTCGGGGTTCCCCCATTTATGGAAACTCCGAAATGTTTCCAGAATTGTTGTTTAGAACCATCCTGGTTCTTGATCTCCACGGACTCGCCAGAAATCGCCCTAGGCGACCATACAATGTCCACAACTGGCTCGTGCGGGGCCGAGAGAGTGGCCCCACTGGGAGTCGGGCCACTCACTTGAATGTTGTTTTTTTTTCCTTCCATAGCTGAACGATGAGACAGAAATTATGGGGGGTTCTGGGTTCCAATTTTGAGACAACCCTACGTGGATTACGTAGAAATGAGTAGAATGGAATAGAATGGACGTATGACTCTGATCGATCTTGGTTTTGGGCTTCGGGGAGCTTCATATGACGCAGGCACAACATCTAAAGTTCTTCATTAGGTACTGGATCACAATATAAAAAGCCCTCAGGTTGTGGGAACATACATGTTGGATTAGTGTTGTTTATTGGTGAATTTGACATTCGTCGTGGCCAGATGACGTTTTCTGTTTCTGTTTCTGTTGTTGTTGTTGTTGTTGTTGTTGTTGTCGTTGTTGTTGTGTTTTTTTCCAAGGATGAACAGCCTAGTTTTGTGGCGTACCCCAATCTGCTCCTCACCCTCTTCACGACGGACGGATTTGTGGGACCCGCAACTCTTGGCATCACATTCAAGATTCGGGGCAAAGTCCACAGTGTACTCTGTAAGCCCATTAACATGTATCAACATATATCAACATATATCCTCATATATCTAATATATCAACATGTTATGATATAGCGATACATACATATATATATATATATGTATGTATACATAATATGTATACATATATATATATATGTATACATATATATATATGTATACATATATATATATATATATGTATACATATATATATATAATTATATATATATATGTATACATATATGTATACATACATATATATATATAATTATATATAACATGTAAATATACTTAATATTCTTATTTTTTTGCTTGGCAGGGGGAAGTTGTTCAAAACCTTCTACGGCAATTGGAGGCTTGGAAGGCCAGTTGGCATGGACGGTGGCGCAGGAATTGCTGAATTTCAAAAGCAAGGCGCCTCGGCTCGCCGTGACGCGGCGCTTCGATTTTGGGGGAGGGCCATTGGAATTTCCAGGCGGGGGGCCATCTCAAAACCAAGGGTTTCATGAAAACTACAATGGGAGATGCCCAAAACCATGGGTTTGAATGCTAGAAGTGGTCTAATGACTTGGATGATTTGGGGGTACCGCCATTTTCGGAGACTTCCATATTTGAAAAATGGTCTGAAGTCATAGATCGTAGGAGAGTGGCTGACAATCAGAAAATTCATGGCAAAGAAGATTTAGTTGCTGTGGTTTCCTTTTTCTGGAATTTAAGATAACACTGGAGATGAGCAGGGAATGTGGGTGTTGAATCAACAAGAAATGGGGGTCGTACAAAGTAGTTATAAATGGCATGACATGAGTCCCGCGGTATAGTTAGAAGAGAATTGTAAATGAGAAAACCACGTGTCGAAGAACATATAACCCGAAGATATCCCCTGGCTTGGAGGACCATCACAGGGATCGTCATGGGGATAACCAACACAACTGGTTGTTGAAGAAAAAACCGCTCAGCAGCCACAATAAAACCCATGGTGGGACTGACTCCATGAGCCAACAACAAGAGGAATAATCAAGAAAAACTTTGTGTCCATGGGTAGTGTAGTAGTCAATGAGCAACGCTTATGTAGTATGGTGCATTGTTTCTTTTTGTCCACTTATACCTTTTGGTAATCAAGCGTAGCAATGGAAAACCCACCATTCATAGATGATTTTAATATATTTTAATGCATTTTCCATGTTCAAAACACAATTTATTTCAATTGCCGCATTTGATTGCCGGAGGGTAAACATGATGTTGCCTCAGTTTTGTTGTTCCATTTCCCCATGTTTGTTGGTGAGCACCACCGTCTCAATCGCCCTTGATCTTCTCACCTACATTTCACATGTTTTATGTTCATCTTCCAGGTTCTTTTCAATATAAACCGCGTATTTGGCCCTGGAGTATCATATAAAAATGGTTCAACATTGGTTTTTTGCCAACTGTTTTGTGGCCCCCCATGTAAAACCGCAAATTACCAACTCTTCCAATTTGGGAACTAGTACAATCCAGATGTCTAACATGATCGCTGAGAACCAAAAGTTTCTGAAGATTACCCTAAGGCAAACTAACGCGCAAACACCCCTTTTCTCCCAGGCCCTTTTGTGGTACATCTTGGGTTTAGAGTTTATGGTTTTTAGAGTTTAGGGTTTTAGGGTTTAGCGTTTAGGGTTTTGGGGTTTTCTTGTGTAAGGTTTTAGGGTTTGTGGTTTGGGGTTTTGGGGTTGAGAGTTTTATGATGATGATGATGATGATGATGATCATTGTGATGATGATGATGATCATTGTGATGATGATGATGATGATGATGATGATGATCATTGTGATGATGGTGTACAAGAGGCGCTCACAGGTCCCTATGCTGTGCGTTGAAAGATAAGACGTACAAGCAATGAAGTTGCTTAAAAGTCCCACAAATACCACGTTTCTTGGCTTCCCAACACGTTGCCGCGGAGAGGCGCGGGCAAATCGGGGTGTTTGCCCGTAAACTAACAAAGATGTGGCAAAACCATGGCTTCCATAAAGGAAATGATCAACTTTCATAGTGGATTTTCCATACATGTAAACGTTTACTGAAGGGGAATCCACCAGCGTTTTCCGATTTCAATGACAGGAGCTACGATCCTTGGCCTTCACAAGATCAGTGAAGCTGGGGATCGTGTGTGGATCCCTGGGCGAGTGGCCAAAAGTCAATGAGAGATAATGAGAGTATCATGGGATATCATGGGAATATCAATATCAATGGATAGATGATATACATTGACATATATATATATATATACATGTATATATATATATGATACAGTAAATACCTGGACCATCCTGGATCGTCCTAAGTGCCAACTTTGATGTTTTTTTAAGCGAAAGCTTGTTTTTTAGAGAAGGCATGAAAAGGTACTTTTTGAAGGGACAAAATAAAACGCCTTTTCCTTTCCCTGCGAGTTTGTTTTTTCTCAAACGTTTCACGTTTCCCAAGTTTCGGACCTCTTTTTTCTTACTTGACACTCGGCAAGAATTGTGTGATCTGATAAGGGCATTCTGGCAAGACCCAACCTACTCTATATACTGCAATATGCATAGTTTATTTAGCATGCTAATTAGTGAATATCATTCGAGATGCAATTTATCCATGTTAATCCGACTGTGGGATTCGACCAGAGTCTAGTGTCGAGTGTTGTTTTCGTTGAATGGATGTGGAAGAGTCACGACTCTTGAAAAATCATCATTGACCATGTGATCCTCACAAAGAGCCATAACTCGTGCTGCATCGTTTTTGTGGTGAAACTATATAGCTTTTCCGACCGCACGTCACTGATAAAACCGCCTCACTCAACCCGTTGGTAGTCTGTGGTTCTACTCAGAGGTCAGCGTTTCTGTTGGACAGAAGTTCTTGATGCAACAAAAAAAACAGATTTACCCTCTGGTAAACTAACATAGCTATTGAAAATGGCCATTTATAGTGGATTTTCCCATTAAAAATGGTGATTTCCCATAGTTATGTTAGTTTACCAAAGGGTACATCGATCACAGAAGGTTTGTGTTTCTCTGATGGTTTTGTTGTCTTGATGCGAGTGTTTGTTTTTGAGGATTGACTCACCTCACTTTTGCGAGCCAGCGCGACCTGTGTCACCACCGCTCCTTCCTCTCAAACCTATGCGTGCAACATTCAGAAAGGGGCCTTCACAGCTATCATGTCCGGGGTAGTATCTGAAAATGGCATGTTTCTGTTTCAAGTACAAGGACACTTTGCTTCCAGAGCAATAGGATTTTCATGGAATTTCTGTCTTAGGAGACAGGGACAGATTTTTTGGCACTTAGGACGGTACAGGTATGAATATATATATATACATACATGTAATATAAATACATGTATAGTATATCAGTATATATATATTATATTATATATATATTATATTATATATAATATTATATATATATACGTATGAATATGTTCAAACCAACTGGTGAAGGGCAGGTGAAAGCAGCATGTGTTTCCCCACTTTCATTGTGGGATGTGCATCTATCATGATCTACCAATTTCTGGCCAACACTTGGTAACTTACATAGATTTCCAGTCAATTGATGTTGACAATTTAATTTCAATGATGAACTCATTGGGGTTGATACTCTTACATGATACTCTTACATTCATCCACTGTTAACTTCCGGTCATTTAGCAAAGCTTTGGTAATGGTCCATTTAGTTTCCATGATTTGTCTCTTCAAAGTGGTTCCATAGCAAACTGTTCAGGTACCAAAGGGTATCATTTTCCCTCTGAAAACTCATGATATTCGCTGCCTAATCCATTCTATCATTATTTTTGATAGGTGAAATTCGGTGAAATCTGGATGTCCCAGTTACCAGGCCATTCTGGCCATGTGCACCGGCTGGCTTGTTCTCCCAGCTCCCTAGGCACCAAGAGGTAGAGCCCAATATGGAGGAGCTCCATAGGCGCCCCGGCGTACACATCATCTGATTGCTGATGATGATGTGTCTTGGATTTCAGGGGAAAAACAACAGGAGTGAGTACCTTGCATGTTTTGATATTGATATGTTTGAATACGTTTGAATATATAATTGCATCAAAGTTTAATATGTTTTGATTTAAAGTGTTTTAATATTTTTGAATATGATTATGTATGTTTTCGTATGTATTTTGTATGTTCTAATGGCAAAAAGGGATGGTTTGTTGTCAATTTCCGAACCAATCTATTGATCGACTGAGCTGATAATGGCTAGGTAAGTGGAACAAAATGCGACCCTTGGAAGCTGGATCCGTCCCCAGACAGAAAAAATATTTGTGGGATATGCTGTCCGATATGTCCCAGCTGTCCATTTTTGGGTTGCCCACACAAGTGTGCTATTCCCGAGATATTGTGGATGGAAGGAATCCGGCACCAGTTGGTAGATGGTTTATTCATCTTTATCCTGTTCTAATCCCATTTATTTACAGTGTTTCTTTCATAGCTACCAATAGTTCCCAATGGTTACCAACTGGTAACCCATTCTTTTCACGTTTTCCGTCTTAAGATTGCCAATCCAGAGGGGGCATCTCCCAACCCCCTTTCCGAAACGGCCCATCTCGAGCCGAAACTCGGGATGGTGAAATGCTCATGGGATCCCTGCAAAGAACTGGACAAACCAATAAGGTTTGATGTCATGTGATCAGCATGTGATCAGGTGAACCTTGTGTGGTTATGATATGTTATGATGGTTATATGATGTTACATAGAGGAGAATCTCAAGCAAATTCATGCCAATATCATCCAAAAATATATGATTTAATGGTGGCCGAAATTCACGTTTCGCCGTGGGCTGGGGCTCCCCGAGCTGGGATGTCTCCTCAGCAAGTTGCCCTTAAGGAGTTCTATATCCTAGGAATGCATGGGCACAATTTTTCCGGGATGTCAGCTGTTGATGAGGTTACAAGATGTTACAAGAAGAGGTTCATATACATAGCTTTTCCTGGCGATGCAGCAGGTCGCCAGGTCAGTTGCGTAACTTCTCTGCCAGCAAAATCCCGAAAATGCATGGTTTGGAAGGGGTAGATTCGACCCCGGATTAACTCTGGGTACGTAGGAATTTCCCTTCAAATACCTGATAATTTGCTACTAGGTGAGTACCCCCCAAATTTTTGCAACCCGGGGATTTCTCCAGCCGGGGTTGATATCCTATGGTCAGCCATGACATGCTGCTCCACTTTTTGCTGTGATGTCCGATCTGATATTTGCGTCGGTTGTGCAGATGGTGCATGGAATTGGCACATGGTGTACCACAGGAAAGGCGACAGGCGACATGGGGGCGCGGTGGACTGTTTTGGTCTCAAAACGCTTGGGTTTTGTGGACTGGGTAACAAAGCCTGGTGAACGGGATTTTTTTTGGTTTGATTTGATTTGTTGCCCATCAAGCGAAAATACATGAAAATGCCCATTACTAGTTTAAACAAACATGGGTTTGTAAACTCGTTGGTTAACAGGCATACAAGTTTCAACAAAGCTCCTAGTGGTTGATGCCCATGGCAAGTTTCGAGATATAATCATAAGGGATAAGCTCAGTTGGTTGAAGCTTGCCAACTAAGATGTTGTATGCCACTATGCAATCATGACAGTTCCGGGATAAAGACCCCAGGGTAGTCACCCTTGGAGTGGTAAAGTCCTGATTTGCCTAATTTTCGTGTGGGTCCCGCTGCTCAATCAGCCAAGGTCAACGTGTTCGCTGGTGAAGATCTAATGATTCCCATGTAATAACTGACTATGCATTAGGTTATAGCAGGGCTACGCATCACCTATGTTTTCTGGGATGAACATGTTCTTCTTCTGAAAATTGAGTACCCCAAAATTCCGTGGTTGATCATCGCTTTCCTGGTTTCAATTGAAAGTGCAGGTGCATCCGTATTTTTGGACATACGAACATCCTGCTCTGTCAATCCTGGTGGTTCTGGGCTGATTTTTGGAAATAAACTAGTGAATCGGTCATATCCACTTGTGAAATAACATCAACATACATCAACTATCTAGCTGTTTTTTTCCAGGTGCCAATAAGGATTAGCCATCATGTTCTGAAAACATAGTCAAAAGAAATGCCAGCATGAATTCTACAGGTACTGCTATGGTGTACTTATATTATATCTACAAGATGCATATTATATCTACAAGATGCTTCCATGTATTCGCGACTCAGGAGCAACCGGAGTACCAGCGGGACAAAATGAACGTCGGCTACGAGGCCGGCGGCCTGCGGCCCCATAGAGATAGTAATACCGTTGATATATGTGCATATACACTATATACAGACAGATATAGATAGATTATATATGATAATATATATATATATAAGTAGGGCTAACGCCCTGGTGCCGCCGACCCCCCTTTCTGTCTGGAAGAGGGGGGGGCGAGCGCATCGAATGAAGGCAGCAGGTAGTGCCAAGAANGGGCATCCATGCAGTATAATCGGAAGAAGTAAATGCGGATTGGTTAATGGGAAAATTGACAGGAAACCATGGATTTTCCCATCAAATATAGGGGTTTCGTGTTGCGACACATTTTAGGGGTTTTAAGCGTTTAACGGCTGCCAAATGGCATCTTTGAACGCTTTAAAAAACAGCCTCTGCGACACATTTTCGGGGTTTTAAGCGTTTAACGGCTGCCAATTGGCATCTTTGAACGCTCTAAAAAACAACGGCTGTGGTGCCAAATGGCAGCCTTGAACGCCTCTAAAAAGCAAAGGCTGTGGCCTGAATAGCCCTCCAGNGGTGCCAAATGGCAGCCTTGAACGCCTCTAAAAAGCAAAGGCTGTGGCCTGAATAGCCCTCCAGAAGCTCCTGGAAGAGGCTGTGGCTTGAATAGCTCCTCAGAAGCTCCTGGAAGCCTCTGCGACACATTTTAGGGGTTTTAAGCGTTTAACGGCTGCCAAATGGCATCTTTGAACGCTCTAAAAAACAACGGCTGCG